>JARFXV010000559.1:0-447607 GCA_031761425.1 Cosmopolites sordidus | reverse complement strand
TTTTCCATTTATCGGTCAAATAATATTTTGAACAATAATTCGTAGTTTACCCTCGTAAGTTATAAACACATAGCTTGATGAAAATATTATGTTTTAGTTTTCAAAATCGTTACTATATTTTATTGGTTACGCGAAAATGAAGTTTTGATTAACTTCGTTATATTTTATTTAGTTGTAACTTTAGTTGTAACAATGGCATCATTATTTTCGTTGAAATAAAAAAAAAGGGAAAAATTCTTCCTAAAAAAACAAGTTGATGTTTATTTTCAGGCTTAAAAACTCCAAATTTTAATAGCTATTACTTTTCAGGATGTTTTTTTGCGTAGATTTAAAACTATTGGGTTGTCCGGAAAGTAGTTCCGATTTTCACAAATAGATGGCTTTGAATTGAATTTTTATGTATGAATAGGAAATTTTATGTGTATTGGATAATGCCAAAACTGTTTTTTTTTTGGTAGTTGGCCATTTTCATTCATGAAAAATAGTCTGTTTATTGATTGTATTTTGTCTGGTTGGCGTAGTTTTAAAAAATAAATATTTTATTTTTTTATTTCCGCCAGCAGCTGCAAATCAAACATTGCTTTAACAAAGCATTTTTTTGTTACTCTTTCACTTCACCTATAGGCATAGCATACTTGGAATATCTAGCTTGAGCATTGTTTCTTTTTACATTTTACACTTTCACCTTAAAAGAATTTTAAATAAACGAACACAGATTTATATATACACACACATATATATATATATATATATATATATATATATATATATATATATATATATATATATATATATATATATATATATATATATATATATATATGTATATATATATATATATATATATATATATATATATATATATATATATATATATATATATATATATATGTGTATATATATATATATATATATATATATATATATATATATATATATATATATATATATATATATATATATATATATATATATATATATATATATATATATATATATATATATATATATATATATATATATTAACCGATCCCTCCTAAAAAAACAGTGACAACAGATCTTTCTTGAAAAAATATTATGATATTGTTTCTAAGTCTAGCGTAAAACTAGAACGTACATGGCTGTCCTAATCTCTATTGCTTCAAAAGGCATATTCTGAACTATGTTATTCGCAAATAGGGCATCTAAAAATATACAAAATGTTTGGATAAAAGGCTATGATGATTGGAAACATATTGTAGAAGCCATATAAAGACACGAGGAGTCGAAAAATAATTTACATTTATGTCTTGTATGTCAACAATGGCGGTTACATGGAACACTAGATGAAGAGCAAGAGTCCATAATCAAGAAACAAAAATCTTTTTGGCTCCAAGTACCCACTAGACTCCTTTATGTTACTCTGACACTTTCAACCTGTAATTTAGCTTTTCGTGGCCATAGAGAAAAGACATACGGGAATGATTCAAGTCGAAGAGGAATTTTTTTAAGTATTCTTGAGTTTTTGGCGAAATACGATCCTGTTTTAGGAGAATTGATAAGTAAGCCAGACAAAATAGTTAAGTCCAAAAATAAAAAATGAACTCATTACTGTCCTGGTTCAAAAAGTGGAAGAAGTTCTGGTAAATGAAATAATAACCGCACCATTCTACTCCATTATATTTAATACGACTCAAAATATTTCGAAATCGCATGAATTGTGAGAACTTTACCATTACTGTTGATCGAAAAAGATAAAAATGGATCTCCAAAGGCGCTCATAATTAAAGAGTCATTTTTAGGATTTCATGAAGTTAAGGATCAAACTGCCTTAGTAATGTCCAATCAGATTATAAAATCCATAAATGACAGAAATGTTCCTCTGAATAAGTACCGTGGACAAGGATGTGACGGTGCTAATAACATGAAAGGCACCATAAGATGTTCAAAAACTCAGAAGAGATATGGAGCCAAATGCGTTATATGTCCATTGTGCTGCTCATAATTGAAATCTAGTAGTTAATGATGCATTAACAAAGATTATAGAAATGCAAACATTTTTTGAAACTGTGCAACAAATTTATAATTTTTTTAGTCATAGTATCAAAAGATGGAATATATTATCAAGTTTCATATCTAAAAATGAAGGGGAATCTTCAACTCCGCTAACATTAAAAACATTAAATACTACTAGATGGGCAGGACGCTTCGATGTAATTTTTGCTTTAAAAGTTCTGTTTGTTAAAGTTCAAAAAGCTCTAACTAAAACTATTCTATCAAATTCCAAAGCAAATGAGAGAAATGAAGCTATTTCACTGAAGAAGAAGGTCGAAAACTACAAATTTATTATATTACTGGTTTTGCATTGCAAAATTTTACAGACGCGACATATAGCCACTTCAGCACACTATAGCCATCGATCTCTCAAATGCCTCAAAGCGTTTACAAGTCTGTCGGAAAGAACTTGAAAAGTATCGACATGAACTTGGAAATTTAAAAACGCAAGCAAATAGTAAAAAAAACATGGTCTATCAACCCTGAATTTCCTAAAACTAGTCAGAGGAAGATGAAACGTCATTTTGATGAAATTTGCGAGGATGAACGTCTCCAAAATCCCGAAAGCTTGTTTAAAGTATTCTATCGTGAATCGGACATCACCATTAATGAACTGAGAACATGTTACCTTGGAATGAATCACATTGTTTCCAATTTCAGCGCCTTGCAACCTGCCACGTTGCAAAATTTAAATGATACCTATTTATTGAAAAGTGTTTAGAATTTGTTGATTTATATAAAAAAGACATACCTGTCTCGTTTGCTAAGGAAATTATCAGTTTTCGATCCACTTATAGACACTTATAGACAATTAAAGAATCATTTTATGTCTTCAAGCTTTCCTGAAGTTTGCACTGCATAACTGTTACCTGTAACCATTCCTGCGATTACGGCTAGTGCCGAATGATCATTTTCAAATTTAAAATTGATAAAAACTTATTTAAGAAATTCTATGACTTGAAACTTGAATAAATAAAATTGTTTTTGTGTGAAGATTCCCCATTTTAGATTAAAATATCTTATTTTTGGTATAATAGTTTATGTCACATTTTTTCAGAATAAGTTAGTTTCATTAACTCAGTTTTGAAAATTGATAATTTGATATAATAGAAAATTTTATAGAACGAACATAATTTGTTACAATTTACTTTCAAAATGAAAGAAGCATTATTTCAACTGAAGCGTCAATTTCGACGATTTTTTAACGCTGGAGATACAATGAGTATCTCTAGCGTTAAAAATACCCAAGCGCACAATACCCAAATTGATAGTCAAATTTTTGGAGACTGGGTCTGTGAGCGCCGCTAGAAGACAAAGTGAATGGCAAAACTACGAATTAGTTAAAAAAATTCAACGTGTAACGAAAAATATTCGGGAAACTCCAGAAACATCAACCCGGCGTATCAACTATAGCATATCTTAAGACAAAATCGTCATAATCATCTTTTAAAGTAATGTTATTATCATCATCATCATCATCATGATCTATACTCGTTTACCAGCCATTACCAGTGTCGAGTTAAGGTTTCTTAATCGCCTGTTACTCTCTTCCTCCACTGCCCTCTAACCCTCGCAAGTTCCACGGCCCCTCTCCAGTCCAGTCCCACTTCTCTAAGATACTTGTCAATCTCATAATTCCATTTCTTTCGTAGTCTAGCCCTCGTGTTTCTTTCAGTTTTTCCCATTTTCCACACTCTCTTTCTTGGTCAGTCTCGTGCAAGGCATTCTGCTACATGTCCAAACCATCACAGAGCATTTTCCTTTATCATTTCTTCTACAGATTGTATCCCCAATCTCCTCCTAATTTCCTTGTCCCTCAGAGTTAGTCCTATAATTCTTCTCAATACTGTCATACTCACAGCCCTGTATTCTTCCTCTCTGATGTTCATTTAGCTTTCACATATCGGAGCCATATGTCAAAGTTGGGATGCATAGTGCATTATGTACTCTAATCTTAGTCACTGTTTTCATTTTTCTCTTGTTAAATACTTTCTTATTTGGCGATAAATATAATCTGGTGTTGGCTTTTAATCTTTCTTCTATTTCTATTTCTATCTTTCCATTTTCCGCTATACCTGTTCCAAAATATTTAATTTCATTTTTGTTTTACTTATTACCAGTTGACTTTTGCCCAGCTCCTCTTACCATACATTTAAGTTATACTGTAGGTATTTTTCTCTTTTCGCAAGCAGTACTATATCATCCGCAAAAGCCAAATGATTAATGTCTACCCTTTCTAGATTGAAATGTCCCCATGTTGTTTTCTTTATTCTTCTGTTACACTTTGTTTACTATGTAAAACAGATAGGGACTTAATGTTCCTCCCTGTCTCTCGCCAGATACACAGGTATAGATTTGAGATACTTCTAATTATTTCCTTATTTACATTATATTTGTCCCGTATTGTCCAAATCTGCCTTCTATTTACTGAGTCGAATGCCTTTGACATATCTATCAAACATACGTATATGGATTCGTCTGTCTCTATTGTTCTCTCAATTAATTGTTATAATACAAAGATTGCATCGTTTACTCCTCTGCCTGACCTAAATCCGTTCTGTGCCTCATCCAAGTCCTTCTCGATCTTTGCATTTAACCTTTCTGTTAATTTGCTTTCATATATCTTTTCGGTTGGATTGAGTAAGGATATGCCTCTATAGTTTTCACAATCTCTTGTGTCTCCCTTCTTGAATATCAGAAGTATTACCGCTAATTGCCAATCCGCCGGTATTTTATTACCTCTCAGTATTTTATTCACTAACTGAGATTATTTTTCCTGTTTCTCCCATATATTTTATCATTTCATTAGTTATTTCGTCATGTCCTGGCGCTTTCCCTATCTTTGCCTTCTATTGCTTTCTCCAATTCATCCATCTTTATAGATTCTGGGCTTAAAATTTCATTGTTCATTACTATATTACTATCCTCAAACTTCACCTTCCCGTTTCAATTCGAACAATTCCTCAAAGTGTTCTTTCCATCTTTGCATTATTTTCTCGTCGTTGATAAGCAGTTCCTTATTTTTATTTCTAATATAAGTAATCTCGATTGTATTTATTGTATAAAGCAATATTAATTCATTCTAATCATCCAATGATTTATAAATGTGATTTACAAAATTTGGTGTTTTTGTTTTGGTTTTAGTATGCTATGTACACTCCTATGGAAAATCCATCTACAACCACACTTTGAGTATTTTGGTAGAAATATCTTCAACAAGATGAAAAAATTGGTTTCTCTCTGATATTCGCGAACAAAATATATTAAAAAAAACTACAGATTTTCGTTGTCTGCCTCTGGTAGTTCTCGTCGTGTGTAGGTAGTTCTAAGTGCTTAAACAGCCCTGATTCATTTTGTTATATATGTACCAATTTTACCATCTCCATTCAACGGACTAATATTAGTACATTTGTCAGGCAAGCCTATTTTGCTCCAAACATTTTAAATCAGTCACTTGTCGACAGAAAAACCATTGTATTTCCGCCTTTGTATATAAAAACGGGTCTCATGAAGCAATTTGTTAAGGCTTTGTCAATTGAAGGAGACTGCTTTAAGTATATCATTTCGGCATTCCCTAGCTTGTCATATGAAAAGATAAAGGCTGGTGTGTTTGATGGTCCACAGATTCGGCAACTCGTCAAAGATGAAAGTTTTACTGAAACAATGACCGAACTTGAAAGGAATGCTTGGTTGGCTTTTAAAAATATTGTTAAAGACTTTCTTGAAAATACACGAGCCCCGAATTATATCGAAATTGTTCAACAACTCTTGGAGAGCTTTAAAAAGCTTGGTTGCAACATGAGCATCAAACTGCATTTTTTACATAGTCATCTTGCTAACTTCCCAGAAAATCTTGGTGTTGTTAGTGATGAACAGGGCAAGCGATTCCACCAAGATCTAAAGGTTATGGAAGCGCGGTATCAAGGTAGATGGGATGTCAGTATGATGGCCGACTACTGTTGGAGCATCAAGCGAGAATGTCCACAAACTAAACACTCCAGGAAAAGCTATAAGAAGAAATTTTTACCATAATATCTTTTATTTATTTTTTTTATAAACACAATTTAACTTTTAATAATATGTTAACCTCTGTATGAATAAAATATTCTAATCTATTTGGTCAGATATCACCTTATTTCCTTTCGTATGAACACTTTTAAGGTAAAATGAGGGGTATGCTGTAGCTTAAGAACTTGACGTGATAGAGAAAAACTGTGAATATTTTTGAATTCAGAGATGAAGTCACAGATCCAAATCAACAAAATTGTTGTTCCCCAGTGTAATTGGCTTTTTCACATATTTGCTTAAAATGTTAATTCTATCATAGCTTTTCAATTGGTGATTTAATAACTTTGCATTTTTTTTCTCGAGAACTCATAGATTTTTGACCATAGCAGGAAACTTACTAAAACTAAAATAAAAACTTTTTGACCACTCTTCGTACTTACATATGTATCGCCTGATGGAGTGAGTGGAGTAAAAAATTATAGTTTTTCTAGATGATAATATAGTAAAGTATTTACCTCGTATGGATGTCAACGAAATCGTAAATTTAGAATCTATACATTGATTTATAATTTTTTTTCGTTGTGATTGATAGCCGTTAAAAAATTGTTTTGTGTGTCCGGTAATTTTAACGGTAGTTTGTCATAATTATCCTGCCTTGCATGCATTAATGCATATTTCGTTTTACTTCGATGTCATATAGACGCCCTTTAAAAGATATATGTACGTACACATAATAATTTATTTGAAAAGCTATACGAATGAACACAGAATATTGAAACGGTATTTTAAGTGCACCTCTCTAAATGCATATAATTTTTTCATTAATAATTAATACGAATATTTTTTTCTATCTCTCGAAAGCCTTCGCTAAAGTATGACACTTTGGGCTTAAATACAATACCATCGAAGTAAGTTTAGAGATCTCTCCATCCGACCCTTTGCACGAGAAAGTTCCCTAGGGTTCTCTCCTTGCACTGAATTTGTTCAGCATATATCTAGCGAACGGGCAATTCTCTTCATAGTGAAATTGAGAGCTACTCAAATTATAAAGATCAAAGAACAAAAGTAAAAGAACTAAATAGCACACTGAACAAACTTTACAATATTAACATTTTGAGAGACAGTGCTTTTAAATGACTATACGGCAGGAACAAATCGGATGAAAATAGATTCTGCAACTGACAAAACTTAGTGGTGGAAGATTACGTTGATGGCCTAATAAGATGAAGTTATTATGTGGAATAAACAGATTGCGTCTAAAGAAAAATTGTTCTTTCGCCGTGAGAAATAACTTCTATAAGAAAGATAAGGATTTAACAGGCACATCTTATACCAGGCGAAGCACGAATATGATATTCCATCCCACCTGATAGCTGACCTTATCTCAAGTAGTTAACCATGTCCAAATCCAAAATAAAACATCATGTCCATTTCTTACCCATACTGGATTACGATAAGGCGAGTCTTCGTCGACAACAATTTTCAATCTAATACTGGAGAAGACAATTAGACAAGCAGACATTTATGGAAGAGGTACAATAATGAAGAAAAGCATACAACCATTACCTTTCGCAGATGACGTGAATATTATAACTAAAACTAAAAAAAACATGATACTAACATTCCTGATACTTGAAGACGCTGCAAAGCAGATGGGGCTGCAAATTAACATACAAAAGACGAAATACATGCATGCAGGAGTACTAGAACACAGCGCTTGCTTCAAGAATAATTGACACACACACAATATTGAATCTGTGAATAAGTACCTCGAACTACTCAAGCATTTAAAATTAGCCGTTGTATCAAGAATCAACAAATGTAAGATATACCAGGTGTGGCGGTTGATTATTCTTATTTTTTTTTAAGAGATGGCGCTGGAAACAAGACTATTGCTACCACAGTACTTTTCAAAATTGGTGATTTCAACCTGAAAGACAAAAAACGCCCAGATCAACCCGAAAAAATTAACATGCCAAAAAATTGAAAGAAGACGATTTGCAAACTCAACAACAAATGGCAGAGAGGTTAAATGTTGGTAGCCGAACCATTTGTCATCGTCTGTATGCCATGGGAAAGATCCAGAAGGTGAGAAAATGGGTACCACATCAGCTGAACGAAAGATAGAAGTAAAAGCGAAAAACGGTGTGCGAAGTTTTGCTTTCTCGACATGAAAGAAAGACGTTTTTGCTTCGGATCGTGACTGGAAAATAAAAATGGATATATTTCGAGTACCCAAAATGCAGAAAATCATGGGTTGACCCAGGATAACCATCACCATCGACCGCAAGACGAAATAACTTTGGAAACAAGATAATACTGTGATTTTATGGAATCAGAAAGGTGTCGTGTACATTGAGCTTCTGAAACCAAGTGAAACAATTAATACCGTTCGCTACCGTCAATAAATGATCAATTTAAAGCACGCATTGATCGAAACGCGGCCAAAATTGGCTATAAGACGCGGATAGTGATTTTGCAGCACGACAACGCCCCATCACAAACAGTGAAAGAGGTCGGATGCACCATTTCTGCATCTGGCTGGGCACTAGGGTTGCCAGTTTTTTTTTCGACCTCAAGGGACAAACAATCATGAAGCTTAAAAAACAATATTTCTCTTTTTTACCCGGGACAAATAAAATTCATTGCATTTTTAGTTAAATTTCGCTACATACTTTATTACAGACTTTACCGCACGCAACATATATTTTTGAGATTTGTTTAGAAAAGAGATGTTTAGAGAGATGTTTATAAAAAGAGACACACACACACAATCAAAATCGTAATTAAACATGGTAAGCAGTTCGGCTTTAATTAAATTCGGCGTGCATTTGTTACGAACTTCAGTTCATTTTGGACTCATTTGTGAAAATACCCTTTCGACGAAACAATTTAAGCTAGGAATGTTAAAAATGAAAGAAATTATGGTGAAGACGTAGCTTATCTCTATCTTCGAAAATTTTTTTTAGCAGTTGGAATTCTTCATAAAGTGCGTCCATATTAATTTCAATTTTTAGTAGCTCCGACGGCAATTCAAAATCATTATAGTTTATATTTGATAGAAAATTCAGAGAAACGAATTTTGAAAAATATTATCTTCGGATTATTATGTCGTATCTTTTTGCCAGAGACTCCAAAAAGATGGAATAAAATTGACGAAAGTCATTTATTGTAGATTCTTTCTCGGCTGTATTTATATAGCCAAGTATTTGGCGGGCTTGGCTGCCAAAAAGGTGTCTTTTAATCATTCTTCAAACTTGTGGGAAATTCTGTGAATTTCAGCATGTATTTTAAAACTTGTAAGTGAATATGACTCAATCTTTTTCATAATCATCTCTAGTGAAAACATCACGTTTTGTACAAAAGACAAGTACCTCAAAGTCTTTTTCTCTTCTTCGTTCAGTTCGGGGATATTCGTTTCCAATTTCCTGAAAATACGATTTTAGGGCAGGCCATATTTTTAAAATTCTTTCCACAACTGATCCAAGGGATAAAAATCTGGCGGGCACATGTTTAACAAGTTCTTCCCACTGCATTTTATTGGTTTCAAATTGGCTTTGCAAGTTAGCCCTGAGCTTTGCCGATCTATTGAAATGGTGGAATGGAAATATAGTTTTAAAATCAAACTTTCGATATCAATCGCCAATTTGTTAGTACTAAATTTTACAGCATAGTGCAAGATGTAAACAGGACAACCAGCTTTAAAAATTTTATCATTTTCCGCACTCAAAATAATTTAAATCGAATGATGTCTTCCGAAATTCACGTTAGCTGACAGCTAACGCTGCTGACTAGCACTCTGCTGACAACAGCAGAGAAAACTGATACTTTATTTAAAGAAATATCATTTTTTCTAGAGTATACATTAAAAGCTTACTTTTATAGATATTATACTTTTATAGATATGGATACTTGAGTAGCAGATTCATCATTGCATTCTACAAAGTCAAATAGACGATTTTCTACTTCAGTATCACAGTCAAAAAATCTTATACAAATGAAAAACATTTTTCTTTTTTTTCAGAAAAATTGAGGTTTTTGTCTTGAATAGCCTGTATAATAATCTTAACTGATTGTTAAATTAAACACAATTAAACTTTCGAGATATTTTTGAATCGTTGCAGATGTAAAGTAGCAACTTGTTCAAACAATCCATGCTATTATAACTTAGAGAGTGTTTAACCGTGTGATAAACGGATGCAAATTCTCCGGCAGCGATTTTAACTTCGGACTCGGAGATAGACGTTTCTGATTTTAATAAAAAAATCAGAAGACTGCTTGATGGTATTTAGAGTGAATGTATGGGCCTTTTGTTGATGTGTTGTTTTGTATCAGCGATTTCACCATAAGCACATAAGAAATCTTTATGGTTACATCACAGTTAACAAAATGCTTTATAAGATCCTTAAGATTATCCTTTAATTGCTATAACCAGCAAAAGTTGCTTTCCCATCTGGAATTGTATCTGGTCACTCTTTTCGATTTCTTGGCGGGAACCACAGAACCACTTATCGAAAAATCACTTTCATTATCGTTTTCGAAACTCATTTTGAACTATAATTTTCAAAAATTAAATTACGAAGCAATTGGTAACTAATTTACTTAATTACATGCTTTTTGGCCACTTCAATCAAATAAATGAGAGATAAGAATGTAAAGAGTCTACATCATCATCATTAGGGATGATAGAAATTTGACAGCTCACGGCGGCCATATTTGTTTACCGATTTTTGACATGTCTTATCAGTTATTTTCCGAAAGGTATGCAATTAAGTCATGGTCCGTTTCACGTTAGAAGAACGTTTGGAAATTGTCCAGTTTATTAGGCAAATTCGCGGTCATCTCATGCTATTCATCAAGCAATTCAGACCCATCGTGTTATTAATCGTGGTGGTTCTTCTAAACAGGCTATTAATCGTGTTATTAGAAAATTTGAAAGCGAGTTTACTCTTCACGATAGTGTGGTCCCTATACGACAGAAAAAAACCAGAAATATTAAGAATATTGTCGCCGTTCAAGCAAGTGTAGCCGAAAATGACGTCTCGGTAGTCGCCGCTCGCAAGAGTTAGGCCTCTCGCCAATGACAACCTGGCAAATTTTGAGATTGGACTTAGTTTTGCATCCGTATAAGATGGTACTGTCACAAGAATTGAAGCCAATCGACTATCGTATTAGTCGTGAATTTTCCGACTGGGCCCTCAATATGATGGAAGCCGCAAAATCATCTTCTCCGATGAAGCGCATTTCTGGCTCAATGGCTTCATTATTCGACCTTTATTTTCAACAGGATGGCGCACCACCGCCTATTTCCCGAGTACACATTATTGCGAGCCAAGTTCGGCAACTCGTTAATTTCACGAAACGACCTTATCGCTTGGCCGCCGATTATGCGATTTAACTCTTTTAGATTATTTTCTCTGGGGACATGTGACAATACAGATTTGGTAGTAATAAACCCGCGACTATTGGCGTCTTGGAAACTGACATTCGTCAAGCCATAGTCGCCATACTGCACGAAATGTCCGCCAGGGTCATCGAAATTGGCGCGAGCGGATCCGTGTCTCCAAAAAGAACCGAATCTGTGATGGCAATTTAACTGAAATCTTAAATAAAACAATCGGAACCGATTTTGAACAAAAAATGTGTGTTTTATTTAATGTTGAAGTTCCATTATTCTTATTGATATACCCTTTCAATTCTTCTATTGGAACCTTTGGTGTGATGCACTAAACTTTGAGAGAAACTTCTTGTTGTTAGATTCGAAAAATGAAAATTTAGATGATTTTATTAAGAATTTAAATAGTAAATCCGAAAATATAATATTCACGCATGAACTCGAAATCAACGATAGTTTACCATTTCTGGATGTGTTAGTCAGTAGAAATCTAACCTATTTTAGATTTTGATATTTTCAGAAAAACCACCACCACTTCGAGATACATTCCTAACGATTCAAATCATAGCTTTCAAAATAAGATGGCCAGTTTAAATTGTATGGTAAATAGATTAATTAATTTTCCTTTAAATAAAGATAATTATAACAAAGAATTAAAATTAATTAGGGAGGTATCTGAAATGAATGGTTATAATAAGAACATTATAGATAAACTAATTAGAAAACATAAGTTCAGAAAATTATTGAAAGAATCTTCGATATTTCAAAAGGATCAGAACACAAAAAAATTCATGGTAATACCATTTGATGCCCAGTTGACAAGAGGACTAGACAAAATTTTGAAAAAAGTGGACATTAAGGTTGTGTACAAACCATATAATAAATTAAGAGAAGTTCCGGGTAATCCAAAGGATAAAGTAGAGCAGCATGAAAAGTCGGGGATTTACGAAATTAGTTGTCAAGACTGTGATCGAAGGTATATTGGGCAAACAAAAAGATCCATATTGACAAGATATAAAGAACATATTGCCCACATTAGATATGGGAGAAATGAAAAATCTTGTGTTGCCCAACATGCAATCGAACATGACCACAGTATAGATATTAGTAATTTAAGACTAATTAAAAGTGTTAATAATAATAGGGCTTTGGATGCATATGAAAGCATTCAAATAGAAAAATGTAAGAAAATCATGAACCGAGATAAAGGACCGATTCCTTTCAGTCAACTTTTTCAATTATTAATGTAAGGCTTAGTACACTTCACGGTTCATGATTTTTACACGCTTCGTTAGGTATGGTTTTCATATAAATAGAACATAGTTTAGTTTTAGAATTAGATTAAATCATCTCCTGATGATGCTAACATGGTTAGCGAAACGTGCGTCGAGCAGTTCAAAAAAGTGTTTTGGGGTTTAGTGGTAAATCTCTTTTAGTTTAAATATACCCTTTATTGCATTTAATGTAAACAAAACACGAAAAAGCTCTATCCGAGTTAAAATGAAATAGATAATAGATATTAGAATAATTTCACATGTTAAACAGAGAGAATATGATTGTCGTTCATTCGTACGCGAAGGAAAAGCAGAGGGGAGAAAGGTCCGACCCGCTTCTCTAGCACTTCTCACTCTTCTCACTAGCAGCTAGTTCGCGCTTGGTGCATGTGGTTCGTGCGCGAGCGGTCTCCATACATTTTTGTTAATGCGTATGTATTTACTAAAATACGTGACATGGCCTGTCCCGCCGGATATTAAAATGTATGCAAAAAATATGGGACGTCCCGTGAAATACGGCACGGTTGGGAATTCTTGCCCCACACGCCGTACTCACCAGACTTGGCTCCTTTCGACTACCCCTTTTTTTCATCGTTGTCTCACGCAATTTCCATGAAACTCTTCAACAATTACGGAGATGTTGAAAAATGGCTTGATGACTGGATCACTTGATGACTTAATCACTCTTACAAAGATGTACGATTTTTAGGGAGGGCATCCACAAATTGCCAGATAGATGGGAAAATAAGCACCTAGCGATGGCGCATACTTTGAATAAACCATTTTTTACCTTAGTCCTAAATTAAACGTGTTTTTTGTTAAGAAAAAAGTTTAAAAACTTATGATTCGGAAACCTGAGTAGTGACACAAAATGATGAAAAACCGGTAGGTACATTCGAAAGAAATATACTCAGACATATTTACAGAGGAATCCAGGAGAAAGGGGTGTGGCGTAGATGATACAACTATGATGTATACAGAGAATATCAGGACACCGATATAGTTACCTTTATGAAAGTTGTAAGGCCGAAATGGGTAGACCATGTTGAAAGATAACAGAAACCACTCTAAGCAAACAATTGGTCAAGACCCAACAGGCAAAAGACCCAAAAGGAAGATCTAAAACTCGTTTTATGAAACCAAACATTAGACGTCTTGGGGACAGTTAAAATAGCAAATTGGAAGCAAAAGCCAGGAACAGAAACCAATGCAGAGGACATTCTACAACAGGTCAAGGCCCTTTAACGGTTATAGAACCCAGAAAATGATGATGAAGAAAAATAAGAAAAAATGAAAATAAACGATAGGAAATATTTTGATTAATTCGAAAATATTTTTCTTGCTTCAGTAAATGCATTTTAAGTAAACAACATTTACCATTTAAAACAACGAATAATAAATGTGTCTTCATAAAATATGCCATAGATAACAATAGTGACATCCGTATAGGACACAATTATTTAAAAATTGAAAACAAACAATGTTGAAGTTTACCGCCCCTACTAATGACTCTAATTAAAATCGTTGTTTTATTAGAACGGTAATGTGAACGGTAATTTGTCATAATTACCGTTTCGGTAATGCATATTCGTGGACGGATCGACTGAGACGTAAACGGAATCGAAATAATAAATGACAGGATGGTTATTGATTTTGAAAAATGTGTGCAGCGTAACAGCCAAATAATAATGTGAATATAGTATATATGGTAGATGCACGTCAGATTACGTAGATATGAAATATGTCTGATTGGATTAGCTAACAAAATTTATCTGAAAAATATTGTAATCGAGCTTCCAGATTTTAATTGATGATTAGTTATGTTGCTTCTGGAACTTTTCAAATTTCAGTACGTTTTCGATAAAGAATTAGGCTTTTTAATATTTTTTTTTGTCATAAATGGAAAGATCATATATAAGATATATAACAAAACTATTTTTATTTTTTTCCTTATAATTAAAAAGTTATATCAAATTGAAAATACATTTTTAAACCTAGTACTGATGACGCGCCGACAGTTCCCGAAAAAAAACCCGAACGTATGTGACCTCACATAGTAATTAAGGCCAATATCGTCAACATCGTGTCGGTTCGGAACAATTCGGAAGTTACACTGAAATTTTCTTTCGCGCTCTTTCCGAAAATAATCGGAGTCTCGCGCAAATAAAACAATATATCAATCTTATTCATTGTTCTATAGGTTTAACCTATATCTTTGACTGCATTTGTTGGTTTGCTAGCGATTTGAAAATATACTTGCCTGTAATTGTTATTTAGGCTTTCGGTGCTGTTTTCTACGTTATATTCATATATCTTTACATAAGATACAGAGGCTCAAAGGTAAATTCAGAATGAAATATTGAAATTAGATTAGGGTTCCTTTTTATTTATTTATATATATATATATATATATATATATATATATATATATATATATATATATATATATATATTATTTAATTCATGTAGGAAAAATAAATTAACTTGCCAAATTTATACGAAGGGATAGTCCTGCGCGTTCGCAAAGAATCTACATGTAACAACAAAACCGAGGGTAGTAACAATGAGAAACCCCTACAGGATCGTCTATTTTGTAAGATACGAATAATAATATTCAAGAAAGCGCGAATAGACAAGAACAAAGTTCGACTACCAATTTGGAAGGTAATCGTATATGAAAAGCCTTATACTTATGAAAGTTTTACGTTTTAAGTTTTATATATATATATATATATATATATATATATATATATATATATATATATAGGTACTATCTAAACAAAAAGTAAATAAAATGGTATATTTCTGTTCCAAATAAAACAAAACAGTAAAATTTTTATACATTACATCTATTGATTGAACATATTCATTTGATAGGGAAAGTTTAAACATAGGTTAGAAATGTATTATAGGCATTGAAAACTAATGGTAAGCTGACAGTGGTTCCAGGATATGTTGTGGTACATAGTGGTTTTCTAGTGGGTAGACCTTAACAGGAGAACCCCACACTTCGACTACAAAAGTTTTCCACTAAAAAAAAATGGTTTAGATGCCTTCCCTTATTAGTTAGCAGCCAGATGTATTTATATTTGCAAATATTATTAAATCAAGAGTTTAAAGCTGAGTCCACATCAATACAAATTTGCGTTGTGCGGGCTGTATGTGTTCTATGTGACGTGCCTACGTGGCAATGTAGACGCTCTGATCCACAAAGTCACACATAAATATTGTCGTCGTACAGCAGGTACACGAACCATCTGTTGTCCACAAGATAATTCAAACTAATTGTTCCGGTAAATTCAACACACACGCAAAATTTTATTGGTGTGGACCTAGCTTAATGTGGTAATTTGTAAAACAAGTAAGGCGAAAACTCGCCATCGTTTAAAAAATACTGAAAACCTTAATTAAAGCAATAATGTAGTATGGGTGGATTTTTTTTATAAATATTGTTAAAGAGTTTATGTGATGGTTTGAAGAATCGGTGTGGTTTTAAAAGTATTGCAAACTTCAATGACAGCAATCAAACTATTATACAATCAAACAAATATGTATATAATTTTCGGTAGTGATTGTTTTTATTCTGACTTGATTATTAATGTAGTTAACATATTATAACCTACTGTAATATATTATCCATATTATACTAGTTGCGGAAAGTATTATTAAGTATATTTAACAGTGTATTTTTATTGAAATAAAATCAGTGATTTAAACAATATGTACGTATTTTGTTTTTCTAATTTTTATTTATATTGTTTTTATAACCATTATGTGTATAAGCATTATATGTATATTAGAAGCTTTACTCAGAACTTCATGTTCTGCACGTTTTTGCGGTTAAGATGAACAAAACCTATAGCCTTGTCACCATAAGTTTCTCGTGACACCCTACAAATAGTTTAATTATATTTAATAGAAATATTTTGTTTCTTATTTACATTTACATTATTATTTTTTTTAAAACTCACATTGATGCTTTAGCAGCTCGTACTTCAGCTGAATTGAACCGAATATCATTTTTGAGAAAATATGTGACCATAAAAATATCCACACCAGGTATATTATCAGAATTAGCCTTTATGGACCCTTTGTCACACATTACTGAACTAAATTTTATTTTGCATTTAACCAACAATAATTTTGAGAGTATAGATATATATATATATATATATATATATATATATATATATATATATATATATATATATATATATATATATATATATATATATATATATATATATATACAGATAGAAGCCAGTGACAGTTCTGACGTGAAAACACTTTACTATTATAACGTCACAAACATGACAACCAATCGCTGCGCATTCGTAATCACGTGATTTTTTTAAATTGTACACATTTTAATTGATTCATAATTAATTGTAACAAATTTTTAAAAAGTTTTTCGCCTCGATTATCAATATTATTTATGATAAAGTTTTAAAATAAAGTAAAAAAATCGATAATTATTTTTTATTCAAAACCTAATGGATAAGTGGAGTCTTAAAAAGTCAGCTTAAAAATGACTGAATATCTGGCAATCAACACTAATGCAACATTCGGAAGTACTAATTAATGACGATGTCATGAATGAAATAAAGCAGGTCAAGTGATTTAAATACTTACTGCGTAGGAGCTTCGAAAGGAAAAAATGACCTAGGCTAAGAATAAACATCAGAAAAATTATGAGATGTCTAAACTCACTTTGGAGGAACCAAAATATTTCACTAACCCTACAAGAAAAAAATAGAAAAAATCATGGTTGGGACAGAGCTTTGTTTTGGAGCTGAATTAATTATTGACTTTAATGCAGATTTAAAGCCAGAAATTTCAGCAGTTAAAATACCAGCAACTATTGAGTTGCCCGGAAACTTCGTAGATATTGTGAAAAGATTCACAACTGAACAAATTTCATCCTGTAGATGTATAGAGATTAATAAAAGTCCAGATCCACAATTTAAATTGAAAAATGGCGTCACCAGAGAAAAATATGCACTCGCGTTTTGGAGAATCACAAAAAAGGGACTCGAAATATAAAAATATAAATATAAAATTTATAAGAACCATAAAGCGTATATTGGTAGTAATAGCATTTAGCATCAGAAAAACCAACATCATTTTAACGAAACATGATAGGAATTGACTCTGAAGCGGACAAAGGGGTAAAGTGAGACAATTGTGTAACATCCAAAATAGAGAAAAATAACAGGAACAGATGGTTTTTTATAGTTTATTACGTGGACAGGGATAGGTAGAACTCCGATTAGACAGTACGAAGAAAGAGTTTGAGTTAAAAGATTTGGCGAAGAGAGTTCAAGTTGAACCGTTGCATGTGGAGACTTCGAGGTAGATCACGAGAAGAGAGTTGAAAGCACAAGTTTAAGAGTTGCACGCGAAGAGTAAGAGTTGAAAATACCAGTTTAAAATTGCATGTAGAGTCAATTTCCTGTCCTGTAATAGGAAGAGTAGTAAGTCAAATCTCGCAAAACTTAAGACAATAAAGTAAGAAAAATTTCCCGTCAAAAATGTAGTAAAGTATTTGTGAATTTAAGTGGATAAATGTATATACAATGTGTCAAAAAAGTACCTGGAATTGGTCAATAAAACACAAAATGTTTATTATTTATCCAAATTTATTGTATCGCCTTCAAAGTAGGCCCCTTCCGAAATAATACACTTATGCCAAAGAATAATCCAATTGTCAAAACATTTTTTAAACGCATTTTCCGGAATCGACTTCAGTTCTAGCCGCGAATCCTCTTCTATGTCTTCTATCGACTGAAAACGAGTGCCTCGAAGTGGTAATTTGAGTTTTGGAAAGAGAAAGAAGTCGGCCGGGGCCATATCAGGTGAATACGGTGGTTGTTCGATGGTGTTTGTTGAGTTTTTGATCAGAAATTCGTCATAATGATAACCTTGTGAGATGGTGCGTTGTCGTGATGCAAGAATTCCGAGCGCACAACACCGCGATATTCAAAGAAAACAGTCAACATCACCTTAACTTTATATAAGTTAATATAAAGATAAAAAGATAAATTTGATTTTAAACGGGCTTTTCAAATGATCAGTTCCCTGTACTTTTTTGACAGAATCTTCTACTTATTAATTCAATAATCAAGATCCATTTCGCGAACCAGCAAACCCTGTCGAAATATTAATATGTTTCTCAATGTGCGGACGAGCTTTCTAACAGAGGACTTTCCGCACAGTAAAGTTTTTCCATTAGTTACTGTTTTCACGCTTGTAAACAATAACCTTGGTTTGATTCATCATCATCATCCTATTTATTCATCAGGTATCTCCGAATGTAAGTCTCTTCCAATTCTCTCCATCTTTGTCCGTCCTATGCTGTTCTTTTCCATTCCACTCATTTGTGGTCGTCCTCTATTTCTTTGACCTTTATATGAGCACCAATTTTGGATGACATGATTTCACCTATTGTCTGAGAGCCTTTGGTTGTGTCCTGCGAATTTCCATTTAAGTCTGGTAGCAGGTTCTACTATGTCTATAATGTTGATCCTTTGTCGTATCCACGTATTTTGTGTGTGGTCTCGTAGAGTTATATTCAACATTCTTCGCTCCATAGCTCTCTATGTCTTCGTCAGTTTATCAAGGTTAGACTTAGTGAAGGTCCAAGTATGTGCTCCATACGCCAGTACAGGGAGTATGCATAAGTTGAATATTTTAGTTTTATGTCCTTCAGGATGAATTAGAGTCTGCCAAATGATTCCCAGCCCATTCGAATTCTTCATTTTATTTCGTTTTGGATTAGTAATATTTATTTACATATTATTAATGTATGCAGTATTTATAATGTTTACGTTGTGGTTCGCTTAAATTTACCTTCAGTTAGTCAAGTTTATTTAAATGGAAAATGACGATTGATATCTTGCATTTACGCCATATTATTCCTTTAATTAAAAGACAATAATGATTCTCGAAACCATTAAAAAACAAGACCTCAATCGGATTGATTCTCTTGAACTTCGGTGCTGGGGACGGGTTCGTCTCATTCCATGGACTGTCTGATGAACAAACGCATCCGTTATTCAAGAAATTAATAAACCCACAAGACTATCCCAAATTTTTCATGAACGAACACTAAGATTCTTCGGCCACATTGAACGCAGAAATGGCAATAGGTATGTCCACCCTTGTTCAACTTTTGGTCGTCAAGACGCTTGCATCTGTTGAAAGGTTAGACGCATGCGGTGTTGAACGAGAGGCATGCAAGGATGCAAGGAAAAATCATGACGCACGAAGAGAAGCAGAGGTAGCGCACCGACTTCCACCCATGTTTGGTATATTGCGATTTATCTTTCAACTTCTTGTTATATTCTACAAGTTTTTACAACAGTTTAAATTTAATTAAATTAAATAAATATATTAAATTATATATTTAAGAACAAAAAATAAATATTATAATATTGAAAATAATACATTTTTTAAAATTTTTTGCACGCTCCAGGGCAAGACGAAACCACAGCAGAAATGCTGAAATATATGGGAGGAATAACAAAGGAAGAATTTTTGTCAGTACTAAACGATATCATAATAGAAAAAAGTACCATCAGACTGGGATATGGATATAATATTGCCCTTGTTTAAAAAAGGAGATATCAAAGAATATACCAACTACAGAGGGATCACACTAACAAGTTTATCTGGAAAAATATTTACCAGAGTAATAGAGCTGAAATTAGAAGCAACATTAGAGGAACCACAGTATAGTTTTAGAAAGGGTAGAAACACACAAGATCTAAGATGCGTAATTAGATAACTAGAAGAAAATATGTTAAAAAAAGAATCCGAAAACCATATTTCTTTCATAAACCTGAAAAATACATTTGATATACTGAGTAAAAAGAAGGTATGTCTGGAAAAGTCTAAAGAGAAGAGGAGTAGAAGAGGGAGTAATAGAAGTTATCAAGCCCTTAAACAACAACAACAAGGATAAAGTAAGAACGCATAACGATGAATCAGACATAATTTAAGACAAGAATAGACCTAAGAGAGGGCTACGTACTGTCCGTAGTCCACTGTTATTTGCAGTAGTTATTGACGATGTTGTAAAAAATAGCAAAGCAAATTGCAAGAATACAAAAATAGGTTTTAGAAAAATTAAAACAGTGTCAACACAAGAATTACTATTCGGTGATGATATGGTCCTAATGGCAGATTCTGAAGAAAAACTACAACATATCTTAACGATCCTTAACGAAGAGCTAAGAAACATGGAAATAAATATCGACAAAAGAAAAACAATGGTAATTGCAGTCATAAAAATAAAACATAAAATTGTATTCGATGGGAAGGTAATGGAGCAAGTCAAAAACTATAAGTAGTTAGGTACAATAATAGAAGATAATGGAAAAATGGAAAGTGAAATGAACAAAAAAATGGGAAAAGCAGGCAAACCATACAACACCCAAAAAACAACATTCCTAGGAAAAAAGAGAAATACCGAAAGAAGTATAAGCACAGATGTATCAGAAAGTAGTGAATCTTGGACCATAAGAGAGACAAAAGTAACAAAGAGAGATAAAAAAAGTAGAATTACAGCTGCAGAAATACGCAAAATAGATTGAACAAGAAGGGATAGGGTGAGGAATACGGCACTAATGGAACAACTGCAAAATAAATCAACAGAAAAAGCTATAGAAGAAAGGTCACTGAGCCGGCTAGGACACATCCACTCAATGAATGAATATAGATTAGCAAAAAAAATATATGAAGCGAAAAAACGAAGAAACAATAAAGTTCGAAGTCCAAGAATGAGATGGGAACAGCAAGTTCAACAAGCGGCAGAAAACGAAGAATTCATTGGAATAAGGCTAAAAAATTACCACTGGACAGAAACTTATGGAGGGTAAAAATACATGAAATACAATCATGCTGAAATGTAAACTATCAGTCTTACACCTAACGGTACAACGGACATTTAGATTAAATAAAATAAAAAGTAATAAAATGGTAAATTGAGTGTGTGAGGGATATTTTTTTAGTATATATTTTCCTAAAGTAAATTGTAGTAATTATTCCTTTGTCCATATAGAATTTCTGTACTTTTCCGGGCTCTTATCAACTCCAACACAGCAGCACTCATACCGGCTAATATGATGTCAGATGTATTCATGTAACTAAAATTTCACAGTTGACAGTAGGTTTTTTCCGGTTCAAGATATTTCGTTGCCTTTCGCCAAAATGTTAATTGCCCCAATAAATTTCAATAAAAATATTTCTAGTTTCTTCAAAGGTGCCAGAGTCGGAGTGGTTTAATTTCTGAATAATTTTAGAAAAAATAAAATATTGCTAATTATTATTATTATTATTGTTATTATTATTATTATGTATGACTAAAACATTGTTTATTGATTTGTGTATTTTGATTTTATTAGTACAATAAAAATAAATAAATTTATCTATTAGTACAGTAAAAATTTTAACATAAATTTAATTATACATTTAATTCGGTTTCCCTCTCACTGTCACTTTGATCTACATTAATAATAAGTGGTTCCATATTATTAGTAAATGATACATAGGAATCTCCTATTTTAATAACATGGTTAATCGAATTTATCCAACTTTCTTTGGGAATACTCTCTACAACCTTCCTAATTAATGTTGCAGCACTTGCACTTAGAGTCGGATTAATGTTTTCTGCTCTAACATTGGATTTTTACTTGATGCCACATATGCTCAATTGGATTAAAAATACAGTAATACGGAGGAAGGCGTAAAATCCTATGTCCTATATCAGCAGCAATGGTATCAGATTCATATTCCTTTTTAATATTAAATGTATTTAATATTTCTAGATCACATTTTTTATATGTATTTTCGAAGTATATAACTTTTTTTTTAACATATAGTTCTGAGTTTCCAATTTAGTGTTATAACTAGCATTGTCGATTACAATTACGCTTTCCTTAGCACATTGGGCAAAAGGCTATTTATAAACCAATCTTCGAAAAGTTCTCCTGTGGTATCGTCAATGTAGTCCAAAGATGAATATTTAATATTTTTAGAGAAAAACCGTAAACAATTTAGAACCCATCCATCCTCGGAACCAGCATGTAAAATTGTAATTATTTTTCCCTTGTTTGCTGGGGCTTTGGTTTGGCATTTTCTTAATGTATCTACCCATCCTTTTGCTGGCGTCTCACGTGTATCGAACCATTTTTTGTCAAGGTAGATAATGGGACGATTTTCTAATCTGTATTTTTTTATAGAGTTTAAGTAGTCAAACCGCCATCGTCGCAATCGTTGTGATTTCATTAATATTTGGTTTTTATTAATTGTCCAATATGCAAAATTCATTAGAGATAATATTCTCCGAAGGCTAGTTCTGCTGCAATGAATGCAATGCAGGCATAGCATACATTTTGCTTCGAATTAAGTCTTTGTCGCTTTCGTTAACACATTTTCTTTTACCAGAAACACTACGAACTTTTTTGGCTTTAATTGGCTTCGTCACAATATCTTTAACTGTAGACAACGGCGTTTTCATTAATGAAGATGTTTCTGCTGCGGCTGCATTTACATTAACCCCTCTATTCAATAAAGAAACATACACATTTTTAACAATTTGCTTTGCATCGAACGATAAATGTTTTCTTTTAAAATTAGCACTACCGGAGACATAATGATCATTATCTTGCCAAGAACGCAACACATATTTTTAGCACATTTGGAATAATAAAAATAAGATCGAATGAAAAGAATGCGAACTAAACTAAAATAATTCGAAACTACTAAACCAGATATAAAATTAATTTTAGCTTTTTACCTGTTATTTTATTTGCCCCGGCCCTGTTTACTTTTTTTGCAACTTTGCCGGGTTTCGTTACGACAGGGGTTCTTAACAGCCGGTCGTTTATTGCAGCCATTCGGTCAACGATATAGTGTTTTTAACGATTAACGATTAAGTGTTTTTAACGTTTTTAAAAAACCGTCTTTACTGCATGCAACGCATGCAATAACACAAGTTGAAACGCATGTTGAACGGAAAAGTTGAACAGATGTACATACCAAATAACCTAGAAAGACTAGTAGTATAGGGACGGATGAAGGGTTCTTGATACTCCAAACAAATGGACAGACCAAATTAAAGATCTAACTGGTATATATCTCCAACATGCAAACAAGGAAGTCAAAAATAGAGAACGCTGGCGAGAAGTAGTCCGGAAACTACACGAACGTAGTGAAAAAATCAAAAAATCCTTTGGAGTAGATACTGACAAAGCAATATTATCTGCATCGAAATTAAATCACTTCAAGAAAGTTATGCTCTTGGTATAAAAAAAACATAATACTGATTGTTGCAAACATAATATTTGAAAACAATATTGGAACAAAAAAAAGAAAAAGGGGAACAAAGTGGGAAAAACTGCACTGAAAATTAAAAGGCTCCAGAAACAACAGCAATAATCATTAGCTAAAATCTGGACGCTCGAATATGATATTATCCAGACATTTATCTTATCTAATAAAATCAGGCATAATTCATAGAAACAAAATCAATAACTAACATGTTATCTATTATATCGATTTAAACAATTGTACTTATCTACTTACTCTTCTGATAAAACAACGATTTTAATTAGTGTTATTAGAAGGGGTGGAAAACCCTACATTTTTTCAATTTTTAATTAGCCGTATCCGGTATTGAGACCACTGTTATCAGCAATGCAAAATTGTATAGATCATTTAATTAAAAGTCAATTAACATCAAGATACCCATCAGGTTCAAAAGATAGCTAGTTATACTATCCCTGGAGTATCGTTAAACTTTTTGGTGTTGCTACTACTTATGAGAAAGCTGTATTAATCCTTTTCTATTTTCTGAAAGGCTTCGTATTTTTTTTCTATGATACCTTATCCTTAACCCTCCGTTACTAACATAGATTTATAGGTAGTTGTCACTAATATCGGTCTCCGAGACCAATATTTTAAGAGGGCGGAATTGGTTTTAAAATGTTAGCTGTCAAACTGCGCCTAAGAGTTTTTTGAAGAAAACACATTATGTTTGATCAAGTTGACACATTTTATTCTCCATTTTTTAAAAACAAAAAATATTATAAAACTAAATGAAAGTGATACATTTTTTATATAACACAAACAAAAAAGCATATGATTCTATTGACCGCGAATCTTTATTCCGAATCTTGAAAGAACAAGGACTAGATTTGAAAAAGCTGGCAATTATTAAAGCAACGTTAACTAACACAAGGTCAAAAGTTAAATTCATGGGTGACATCTCAGAGCCCTTCGAAATTAAAACTGGAGTGAGACAAGGGGATGGACTCTCGCCACTCTTATTTAACTGTGTTCTAGAAAAAGTAATACAGGAGTGGCGTGAAAAAAAGTCGGCCCTGAATATTGACCAGCCAATTAAACTGGGGAGAACCAACATCAAAATTGATTGTCTGGCATTTGCTGATGATCTAGCAATTTTAGCTCAAGATATATTAACGGCACAGAAACAAATTGAAATCCTAAAAGAAACAGCAGAAAAGGTAGGACTCCAAATTTCCTTTGAAAAGACACAATACATGTCCTGCAACAGACTAAGAACACCATTTCTAAAAACAAAATATGGTAACATCAGATGAGTCTCTCAATTCAGATATTTGGGTGAGATAATTATGGAAAATGGGTTGGAAAAAACGGCCAATAAGGGTAGATGTCAAAAAATGGAAACGGCATTGAGACTTACACATCATATTTACAACAAGAAATGCCTATCTAAAAACACAAAACTGAGACATTACAACACAGTTATTAAGCCAGAATATCTATATGCTGCAGAAACGCTCATTTTGAATAGAAAGAGGGACATCGAGGACAGTGAAAAGAAGGAAAGACAGAAGTTGCATCAACTACAATATTTTCAACTTTGATTTCGATTAGCTTTCGAAAAATTCTAAACACTGATGCAAGTAAACCAAAATTCCCACTATACGCCGAGCTCTAGTTAAACGGTAATTGAAAACCCGAATCGGGAACTCAGAACTTCAGATCTACACTATACGGCTTCATTGTGTGGACTGCCCATTTTTCTTGGCAGTCCACACAAGAGTCATTATAACTCTCTGAATTTTACTTGGATTTTGTTTTTTTTTTCAATTGTTTGTCACACTATACCTTTTATATTTAAGTAAAAGTAATAAATGTTTTATTTTCTGGTAAGGTCTTCAGAAAACATAAAGAATAACTTACCTTTATGTATTGATGTAGCTCATCAATTATAACTTTAAACACCTGGGGTAACATGGCAGATACGAACTGTTTCAAAGCTCTAAATAAATAAATGAGAATTGTAAATGAATTCACGGTGGCTAAGTATCATAAAGTGATATCCAATTTCATTTCAGCGGACAGTGCTTATCGAAAAAAGGTATCATTCTTAGTAATCCGCGACATCACAATTTTAAGAAGTTCATAAAAATTCTCTTTCGACATACGTATAAAATTTTTAAAGAAAATGTTTCCGTCATGTGCGAACTCTTTCAGGCTCCAACAATTTAACTCCGAACTTTTAAATATTCAATTGTCCATACAGATTTTTTTGTATTTTTCAGTGCTCTGATCAATACCAGCACAGTCTTACACCTAACGGTACAACGGACTTTTAGATTAAATAAAATAAAAAGTAAAAAGAAAATTAAATTGAGTGTGTAAGGTATTTTTTTTAGTATATATTTTTCTGTAGTAAATTGTAGTAATTATTGTAAATATTCCTTTATCCAGGGCTGGTTCTATAAATTTTGCCCCCCCCCCCCCCGCAAAAAAAACAAGGAAGCCCCCGCCCCCCATACAAAAAGAGACTAAATTTTTCAAGAGTACTTAATCAATTATTTTGCCAATAAATATGTATACTATGTATACTATGGTATACTATGTATACTATGTATACTATATAAAAAAAATTATTTAGAAAAAAAAATAAGGCAGAAACTGATAAAGACAAATTTTGCTGAAAATAATATTTGCCGTTGCCGTTGCCGTTTTCATTTTATTTTTAAATTGATATTTTTTTGGAGTGGATGCAGATTTTTATTTGCGTGGACAAATTCACAATATTATTTTCGCAGTAAAAGAAATTTAGTTGCCGGGTAAAATTTTTTTATAGGTTTGCTGACGCTGGGAATATTATTTCTCAAATGCAATTGTTCAATTGTAGTGAAAATTAATGTCAGGAATTTAATTTTTTGTGTAGGTTTGTGATAGTCACACTTTACCGTCTCGCGTTCGGATTTATAATAAAACCTTGTGATTTTTTTCAAGATGTTGTTTGAATATTGAACCGCACTTATCTTTACATTTAATTTATTTTGATGCCGATAGTGTTTATTTGGTGTTCTTTACCACTAACAAAACATATCCATGATTCAATGTTTTTCCGTGAAACGGAGAAATTGTTGCGCTTTAAAAAAAATATTGAACAAAATACAATTATAAAAAAATAAACAACCTATCCGTCAAAAATAATGGGTTCTCCTTTTTTTCATTAACAAGAAACGTTCAATCAGTAGGCTATACTTGGAATAAAATTATAGGCTATACTTGGAATAACATTTGAAACGCCCGTTTTGTAGAACGGTCGTAACGGAGGTTTATTCCAAGTATAGCTTATACCCGGTATATTCTTGCATTGGAGAACCGGCCCTTAATCTGTCTTGACTCATCGAACATCTTAAAAAACTTTTCACTCTCTTCAAAACCAAAAAAGACCTTTCTGCTGACGCTACCTTAACTAACAGTTAACTAACTGTTCTAAACGTAGAGTGGGGCCAATATCAGCTTTATATTATCACAATATCATCTTCTGATAAAGCAAGTAATTTCTGATGAAATAAAACTGAAAAATTTTCCGTTAAATTTTGAAAAGATGAAAAACGTTCAGTAATTTGACCATTTACAGTCTCCAAGAGAGGAAAAAATAAATTAACTTTGAACTTGTGTTTACCATCACAAAACTGTCTACTAACCGGAAACATTGCTAGTATATTTCATTTTGAAGCATATTATCAGCATTGTAGCATTTATCCCCATTTTAGTTATTGTAGCTCTTTGTTGTTAGGTTGTAATAAAAATGAAATAAATAGATTGCAAATTTTACAAAATAAGGCACTGCGAATTATTTTGCATTGTGATAGGGATCCACCGATGGATTTGATGTTGCGCTCTTTGAGCTGGTGCTCTGTATGGCAGAGTATTGAAATGGCCAGTATTGTTATGATTTTTAAAATTAAAAATAGCTTAATGCCTGCATGTCTTAGAAGGTACTTAATAGCGCGATCTGAAAAACACCAATGTAACATTCGCTCAAAGGACGATCTCCATACAAATTTTGAACGTATTACCTATATGTAGAAATCGCTTTTTGGCAATGATATTCGGCTGTTCAATGGTGTACCAGCAGAGCTAAAAAGGATAGAGATTTTGAGAGTTTTAACTTAACGATAAAATTACCTGAATCAAAACCTGGAATTTTTTTTTTTATTGAACACAGCATTGAAGTTTTCCATCCCTACTAATAAGGATAATTAAAATCGATATTTTAATAAAATAGTAATTTTAATGATAATTACAGTTTTGGTAGTTCGTTAATGCATACATGCATATGGATCAGCTCATACTCAAACCTGTTCAGATTGAAATAATAAATGACATGATAGTTATTCATTTTGAAAATTATATCTGGCGTCACAGCCTAGTGGCAATGTAAATATCTACCTGCATGTTAGATTACATAAATATGAAATATGTCTGATTGGATTAGATAATATCATTTGTCTGGAAAACATTAGGTTCGAACTTCCAATTTTTTATTAATGTTTGTTTGTATTGGTTTCGGAACATTTCAATTTTTAATGTAGCAATTTCTCGATTATTTACTGTCAAGCGAACTTTATTTACTGTCAACCATTTTGCTTGCGAGAACTGGTTATAAGTTTCACACCGTCCCAAATCAATATTTAGTAATAATTCAAAAAAAAAGAAAATTTAACAAATTCTGAAATGATTATTAATAGTAGGAATGTTTTCTATTTCCTAATGCCTCGCTTAGGCACAAGAATATTCTACATCATCCTTTTCATAAACATTTTGACAACTCTCTGTTAATTAAGACATACTTCATTAAGTGACACATTAATGTTCTTGGCGAAATTGTGCAAAATTTTGAAAGTACTCTAAATCCAAGAGACGTTTTTAAATATGTTATAAAGGGTAGGACAAGTGTCGCGATTCAATGTTGTTTTTGGCACCATTTTTTTGTGATATTTGTGGCAGTTTGCTGATACGTTAAGCTGTAGGTCCAATCGCTAAATAGCCTTTTCAGTTACTGATGTGCCTCTATCCCCAAAATTTGACTTGAGTATAAAAAAAGACTATAGACTATAATAGTATTCCTAATACCATCGCAAAAATAATTTTAAAAAATATTAAAATGACGTGTTCTATTCAAACTATCATATCTAGGCGAAATTAATAGATAAAAACTTTCTTCCAACGGCATTTAAAAGGGGACTTAATGTACTTTCAGATACTTATTACATAATTTTGCTTTATTTTAAAAAATATATTTATTTAGTTAGGTAAAGTTCACTGGTATTTAAGTTCACTGCTCTTCAAAAACCGATTCGGTCTCGCTTTCACTCTTTTTGTCGTCGAAAATATCAGCTGACTCATATAACGCTTCTACAAAAAACTACTACAAATACTACTACTTCATCTAGTACAAACGCACAGCAAGTACGAGATCGCGTGTTCATTTTAAGCTAAATAGAAAATGAAAGAAACCAATAAATAAATGTTTCAAAATCAAAGTTGTTAATAAAAATACTATAGGGCATATAATATGTATGATTTACTTACCACAAACTGTGTCAAGATCGAAAAAAAAACATACTATTTATGCAAAAATGTTATTTAAATAAAATGACATACGTTATAGAAAAATTGTTAAAAATGGCACAAAATTGTATTACTACTAATGGCTCGAAATAAATCCGAAATATTTAGATTATTGAAAAAAATCTACCCTGTTTCTTTTAATTCTCTTCTATT
The DNA here is from genome assembly GCA_031761425.1 of Cosmopolites sordidus. Lineage (NCBI taxonomy): Eukaryota > Metazoa > Arthropoda > Insecta > Coleoptera > Curculionidae > Cosmopolites > Cosmopolites sordidus. The sequence continues at coordinate 417,811 of JARFXV010000559.1, read as the reverse complement.
CTTTTAATAAATAAATAAAATGGTAGCGTGACACTTGCCCTACCCATTAGAAATGTTCTGAAATCTTTTCACAAATTCTTAAGGTTGATTCTGAGTTTCAAACCTACGCCAAGGATGAATTCAGTTAAAGGGTATGTTAAAAACACAGAATTTGCTTTTATTTCAAAAAACTTTTTATTGAAAAGTAGTTTTACCCGGCCACGCGTTGCTGTGGCTCAGTCTGGTTAAATAATTAAATCAAAATGAACATAAATAGAAATCTAGCAAAAATTCAATTCAACAATGCAATCGGATACATAGAAAATGTTATGCTTGCATGAGCAATACCGTGTGTTGCTGTTATATTCGACAGAAGGCGCTGCCATTGTCGTAAAATATCTAGATAGCGTGTGTTGCTTTTATGTCCAACAGATGGCGCTGTTTTTCAAAAAATCATGTTTGTACCTGTGACAGCTATATAATAGGTATATAAAAATACGCGCGTCTTCGAATGCAATGCTGTGTCAAGAAACCCAAGATTTCAAAGCAATCAATGAAAAACTTTCGGAGATTTAAGATTTTGAACAAACGAACATTTAAATTTTTATTTATATAAATTGAAGCATTACATGTATAGCCCTACAGGCTTTTAAGGCCTTTGGTTTCGTTTACAATCTGCCGCCAAACCACTGTGTCACACCCATTCTGGCCAAATCCTCCTCCACCTCCTGAAGCCACTTTGTCCTCGGTCTTCCCCTCTTCATTCTTCCCTCGCCTCTACTCCTGCTCACCACCTGTTTTGTTAGCCGGTTTTCTGGTAGCCTTTCTATATGTCTTAGCTAGGCTGTTCGCCGTGCTCTGATGATCTGCGTTATTGTGGGTTCTTCAAATACCGTTATTATTTCTTTATTAGTCCCTCTTCTCCACTGATTCTCCTCCTTGAAAGCACCCACACTTGTTAGCTCCCACGCCTCCAACATTATTTCACTGCTATTGGTTCAGGTCCAGGTCTCTGTGGCCAATATTACAGCTGATCTCTTTTCATTTATTTCCTTTTGCTATTCTGGCTTTAACCCCCGCCTCTATTCCATGACCATGTCTGTAATGGTTGAGCCAAGGTAACAAAAATGGTTAACCCTTTCGAAGTGTAGTGTTTCTTCTCCTACTTTAATTTTCAGCCCTTCCTTGCACGTTTCGTCTTTTTTAATTCTCATTTTCATGTATTTTATTTTGTTTATATTTACTCGCTGCCCGAACCTTCCTACTTCTCTCATTAAACTTTGAGTAACATTTTTCATTTCTCCCAATTCTCGTGTTATAATTGTTACATCGTCGGCGAAAGCTATACATTGGTATTTTTTATCATATATTAGTCCTGCTCGATTAATCTGCTTCATCATCTTCCGACACTAGATAAAACAAGCAGGCAGACAACGGGTCTCTTTGTCTGAGGCCCGATCTTACTTTGAAGGGTTTTGAATGTTGCTCATTTACTTTAACCAAGCTGACTGTATTTTCTAATTTTTGTTAGAACTATTAGTTTTCTATTAACCCCTAGCTCCCCCATTGCTTTTAGTAGTTCCTTTCTATCAATAGAGTCGTAGGCCCGTTGGAAATCTATAAATAGCATGTTCATGTTTAAGTCTTGTCGGTATTATCTGGTCTACTATTGATCTTTCCCTGTTGAACTGTTGAACTTTCCCACTAGATCCTCTGAAACAGCCCTTATCATGTTCTTAATTGCTGTCGCTAGTATTTTGTACACCACTTCCAGCAACTCTATATCCCTGTAGTTATCACATAATGTTCTATCCCCCTCCTTGTAAATTGGACACAATAAGATTGAAGCATTGTATGTGACATTTAAACATGAAAGACAATACCTGCCAAATGACCACCTCTTGCAGCTCTACAGATGTCACTCTTCTATCAAAATTTTGGATGACATTTTGACATAACCGTGGATCTATCTCACCAATGACTCGAATAATTATAAACCTAACTTTTCACGTAACCCCAAAGAAAGTGGTCCAACGGTGTCAAATCATATGATGTTGGTAGCCAATTAACATAATCGTTTCTCGCAATAACCCGTCCAAGAATTTTTTCTCTCAACAAATCAATTGTTTCATTAGCTGAGTGAGGTGTATCGCCATCCTCTTTTCTCTATCACATCAATATTCAATTCAGCCTGCAAAAATCCAGTTACAACTTCACCATTTACAGTTACAAATTCACCTTCAGCATTCTGAAAGAAATACAATGACTCGTTTAGGATGTAAAGGTTTCTTATGAATCAGTCGTGGCTTTTCCTCGCCCCATATGCGGCAAATTTGTTTAATAACATAGCTACCAGTTTCAAAATGGGCTTCATATAAAAAATTATTTTTTGAGAAAAATCATCTATTTGTTATTGACCAATCCAATGCGATGGACGACGTTTTGGATGATCCAGTGGCTTTAGTTCCTGTGTTATTTGAACCTCATATGCCTTCAGAGCTAAATCTTTTCGTAAAATACCCCATGTTGTGAATTCATTGACTCCAAATTGTTGCGAACGACGACGAACAGAAATGTCTGGGTCTTAAGCAACACTTTCACGTACCAAATAAATATGCTCTTGTGAAACAAAACTTGTGACTTCAAAAACAATTCGATTAATAGTGCGTTGTTGTATTGTGTAAGATGCAAATTTCATAAATGTCATAAATTACACTTCTGAAATGTTTGTGTTTCTGTTCAAGAATAGTTTTATTCAAGAATTTAAAAAGCCACTTGATTTGAAAGACCCGTTACTTACTAAGAACACCGCTGAGATATGTTAATAAAGTTTCCGCAGTTTTCGATTAAAAAAGAAGAAAACTTAGAACATTAATGAAATATAGGTTAGATTTTGATATTTTTAGAAAAAAACAGCGCCACTTCAAGATACATTTCTAACGATTCAAATTATAGCTTCCACAATAAAATAGCTAGTTTAAACTTTATGGTGGAAAAATGTATTGATTTTCTTCTAAACAATAACAATTTGTTTATTTTATACTTATAAAATATTAGCGTCAGTAAAAGCAGTATGTAGATAATGAATTATTAATTTTGATTTCAGAGCCCGCGCTATAAACAGTCAAGAAGGTAAAGTCGAAAATAGCGCTTTCATCCGGCTGGTCGTTGAGGAGTCACCAGAAACAAAAGAAATCGCTCCAGATATCATCATTCCACCAGAAGACTTGCAGATTGTAAAAGGAATTCCCTCAGCTACCCTGGATTGTGTAGCTAACGCTCGTCCCCTATACGAACTGGATACCCTTTGGTATAAAGATGGAATACCCATAGAAAGTGCCGGTATTTCATTTTCTTTCAATGATATTTGGAACTGTAGTTTGAGTTTGGTGTCCATCAATACCACTCATAATGGTCAGTACGAGTGCAGGGTTAGTTTAAGATCCGGAGGATTCCCTACAGTTAAAGCTTCAGCCCAGGTAAATTTATTATGATCAACTCACTACTATGATCAAAAAAATAAGCTGACTTTTTAAATAAAACACACAAAAAATATTTCATCCAAATTAATTTTGCCTCCTTGTTTGCTTTCAAAGTAATCTTCTTTCATTGCAATACACTAATTTTATTAATTTAATATTATTAAATTAATTTAAATTTAATAACAATTTTACCAGTCTTTTACCAGTCAAAACAGTTTCTATACTAGACTTCTAGTAGGTCCTTCAAAGCGGCCCGCGAACTCTCTTGAATGGCTTTTGTGGACATGGTCACAAATCTGGTGAATATCGTGCTAAGTGGAAAAATAATTGTTTGATTTTTAGCGATAAATTGACGAGTAATTGTTGCAGTGTGCGATAGTATGTTATCATGATGCATACACCATGTGTTGTTTTACCACAAATTGGGATTTTTTTCGATTTTAATTTACTTTTTTTGATCCCTTTAATTGCTCTTAAATACTTCATTTCCGGTCCCATGTATTTTATTCTTTTGTTTCTTGCAACAGGAGACCAAAACCTAAGAATTTCCGTGAAAAAAAATTGCAAAGTTATTAAATCGCCAATCGATAAACTTTGATTATTATTTTAATCGAAGATGAGTAAAACCATATTTGGCAAATAATAATTTTAACTAATGAACATTGTTAAAATAATTTTTAATAAATTAAGAATTAGTCATACATCAGCCAAAAAATTAGGTTGCCAAAGTCCCTTTGACTAATTGAGATGATCCCCTAAAAAAAATATCAGATCAAAAAAGTTCTTGATTTTGATATTAAACCTTGCCGAAAACACGATACAATTCCCATTTAACTAACATGGGATTTTTTTTGCTTTTTACATTTAAATTGATTTCTCTTGAAAAGGAAAATACAGCAATATCCAATACATATTTTTGTAGTATTGAACTCTCTACAAAAAGCTCTCTTACCAATTTACGATAAAAGTACTTATTCAAAAGTTATTCATGGTTAATATGCCTGCTTGTACCAAATTTAAACTAGTATACTAAAAAAACAATTAATTTTTTATAAATCACATAATTATAGCTTACTGACATCTATACTATTATTTTAAAAATATAAAACTTAGTGCATTGTGTCTAAATTTGTATACCATCTAATATTTCAACAAAACGTTGTGGATATTGTTTTTAACTTTTACAACGATCATCTATATTTTACGCTATTAAAGTGATTAATATAAATGGTTTCAAATTAAAAACATTGATTATTTTATTAATGCTAGCTCTGTAAAATTTTTCAAGATTCAATATCGATAAAAATATTCTTCAGATTGATGTTGATAAGTGGTCGGACAATCAAGATTATCTGAGAGGCTTGAGAATTGTTGAAAATCTAAAAGTAGTCAATGATACCGCAGAAATGGCTGTAAAATTGACTGAAGAATATATCAAAATGCTCGCAAAAAACACGAAGATGAAAAACAATATAAATTTCAAGTTTTAAGCGAGTATAAGAAAAAAAATTCAGATGTAACCAAAGAAATATATATATATATATATATATATATATATATATATATATATATATATATATATATATATATATATATTATATATATTTTTATATATATATATTACATATTTTATTATATATTATATATATATATATATATATATATATATATATATATATATATATATATATATATATATATATATATATATATTACAATCAAAAAAAGCTAACTTTCAAAAGTAAATGGTATGAAAGATATTTATCAAAATGATAAAATATAAAAAATACGTATTTTAAACAGTCCTTTTCAATTGTTTACCTTAGAAGTTCGATCAAAACAATACTCAGCAAAATGATGGGAACATAAAAACCTACAGCGGTTTGAAATAAAGTCTGGCTTGTTGGCCAAAGTCTGAATTTTGATTTTTTCGTGTCGGGGAACGACCACAGATGTAACCAAAGAAATATATATATATATATATATATATATATATATATATATATATATATATATATATATATATATATATATATATAGATATTAAATATTTTAAATAAGGTCCATTTTGTAGTTAGAAGAAATATACTATAAATATGATTACATTTTTTTCCATATTCTACGGACTTTTATGTACTTTTTTACTTAATTTCCATTTTGTTCATACATTTGTCCTACCGCTCAAGCGTTAGAATTCCGACGTCAAAGAAATCTGCCGCCTGTGAAGAAGCCCAATCCATGACTACAGTTTTAACTTCTTTGTCGTCGTCGGACCGTTGACCACCATCGAACTCCTTTAAGTACCGAAACAAATCAAAATCACTGGGTACAAGGTCTAGACTGTAAGGTGGATAATCCAGTTCTTCCCATCTAAAAGATCTGATTAGACCTTGTGTTTGTGTAGAAACATGTGGCCTTGCATTGTCATGGAAACCTGTGGAAATTCACTTGACACCTTTGAAAACGTGAATCGTGGGTTCTCTCAAACTTGGTTTTCCACATCACGAACCAAATCTACAGAAATCAGAGAAAGTCATCCAGTTGACTATGAACTCAACTTTAACAATGAATAATTTTTGAAAAAGTAATTTTATTATAAATTAATAACGTGAACTTTTTTGTAAAGCATTCAATTTCCTCCAAACATATGTAGTAGATATTGCTGTATATTTGCTTGTTCAACAGAAAAAAATTAAATGTAAAAAAATCCTATGTTATTTAAATGGAAAATGTATCGTGTTTTCGGCAAGGTTTAATATTAATATTAAAACTTTTTTGGTTTGATTTTTTAAGGGCATAAACTAAAAATTTAGGGGACGCTGTTATGAGATTACTTCTGAATCACTTGAGGATTTTCTTCGATCCAGTTGAAAAATTAACGATATGTGCGTTTTATTAAAAAAAACAAGTTCGGATAACACGTTAGAATTAAAAATTGTAAATTTTATTCTAAATATTACTATTTTTTACATTTCAGGTAGTTGTATTGGAAAAACCGAAATTTTTCAGCAACGTCAGGCCCGAAACTCTGGGGGATTATGGTACCCAATTGAGTTTAGCATGTGACGTAATTGGTATACCCAAGCCAAACGTAACCTGGTATCGAAATACCGAAGAAGTTGACCTAAGTGATAAAAGGTATATTCTACAATTAAAATTCTATAACAGAAAACTATTTTTTTTTAATGTTGTAGATATGTTCTACAAGAAGACAATTCTTTGCTTATCAAGAAGATTCTGATTGGAGACAATGGCATGTATCAATGTTTTGCGAGAAACAAGGCTGGAGAAAGTTCGATGGCAACTTGGTTAAAAGTAAAAAGTAAGTTCTGAGTTATAAACAAATCAAAAATTTGTACAGGACATCTTGGTAATTTTTAATTAATTGAAAAGTTAAATATTAAAAATATACAAAAATAACGACAATTTTTTCCATGCTCCACGTAATAAAGTACATGACTAAGATTTTTTTAATTTTCTGATAACTATCACCACCTGGCCTATCACCCCTTTCTGAATATATATATATATATATATATATATATATATATATATATATATATATATATATATATATATATATATATATATATATATGTATATATATATATATATATATATATATGTATATATATATATATATATATATATATATATGTATATATATATATATATATATATATATATATATATATATATATATATATATATATATATATATATATATATATATATATATATATATATATACATATATACAATGTGTCGCATTTAAGATGAAGACACCCCGACACCCCCATATCTCCGCTATTTGAAGGAATACAGATTTGAATTTTTGCACAGTTATACGGGTATATGGGTCACATTTTTTAAGATGCTCATCTGAAATCTGAACTTTAAACTCAGCCTACTACGAATTCACAAACAAGGTCAATCCTCAATATTTTGCTTATTAGAAAAAGTTGTTCGAAATATTATTTTAATAATATTATTTTTGATAAAATTCGCATTATTTGGTCTATACACAAAATTATTACTTATTAAGTTTATTTTTAATTTCATAATTAGTGTGCCATGGAGAGTAAAAACTTGAGACATTGTCAATAGTGTCAAGTATTCAAATATTTCAGTAAAATAAATAGCACTTACAAAGGAATAATTATTTTATTAGTATTGGAAAACAATTTTTGGTAATTGATGAAATTTAGAAAAAAGTATATAGTATATAACAATACTTTTCATAATACAAATAATTAACTATCAAATGTGATCTCTCACAACTAGTCCTCCGTCTATTCGAATACATTTTTCCAATTTTTTACGATTCTGTTGTAATAATTTTGTGTATAGACCGAAATAATGACAAAATTAAAAATGCGAATTTTGTCATGAAACTTGGTATGTGGGGTTAGAATAACATTCTGAACAACTTTTTAATAACTTTTTTCGATATACCTAACGCGAAGTAAAATATCGAGAATTGGCCCTGTTTGTGAATTCGTAGTAGACTTATTTTAAAGTCCAGATTTCAGTTGAGTATCTTAAAAAACGTCACCCATCAATTTGTCTGACTGTGCAAAAATTCAAATTTGTATTCCCTCAAATAGCGAAAATGTGGGGTGTCTTCATCTTAAATGCGACACACTGCAGTGTTAGAATTCTTTGGACTGCGTCCAATGAGACAACAGTGCTGGGTTCCACAATCTCATGTGGAACACACAACAACCTGCGTCTCCGCCTAAATGAGTATTATACTAATTGCTTGACCAGGAACGGGCCCCGCCAATCTCTGCATTTGGAGGGCATATGTTTCGTCTCTTGATATTCCAGACTCCTCAGGATACCGACATATGATCTTTCGTCAAGAATAGGGAGCCCCTATCCGCAGTCAACAACCCATACTTTCGCCGACCGCCCGTCGGATGGCGTATATTGGTTGTTGTGTGTTCCACATGAGATTGTGGAACCCAGCAGTTGGGTGTATGATTACACTCAGCACTGTGGTCTCATTGGACGCAGTCCAAAGAATTGTAACACTGCATATATTCGCCATCCGACGGGAGGTCGGCGAAAGTATGGGTTGTTGACTGTGAATAAGGACTCCCTATTCTTGACGAAAGAGCATATGTCGGTACCCTGAAGAATCAGGAACATCAAGAGACGAAACATATACCATCCAATTGCAGAGATGGGTGGAGCCCGTTCCTGGTCAAGAAGTTAGCAAAATGCGCATATATATATATATATATATATATATATATATATATATATATATATATATATATATATATATATATATATATATTATATATATTAGGGTGGTCGTTAATTTTTTTTCCAACACCCCAAAAACTTTCCTTTTGATGATAAATTACAGCGATTTTTTTTTAACAAAAATAAGGGGAGACGTGCCTCAAGACGATCTAAGTTAATTTCTGATAAAATCGTAGTTTTTTGTAAGTATCTCTTAAAGTATATGAAATTGAGAAAAAGATATAGGAGCAATTTTGTAGGAAATTAAATTCTCAATTTTCTTCATAAAATTCATATTTATGGAGATATACTCGATAATAAATTCATTAACTCCACATATAGCCAACATTTTAAGACATCGTTTTTTTCTGAAATATAAACAATTTCGTAAAACTATACTAAATTCTAGATATTTTCGGAATTATTGATAATAATCCGTTGATATTATTAGTAAATACCAACTATTTTTCAATGACTTTCATAAGAAATACCTCTATCGGTAAGTTATCTAGGGTTAATTTACAATGTTATCTATATTTTACTAAATTATCGACACTCAAAATCTAGTTTTATAAAAATTGTCTCGTGAAATTCCTCATGGCTGTACTCTTCAAATCATTGACTATAAAATGTTTACATCATTTTTTATATTTTTCAAGTTCTGTTAATGGTTATTAATTTTAGTCATTTGTACATTTAATTGTATGACTCGCAAAAACTTACTGCGTGAAATACAGTATTGGTATTTGAGGTTATATTTGAAGACGAAGTCAATAACAATATAGTTAATGACTGATTATTTGTTATTCTATTTGATCATCAATCAAATATTCGTTTTTTTTTAATTAACCTCAACTTTGTGAACTTATAGTCTATTAAAATTTATTAAATAAGCTTGTTTTCTCTCTAATACCAACAAAACGATGGAAGACATAAAAGAAAATATATTTTTAATTGAGAATACTCATTGTCAGATTGCCGGAAATCAGTTGTCATCTAATTTACAAGTTTTAAAATTTTTATTTCATAATATTCGAGTATTGCAGCACAATTTACTGGACAGTAAAAATTTAGTTTATGAAAAATTGATATTTTTTGGGAAAAAGTAGAAATACCAACTAAACTAAAATCTCGATGCATTACAAAAATTGACAGATTACACTGGGGAACAATTTGAAAAATAATTTCTCTTGAGTTCGATATTTAAGCTGTTTTATACGTAAATTGGCATGCTAATTCCAAAACTTTATTTAGATTTTTTCTATCACGTCAAGTTTTTTCTCTACAGTTGTTGCGCATCCGACTAAGCTTGGCAAATCACAGAAGTCACTACTGCTCTCCTACCGGCGCACCTTCTTCGGCCTAAGAGTGGGGGCGTGAATGATGTTGCGTCAACCAAAACTAGTTCGGTCAGTTACGCATAAGATGCTAAAGTACGCGGGTCTGTGTCACTCTGATATAGTGAAGTCAAAGTATACATACACAACTACAGATTTTCGTTATGTCTGCCTCTGGTAGTTCTCGTCGTAAGTGCTTAAACAGCCCTGATTCATTTTGTTATATATGTGGCAGTTTTACCATCCCCATTCAACGGACTAATATTAGTACATTTGTCAGGCAAGCCTATTTTGCTTATTTTAAAGTGAAAATAGGTGACCAAGATAAATCATGGGCCCCTCATAAAGTGTGCAAGCAGTGTGTAGAGAGTTTACGAATGTGGATGAGGACACGTAATAAACTTTCGTTTGGTATACCAATGGTTTGGCGAGAGCCCAAAGATCACTTAAGTGATTGCTACTTTTGCATAGTGAAAACATCAGGATTCAACAAGAAAAACAAACATAAAATCGAGTACCCTAGTTTACCGTCAGCTATACGCCCTGTGCCTCATTCAGCTGAAATTCCAGTGCCAGTTTTTCAAGAATTATCTTCTTTAGAAATACAAGAATGTGAATCAAGTGAAGATCAAAGTGACTCCACCGACGAAGAATTCAAAGTTTCCAATGATTCTGTTCGTAAAGGATGCAATCAACATGAATTAAACGATTTAGCACGAGATTTGGGACTATCCAAAAAAGCATCGGAATTATTAGCATCAAGACTGCACGAAAAAAATTTGCTTGACAAAGGAGCTAAAGTCACTTACTATCGATCCAGAGAAAGTGAATTTAGGCAGTACTTCAGAAATAATGACGGATTTGTATATTGCCAGAACGTAGAAGGTTTAATGAAAGAATTGGCTATTTCTAACTATAACGCAACTGAATGGCGATTTATAAATAGCTCAAAGCGTAGCTTGAAGTGTGTTCTCCTTCATAATGGAAATTTATACAGTTCAGTCCCAATAGGTTATTCAGTTTCTTTGCGTGAAGAATATGGCGACATAAAGAAAGTCATTGACTTGTTGCAATATAACATGCACCAATGGATCATCTGTGTTGACATTAAAATGGTCTGTTTCCTTCTTGGCCAGCAATGCGTGTATCCTAGTTTTTTGTAGATGTGGGACAGCAGAGCTCATGAGAAGCATTGGGTGCAATCGAACTGGCCGCCAAGATCTGACCTAAGACCTGGTGATCCAAACATTTTAAATCAGCCATTTGTCGACAGAAAAAACATTGTATTTCCGCCTTTGCATATAAAACTGCTTTAAGTATATCATTTCGGCATTCCCTAGCCTGTCATATGAAAAGATAAAGGCTGGTGTGTTTGATGGTCCACAGATTCGGCAACTCGTCAAAGATGAAAGTTTTACTGAAACAATGACCGAACTTAAAAGGAATGCTTGGTTGGCTTTTAAAAATATTGTTAAAAACTTTCTTGGAAATACACGAGCCCCGAATTACATCGAAATTGTTCAACAACTCTTGGAGAGCTTTAAGAAGCTTGGTTGCAACATGAGCATCAAACTGCATTTCTTACATAGTCATCTTGCTAACCTCCCAGAAAATCTTCGTGCTGTTAGTGATGAACAGGACGAGCGATTCCACCAAAAATCTAAAGGTCATGGAAGCGCGGTATCAAGGTAGATGGGATGTCAGTATGATGGCTGACTACTGTTGGAGCATCAAGCGAGAATGTCCACAAACTGAACACTCCAGGAAAAGCTATAGGAAGAAATTTTTACCATAATACCTTTTATTTATTTTTTGTATAAACACAATTTAACTTTTAATAATATGTTAACCTCTGTATGAATAAAATATTCTAATCTATTTGGTCAGATCTCACCTTATTTCCTTTCGTATGTACACTTTTAAGGTAAAATGAGGGGTATGCTGTATCTTAAGAACTTGACGTGATAGAGAAAAACTATGAATATTTTTGAATTCAGAGATGAAAAATTAGTCAAAAACAAGTCACAGATCCAAGTCAAGAAAATTGCTGTTCCCCAGTGTTATATAATGAATTGCAAAACTTGCAAAAAAATTCTTCAAGGCGAAGTGATACCCAAAAAAAAAACGAAGAATATTTTTATAACATTTAAACGACTTATTCGACATTGCTTACAATGATGCTCTATCAATAGTTGATGTCAAGACTAACAGTTTTTTATTAAATCAACGTAAGCCTGGTGGTATTGGATTTATTGATGGCATTAAAGATCCAATATCCGGTAAATATAAGTACAATTTTGATATTTTATTATATATATTTTGATGTCATATACTTTTCTTATTGTCAATTTAGAAAGTCTTGGAACTAGTTCACAAATCGAGTCATCGGAATCAAGTTCATTTAGGCAACAAAGCCTCCAAAAAGATTCCAGTTTTGTATTGGATTTAGAAGAATCACCTCCATCGAAAAAGTCTCGTGGACCATTAGATATTTTCACTCCAAAACTATGCACGATGTTGGATAAATGTAAAATCAGCGATCGTAATGCGGCGAGTTTATTGATCACTTTTCTTCAAGCTGTTGATCTTGATACCAGTCAATACATTGTTAATAGAACTTAGCTGAATAGAAAACGAGCCGTACAAATTCAACAGAGATTCAAAAATATAGAACTCCGTAGATTAATTGTCCATTAGGATGGTAAATATTTACCTGACATTACAGGTAGGAATTTCGTAGAACGTCTTCCCATTATAATATCAGCGGAAAAATAAACTAAAATATTATCAATACCTCAACTTGATTATACCGGTCGTGCAATGACCGATGCAGTTTCTGATGCTTTCCAAGAATACGGGATTAGTGAATTAGTAATTGGTTTTATGTTGTGATACTATGGCTTCAAACACGGCAATTTAGCGGTGCAGCAGTTTTAATTGAACAATTGTTAGAAAAAGATCTTCTATTTCCGTGTCGACGTCATATATTCGAAGTTATATTGAAAGCTGTATTTAATAGTCAAATCTTTAATTCTTCTGGACCAAACGTACCTTTATTTGTAAGATTCAAGAACGAATGGGATGCATTAGATCTAACGAAATTTGAATGTGGAATAAAAGATCCGACAATTTATAATATTTTAAAAGATGATATTCTCGATATCCATGAGTTTGTAGAGGCACAATTAACTTTGATACATGACAGGAGCAATTATTTAGAACTCTTAAAGTTGATGTTAATATTTATTGAAGTAGTACCGGATAATGTCATGTTTCATGTTCCTGGAGCTTTGCATCAAGCAAGGTGGATGGCCAAAGCAATATACTCTTTAAAAATATTTCTTTTAAGAGCTACATTTAAGCTAACTTTGAAAGAAAAAAACACCCTAGCTATGATTTGTGTATTTATTGCAAAAAATTATGTAAGAATATGGTTTACAGCATCATCATCTATCAATGATATATCAAATAACTTTCAATCAGTTGATAAAAAAAAATCTACTCAGCTACTTTAGGTAAAATTTTAAATCATTTGTGGTAGCTTAATCCTGAAAACTGTTTAATGGCTTTATTCGATGAAAATGTAGATACAAAAACGAAGAAAAAAATGGTTGAAAAATTGTTCGATACTTCGGATGATGTAGATGAACTTGATTTATCAGACGACAGTCAAATTCGAAATCCAAAGAAATTTGTAGTATCTTACATCGATGTACCGAAATTATTCGAGCAAGGATTAGAACAGTTCATTAATCCTTCTTCTATTAATTTTTTTCGTAACTTGGTTTAGATACTAGTTGGTTGAAAGATGATTATGAAAACTGGTTAGGATCAAATATATTTGAATATTGTAAATAACGTGTCGATTGTAAACGATGTTGCAGAACAAGGTGTAAGATGAATGCAAGAATATAATGATTTGTTTACGAAAGACGAAGATCAGAAGCAATTCGTTATCCAAATTCTTCTATAGTCATCTATATAGAAATAAAAATATTAAAAATGCAAAAGAAAGTTTAATGGAAGTTTGGAATTAATACATCTGTTTATAACAAATACATTTGTATTATTTAATTTTAATATAAAATTAATGAGATTATTTATGCCTTAGTCGTTATTAACTAGATGTCATTAAATAAATAATTGTAAATTCTACTTAAGTTATAAAAAAATTTTATATTTCGGAAAAAATGACGTTTGTAGGTCTTAAAATGTTGGCTACATGAAGTTAATGAATTTATTATCGAGAATATCTCCTTAAATGTGAATTTTATGAAGAAAATGGAGAGGACCTTTTTGTAGAGAATTTAATTTACAAAATTGCTCCTATACCTTTTTCTCAAATCCGTATACTTTAAGAGATACTTACAAAAAACTACGATTTTATCCAAAAATGAACTTAGATCGTCTTGAGGCACGTGTTACTTTTGTAAAAAAAATCCCCCCCTATTTTTTCATCAAAAGGAACGTTTTTTAGGAGAGTCGGAAAAAAAAATTAACGATATATTCGAAAATATATATACTGTACCTACTATATATATATATATATATATATATATATATATATATATATATATATATATATATATATATATATATATATATATATATATATAATATATATATATATATATATATATATATATATATATATATATATATATATATATATATATATATATATATATATTATATATAAAAAAATTACGAACCGGTAATTAAAAATAGAATACATAGAATATATAACAATAATAACATAACAAATAAAATTAAAAATTAAAATTACATTCCTTTACCATACATACCAGAAATAAATAAGAAAATAAAAAAAAGTTCTTAAACCATATAATATAAATATACCAGAAATACCCAATAATAACACAAACAAATATTTACAAAATTAAAACCACAAACACCCAAACTGGAACAAACAAATTTAATTTACAAAATTGATTGCTTAAACTGCCCAAGCTCATATATTGGCCAAACCAAACAATATTTAAAACGTAACTGTCCTTTCAAGGCTTGCTATAGATAATGGACATAACTTTAATTTTAACGACATAAAAATCCTAGATTTTGAAAAACAATATAAAAAAAGAAATATAAAAGAAATTATTTATATAAAAAAAACCATATAATACCATTAATTTCAGACATGATACAGATAATTTAAGTTGTATATATAATATCATTCCACATAATAAATTCAAAACAATTAGGTTATAACAAAAAACAAAAATTTAAAGGTGAAAAAATAGTTAAATATGTCAAAGTCAAATATGTCATTTAAAAATTTTATACAAAATTATCAGAGCCACATTAGCTGTGGTGTCTAAGGCGTTAGCCTTACGTTACGGCAGTTAATGTGGACCGGGTTCGAATCCCGTATTAGGCAAAAAAGTTTTTCTAAAAATTCTTGTGAATGTAGGTAAGAGTGTAAAATCTGACAAGGAATCACCCCTCAGTCACGCCAGTTCGAGGCTGGGTAGGCCGGATGCCTTCTGAGAGGTTTTCTACGTTGGTCACTCGCCAGTCGGGGTAGGCTTCTCGAGATACTTTCGGTTAAGCACAAAACCAAGGGTTGATAGCCTGAGGGGGGTGCTGACCGGGGTTTTCGATAGCTGATGACCGTGGTTCGGAACCCACGTTAAGCTGTAGGTCCAGTCGCTAAATAGCCTTTTCAGTTGCAGTGCGCCTCTAATCCCAAAACTTTACTTTTACAAAATTATCACCTATTAGTTAAAAACATTTAAAAATTAATTGTTTAATTTAATATTGGTAGGTTTTTAAAAGTAAGTTTGTGTTTTTTATAAAAGTTATATGTATTGTAGAATTATTCTAAGGATGGTTCATTGTTGAACCGAAACGTTAATAAAAAAAAAATAAAAATTAAAACTTAATTACTGACTGAAAGTCCCAATAAATAAAAAAAAAATTATATATATATATATATATATATATATATATATATATATATATATATATATATATATATATATATATATATATATATATATATATATATATATATATATATTTATATATATATATATATATATATATATATATATATATATATATATATATATATATATATATATATATATATATATATATATATATTTATATATATATATATATATATATATATATATATATATATATATATATATATATATATATATATATATATATATATATATATTTATATATATATATATATATATATATATATATATATATATATATATATATATATATATATATAAAGGATATTCCATTAAGAGGTTTCGAATGTTGGTAACAAATAAAAGAAACGTTTCATAACATACCTGAAAGTTATTTATGGCAGTGCGAAGCTGGATAGTGTACAATTATACGTGGAATACAATATCTGTCAAATGACCGCCACGACTTCTCTGGCAGCTCACAATTCTTTTGTTGAAATAAATGTTTTTTGTTGAATAAACAGAATTGTCGCATCTGAGGCAATGAAAATTCTAGAGAAATCCACGAAATCCCGATGCATGCTCAACGTGTCACAGTTTGGTGCGGTTTTTGGGCTGAGGGAATCATTGGACCGTATTTTTTTGAAGATGAAGATGAACGAGCTGTTACAGTAAACGGAGATATATATATATATATATATATATATATATATATATATATATATATATATATATATAGAGGGTGTTTGGTGCATTGTTTGCCAAATTAAAATAGTCGATAGGAGGGGTCTTTTACTATCTCCTCAACCTCCATAAAACATTACTGGCCACGCAGGTTTTTTTTTATGTTAATTTTTAAATCTTTTAAAAATTTCGTATTTTTGGTTCCACTCCAAAGAATTTTAATAGCCTATGTAAGAAAGATATAGCAGCCAGTCATCACTGAGCAAGAGTGAGATTTTTTACCTACTTAGCGTATGTTATTTACGCAAATGAGTAATATCGAATATCAGCCTAATGCGTCGCGATACACAAAATTAGCAAATTAGTGAAGTTAGTAAAACGTAACACCATGATGGCTTTTATTTTTTGTTAATATGCAATTCAAAATTGAACTTAAAATTTATTTTTACTTCTTCCAAAAACTTTGCGAGTCTATAAAAAAAAGTAGATGTCGCTTGCATCTAATTTTGATTTTCATAGAACCCTACATTACACATTAAAATTAAAAAAAAATAATTTGGAGGCTATACCAATAACTTTTTTTTGAATTCAAGTTTCAATGCTGACTTTTGGAATTTTTCAAATAAAGAATTAAATAATTAACATAAAAAACCCTGTGGGCCCAATAATGCTTTATGGAGCTTTATGGTTATATATATATATATATATATATATATATATATATATATATATATATATATATATATATATATATATATATATATATGTGTGTGTGTGTGTATCTCTGTGTGTGTGTGTGTGTGTGTAATTTTATTTATTACATTACAAAATGTGTTTCATCGTTAGCGATGTAAACTGTTATCTCAAGCTGAATTAAAAGATTACTAGGATGTCCGTTATCTTTCCACTAATAAATGTTTTCAGCAGTATTTCTTTCTCAGAATTCCGCAATGCACGTAGCATAGCGGCCAAATTAATACGATTAAGGACGTCTGGCGAGCGCCACGGCAAAAAGAACTATATTTTCGTGTCGCCCTGTAAGGAATGCACCCATTTTGATTGCATTTTACACATTTGTTTTCACGCACGTAGCTTGAAACGAGAGATATGAAGTTTTTCAAACATTGTTATCGACAATTATCAACGTTCTGGTTCGAGGTTTCAACATAATATAAAAAATAGGATGTATCAAACAAAAATCCGCAAAAAATTCATAGTTACAAACACAACTTCATCTTTATCATTTAAATTGGCTGAAATAAATTTACTTGCTAGGTGGACCAGTTAAATTGTTGAAAACAACAACCTTTTTCAGTACAATAAAGGCCTAAATAAACCACAATTGTTTTCCATATCCATTTTCTGTTATTTTTTTCTTTAAAACGAATTTATATTTTATAGAGTTCTTGTCCTTCAGCAAAATCAACCAATTTATCACTTCTAATCTTCCTCTCACCTCTTCCATATGGACCAGCCAGTTACATGTTCAGTTCTGGCTTTTCCAATTCTAACATTAAAGTCACTCATCAGAATTTTATACCTGCACTTCTCATTGCCTAGACGCTGGCTCACATCATCATAAAATTCCTCAATCTCCTCATACCTATAGCTTATATTCACCCATAAGATTGGACGATTTGAAGCTAAACTTTTTATTCAGCTGAATGAAGCATTGGGCTAGTCGGTCAGATATAATTTCAAATTTTAGTACTCTGACCTTCAGTTTTGTTGGTTGATGAGAAATCCACTACCACCACATCGTCCATTCTCCTTACCTCGTTTATAGAGTACGTAACCAGTTGTATCTAGATATATACAGGGTGTCCGGAAATAACGTCGACATTTTTTGGGAGGTGACCCTAGGAATTAAAACATAAAAAAAGTTCCTATAAACATACCCCAAAAATTGCTTCTTAAAGGGGCTAGAGCCTCTTAATGATGGAACTCTGAAGATGGGTTTTTCGCAATATTTTCGAAATGGTTTATGCTAAAATCGTGAAACTCGGTATACTTCAATAAGTTGAATATATAATATATAATTGAATCGCAAAGATTTTTAGGTAAAAAAAGGCCTCTTATTATTTCATCTCGTTAGGATAGACTTTTTTCCAGAAAACTGATTTTTTCTAAATCGATGCACATGGATATCGAAATGCATCTTAATAATTAAGTAGGCGGCTGCCACTGTTAATTTTTGTCTTTGACGTTTCGTAAAAATAGACCATATATGCAATAAAGACGAGATTTTTAATTTTTAAACTGCAAAATGGCCCATTATTCCTTCAAAGAAATGACGAATATGCATTTATTGTACGGGAAGGCGAATGGGAACGCGTGTGAAGCTAGAAGGTTGTATGCAGAGGCTTTTCCCATAAGAGTACTTCCTTGTACAGAAACATTTACAAACCTGCATAGAAGATTATGCGAAAAGGGATCTTTCATGCCTTCCAAACATGACTGTGGAAAAAGCCAGAGCACCAGAACTGTAGAAAATGAAGAACGAATTTTAGAAAATGTAGCAGAAAACCCAGAAATAAATGTCAGACGAATTGCTTTTCAAGAAGGCATTCCTAAAAGTATCGTGTTGGAAATTGTTAGAAAGCAAGCTTGCGTTTAAATGAAAATGTACAAAATGTTCTCTTTACATACCAAGCTATGTTCACAAGCAATGTAATTTTTAATTCTCACAATACTCATGTGTGGGCGGAAGAAAATCTACATGAATTTTTTGAACCGGGGCATCAGGACAAGTTTTCTAGCAATATCTGGGCAGGGGTACTACAGGAATTTTTTGACTGGACGGTTTGTGCCTCCCAACCGTTTAAATCGACGACAGTATTTGAACTTCTTGGAAAATCATTTGCTGATTATATCCAAGACGATGGATGGGATGTGGTGGACCAGTTTATTGGCCACCACGTTCCCCAGATTTAAATCATCTCGATTACTTTCTGTAGGGATACTTGAAGGCATTGGTCTATGCTATCCAGATTGGCACTGTAGAGGGATTACAGCAACGTGTACTTATTGCTTGTGATTATATCAAAAATAAACCTGGTATTTTCAGCAGGGTAAGATCTTCAATGAAGAAAAGAATTAGAGGGTGCATTGAGATGAATGGAGGTCATTTTCAACATCTGTTGTAAATAAATGCTAAATCGTTAATAGTAACTAGTCTTGTTATTGTTGGCTATTAAATAAATATTTTCATACAAGGGTGCCTACTTAATTATTTTCCATTTCGATATCCATATAATCATGCATCGATTTAGAAAAAGTCAGTTTTCTGGAAAACGGTCTAGCCTAACGAGATAAGAGGACCTTTTTACCTAAAAATCTTTGCGATAAAACAATTTGATTTAAATATATTACAAACAAAAAAAGTTATGGCAGCATTTACCAAGGATGCGTCTTTATGAGACGCCCCTGACTAAAATATTCCATTATTGACACAAAAAACGTTTTCCGAGTTGCACGATTTTAGCATAAACCCTTTCGAAAATATAACGAAAAAACCATCTTCAGTCCCCCTCTAAGGGGCTCTCTTGCTTCTTAAAGAGGCTCTAGCCCCTTTATGAGGCAATTTTTGGGGCATGTTTATAGAAACTTTTTTTAATTTTAATCCCTAGTGTCACCCTCAAAATATTTCGACGTTATTTCCGGACACCCTGTGTGTATATATATATATATATATATATATATATATATATATATATATATATATATATATATATATATATATATATATATATATATATATATATATATATATATACACATATATATATAACCCCCTTCTTAATAAATATTCATTATTTGCAAATTGTGCGGTTTTTTGTTTGACCTAGCTGTAATTAAAATATTTTTTGGTGTGCAATTTAATGTGTTGGAAAAAGTCTTTAATTGAATCATTAGTAGCCATTGAATGAAAAGCTTCATATATATTTTCTTTTTTTTTTCAGGAAGACGTAGCTTATAAAACCATTTGAAATACATGTATTAGGGACCTTCTGGTTTTTCAAATAGCCTTTTTTATATATAAATCATATTTTATACTTTTTATTATATTTTATATTTGTCATATTTTATAGTTTATTATACGTCTTTACCTTAGAGGGGGAAATGCTATTATTTAAACAAACCCAAGAGAAATTGTCGAACTGCTATTAGGTCTTCAGAAAATCCGTAATATCGGTCCGTACTTTGTCGAAGAGGAGGGTGGCAATCCAGTTAACGTCAAAGGAATACAATATTGAGAAATGAAAAAAAAACATTGTCACCACGTCTCCCACGCATCTGATTCGCTAAACCGTCACATTTTCATCTAGTTTGCTCCTCATATAAATTAACTCGTCTTCAACATCAATGTTGTCGTCATCGATTATCCATTTTTGTTCTCTTCTTCGATTAGTTCTCGTTTCCATCAAATTTGTTTTAGCGAGCCCCACCCATCCCTTATATTGGAGGGCATATGTGTCGTCTGTTGGTGGTTAGATTCATCAGAGGACCTAAATATGTTCTCTCGTCAAGAATAGGGAGACCCTATCCATAATCAAACAACCCATAATTTCGTCGACTTCTCATCGGATGGCTTATACATGAAGTAATGAGACAACAGTAGTCACAGTATATAACTCCTGATTACTGTTGTCTCATTGAACGCAGTCCAAAG
The DNA here is from genome assembly GCA_031761425.1 of Cosmopolites sordidus. Classification (NCBI taxonomy): domain Eukaryota; kingdom Metazoa; phylum Arthropoda; class Insecta; order Coleoptera; family Curculionidae; genus Cosmopolites; species Cosmopolites sordidus. The sequence goes on along the minus strand of JARFXV010000559.1, from coordinate 396,453 downwards.
AAATAAAAAAACTGCCTGTATAAGCCATCCGACGAGAAGTTAGAGAAATTATAGGCATATGCAAATGTCGGTACCGTGATGACTCTAACCACCAACAGACGAAACATGTGCCCTCCAATATAAATGATGGGTGGGGCTCGCTTCCAGTCAAGCAATATATATATATATGAAATTTTGATGTTATAGTACTCCACTAAATACTTTTCCGAGATTTTTCTCCATTTTTTTCGAATTTTTCGGAACAAAAACAATTATTTTTTCAAAGTTTTGCCATTTTAATTTTTTTTTTCCAAAAACCTTCCATTCATTCTACGATTGATGCCGCAAGTAACATCGTAGACCAACTTTTCTGTCTATTTTTTTTTTATTCTTTTATTATAAAAACAAACTTATTTTTATAATAAAAATATAATATATGATATAATATAAACCATAAATTTGTTTTTATAATAAATGGATATTAACAAAATAGAAAAATAGAAAAGTTGGCCTACGATGAGCCTTGCGTGGCATCAAACGTAAAAAAAATTTTTTCGGGAAAAAAAATGAACAAAATTAAAAATGGCGAACTTAGAAAAATTAATGATTTTTCGAAGGGTTATGAGTATTTGGAAAAAATGCCGGTTTTTTAAGAAATTCATAACTTTTTTCCCGTTGAGTAAAAAAATTTGTGAAAGAAAACACTGAAGTATTTAGTTGGGTATTATAACATAACAATTTCAGCCAATCAATTCCTCTATTGGAACCTTTGGTGTGAAACACTAAACTTGAAGGGATGTACCACTAACCACCAAAACGCTTTTTTGAAACACACGTTTCGGAGATATAGCACATCAGAAGATGATGCTAACATGGTTAGCGAAACGTGCGTCGAGTTCAAAAAAGCGTTTCGGTGATTAGTGGTAAATCCCTTCAAGTTTAGTAATTTCAGCCAAGTCCAAAGAGGTTGGGTTCAAAAGTGACCGATTTTGGCATGGAATGGCCCATATATATATATATATATATATATATATATATATATATATATATATATATATATATATATATATATATATATATATATATATATATCATCATCATCATCATCATCATCATCATCATCATCAGCCCGTGTCGATCCACTGCAGGATGAAGGCCTCTTCAGCATGTTTCCAACTTTCACGGTTTTGGGCTTTCCTCTCACACTCTGGTCCAATATACTTACCGATGTCATCAATCCATCGTGCTTTCGGTCTTCTTCGTGGACGTTTGCGATCAAGCGGTATCCACTCCAGGATTGCCTTGATCCATCTGTCATCCCATTGCCTCGCTATATGGCTTGCGCATCTCTGTGTTAATCGCTTTACTGTTCCAATGATGTCACATACTTTCTTTTGTTCCCTGATCCATGCGCAGGACTTTCTGTCTCGTCTACTTGGACTTCCATTCCCCTCTGTGCTACCCGAAGTTTTTGAATTGATTGGAATGTGAGTGTCCAGGTTTCACTTCCGTATGTCATAACGGGTAGAACGCACCAATCGAAGACTTTCCTTTTCAGGCAAAGTGGGAGTCTACTCTTAAACACAATGTTGTGCCTGCCAGCCACATTTAACACGCCGTTCCACTTCCCGGGCGGTATTCTCCTCCATTGAAATCCTCTGCCCATGATATATAAAGCTGTCCACCATCTCCAAATCCCTTCCTAAAACTAAAATTCTTCTGTCCTCAGCGAAGTTATTGAACATAACCTGACTCTTTTTCAGGTTTATTTTCCAGCCAAATGGTTCGCCAGCTTTTTGCAGTTCTTGTATGCGTCTTTGCAGCTTCTCTGGGTCTTGTGAAGGAAGAACGATATCATCTGCAAATCTAAGATGGTTTGTACCGTTGATCTTTACACCATCCTGTTCCCAATCCAGTTTAGGGAATACTTCTTCAAGGCCAGCCGAGAAAAGAATAGGCGATATTGCGTCACCCTGCCGTACACCTCGTTCTACATTAATTCCCACTTCAAGATCATCAAGGTGAATTGTGGCTGTAGCTCCACCATATATTGATCCTAATAGGTTTACATATGCTTTATCTACTCCTTGGCTAAGCAATGCATCCATTATTGCATGGTTTGAGATGGAGTCAAATGCATTTTTGTGCCAAGCACAGTAACATGGTGTATTCGTTGTGCCTTTCTATGGCCTGCTGTACAATCTGAATGTGATCCATTGTACTGAATCCACTTCTGAATCCTGCTTGTTCTCTTGGTTGTGCGTCATTCAGTTGTTTTAATATTCTTTTAGAAATTATCTTAGTGAAAACTTTGTACATTACTGATAGGAGGCTTATTGGGCGGTAGTTCTTTAAATCTTCCTGCACTCCCTTTTTATGTAAAGGATCACTTCTGCATTTTTCCATAAGTCAGGTACTTTTTGTTCTTTGAGGCATTTTGAATATAATTTTGCCAGTGTTTTATGTAACCTTTCTAGGAGTCTTGACGTTTTTCATCGATTCTATAGCATTTGTATATATATATATATATATATATATATATATATATATATATATATATATATATATATATATATATATATATATATATATATATATATATATATATATTGTGTAAAAATGCCACGTTCCACAGTTCATACGCCACATCGTTGTCTAAATAAAGCTATCTATTGGTAAAAATCGTTTTTTTTTCTAAACAATCCAATAACATAATATATAATAAATATCCTATAATGATATGTTTTACAAGAGTAGAACATAACAGAATTAAATTTTATTTAAAATAAATCACTCTCAATGATATATTTAATTTTTTTTCGGAATTTCCCTCTGGCCAATTTAACAATAACGTTCATTTTAAAGTAACAGGAAAAAAAATGTCCGTTAATATTTTATTCACGCATTTCCACGAATTTGTAACTGCATTTCGCAAACGAAATGGTTTCATAAAGCTACGATCTAACATTTGATATTTAAGCGTTATGCAGACATACTGGATATTATTTTGGTTTGATATGCTTGTACACTTTTATTTTACACAAGTTGCGGTCAGATACATGATTGGTGATATTTATTTATTTTTATTTTGTTTATTTTTTAGCTCGCGTAGATTAAGCCATTTGACATGTGATTATTTATATCAGAGCTTTCAAAAACAATAATCGATCAAAAAGTTTAAGGTTTTTTTTTATATTCGGTAAGATTTGGTTTTTGTAATATGAAAATCTTACTCAAGGTTTCTGTATGTTTATACCAAAGTATAGTACTTCTTTAGAATATCTTTTACTGTACTTCCAAACAGTAACAGCATTAGAAAATTGATTGAATACAATGTTTTCGATAGCGCTGATTAAAAAATGAATTCTCATCCTTTATCCTCCCCATAAAGTATAAATGAAAGTTACATTAAAAGCATATGCTTTCGATTCAGCTTTCATCAGAAATTTGTTCCCCTAAATACAAGTAAAAGATTGCTACTCTAATGATCTTAAAGCATTGATTTGCTCAATTTAAATAACTATACATATAAATTAAATATAACCACAAGCCCACCACTTCCAACAAGCTTAGAGTTATAATAATTCTACTAGAAAAGTGTTTTCATTCTACTCAAATACTTCTAAAAATCTTGACGTATTATATTAATGCAAATATAATTCGGTGCCCTTTTTACAAAATTCATAATATACACTCAGGCAAATAAGGGCGTGCGGTGATTCGTGAATCGAATAATAGTAATAATCTTTAATATAAAATAATTCAAAGTTTAATTACGAAATAATGTCAAATATTTGCACAGATATTATGTACAGTTCATATACGAGGAGTGTAAATAAAGTAATGAGACTGGTGGCGTAGTGTTAGAGCTGGCAACGCTACTGGGTTTCTCTTTCAAGAGAAAACAAGCCAATATCTGATGCGTGATCAATACAAGTTTGAACTCTCTAGAGTCACTTGGTGATTCATAGCAATTCTTTTTGTGAATCGGATTTCTAGAGCGTTGAAAATGAGTGGCAACAATTTCGATCAACGGCGCATCATCAAGTTTTATTTCAGATTTACGCGCAGTGCGATCTATAGAAACAGTGTTTTGTTAAGGGCCCAGGTTCTCAGGTGGTTTCCGACATATTGTGAATAATTTCTAGGTGCGATTTAGTAGTTGATCCCCACAATTGTACCCCATAAGTCCATATAGGTTTGAGGGCCACTTTGTCAGTGGCGGTTCGTGGGTTTTTAAAGTTGGAGGGCGTAGAAAAAAATAGTGCTACTAAAGATTTTGTTTGCTTTCCCCTTCCTCCTTTTTACTTTGCGTTCTATTGAAACCCTATACAGGAGATGAACCAGGAAAATGAATTAAAGGAAATAAACTGATCGGAAATAAAATATGGTGTTTTGCTCCGAAAAATTGTTTACTGTGATAAATGCTGGAGGAGCGGCGCCCCAACGCCCTCCCTCACGTTGCACTGCCCCCCAACCAACGCCCCCCCTCTGCACTTTATATATCAGTTTAGCTTGTCGTCCTAGAAGCCAGTAGTATTTACTAAACTTGAGTCCCAGTAGCTTTCTCTTAGTCAGAATGGTGGTTCTCCATGTGATTCCCCTGTCCAGATGTAACCCTATAGCCTATTTATTGAAGAAAGAAACTGAACCCAAACATATTCACGGATATTACACGTAATCGTTACTGGATCGCACTAAGAACTGTCCTCTTTTTGTCCGTATCAAACATTTCATGGAAACAAAATACAATTATTAATAAATCGAATGCAACTCAATAAATGAAAAAACTCACGGCAGTGTATGAGTTACTGCCGCCAAATCTGTGTTTCTGTCGAACGGCAGCCTGTCGATTATCTGGGTTTTCATTGGTGGTGTAAATCAGCTCGACCGATTTCCGCCAATAGCAGGAGCGCTCAGCTTTTCTGGCTAAAATATCACGTACTGATCATGCGTTGGTCATTGTTTTTGTCGACTGTCTTTCTTCGGTAAATAGACTTTTGGTGAACGTTACTGACTTCGTTGTACTGACTTCTGTTCTTTTATCTTTAATCTCGATTTGCTTTACCACTTTTGGATTTTGTTTAGATATTGTTGTAGATATATTCTTGCTACTTTACGATCTAAATGTATTGCAATTATTCCTTTTTCGTCGACAAATGCGGTTGTAATTATATTTTCACTTGCTTATAGGTCCGCTGTAACTAGAAGATAAATAATGGCGAGTACGCTGCCCTGTGAAGCTCCTGATTTAACTGGGAATAAGTCAGTTCTTTCTTGATCATATTTCACCATGAACTGCCTTTCTCGCATATAGAATTCTAATATAAGGAATATAACGAATATTGTTTGTGGAAATATGTTTTTTAGTTTGTAGAGTAGTCATTGATGTCAGACCTTGTCGAAGGCCTGACTTATATCCAAAAAGGTCCACAAAGTAACTTTTTTGTTCAAATGCTTAGTTGATGGTATCGACTACTCTATGCACCTGTTCGATAGTACCGTGTTTAAGTCTGAACCCAAACTGATGTTCCGATAGAAAATTTCAATGTGTGGTGTAATCCTCGTTAGAAATTTTTCGAAAATTTTGCTCGGGATGGGAATGGCGCGAATAGGTCTGAAGGAAGTTTGGCATTGGGAAGTTTCCCGTGTTTAGGGATAAGGGTGACTTCAGCTACTTTATATTGTGCAGGGAAGTAGCCGAGGCGTAGACCCTCATTAAATACGAGGATCGCTATTTATGTATCCGGAATTGGCTTCAATACCAATACCTTGAATTATACCATCTGACATATACATCGTAAAGTTTGACATTGTTGATTGTATACGTACTCAGAACATAATTTCATATGGACGCTATTTGTGTTGTTTGGTGACTTGAAAATTTCACCTGTCAAAAACTGGAATTAACTCGTGAAAATTTTCGTGCGATGATTTCCTACGACTTTTGACGTGAATTATCTCAACAACAGTGCATCGATCAACTCACTTCGATTTTTGGCGATGGAGCACCAAAACCACTGTATATCACTGGTTTAGTGAATTCAATCGTGGCTGTCGTTCGCTCACGGAAAAGGATCGTCCAAAATGTTGTTGTGCCAAAAAACACATTGATAAAGCAAGATCGTCATGTGATATACTGTGAGGTTGAGTGAGGCATGCTGGGCATTAGTATGACAAGCATGCACAAACTTTTACATGAATATTTAGCCGTGAAAATTATTTGTGCCCGTTGGATTCCGCATAAATGACAACCGCCCAAAAAAAAAGCTCTTGTCGATTGGTGCAAAGAAATGCTCAAAAAATACAATCGTGGTGCGCCAAAATATCTAAACAGGTGACGAATCGTAGAACCATGCGTATGAGCCCGAAAGATAACTCAATCAAATTAGAAAAAGTGCTATGTACTATGATCCAAACGTATCATCACTGAGAATGTTTTGAAACACAATAAAACCCTTTTCAATTATAAATATTTGTCTTTATTTATTTTTCCGGATACATAAATAACGATCTTCGTGTGATTGTTATGACAATTTCCTTCGTCCTAGCCTGGTGCTTTGTTGGAATTTAGGTTATTTCTGATCATTCCATTCACTACTCTTACTATAAATAGCTTAAACCCAATAAATGTATTGAATTTCAAGGCGACCACGTTGAAAAATTAAAAAATATATTCTCAAAAATCTAGCGCTTTCTTTGCCAGGCCGAGAACTTTACGAACGACCCTCCTAATGCAGAGCTTTAAAACGAATGCCAAATCGATCATAAAAATCTTACTTAAATAATTCAGTCTCGATGATTTTTTTCCCGAATCTATAGATCTTTTAGATACGTTTAAATGTCAAGGTACTTATTTATAACAGTGAATATGTTCGCTCTAATATCGGAATCAAATTTACTTTGTTTTGTTTTTTTGTTTGTTGTTTTGTTTACAAATTTACTAATGTTTTGTAAAAAATACTTTTATCTTTGTTGCCTAAGCTTTTGAATCTCTCGTTTACTCTTATATCATTTCTTAGATAGAAATTACGGTTAATTCTGTAGAGAAATTATTACACAGTGCAATAAGGCATACCGTAGTATACCGTATAAAGGCATACCATAGTTCCCCCTCCTATTACCATCCCAACCCTCCATTTCTGTCATAGTCTAGGTAGCGACAGTCGTTTCCTACCTGTCCACAACTGCCTTATCTCTTGTTCGGTGTGCGTTTTTACCATGCATGAGATGAAAGATGATAAAAAGCTCCCTGTTTTTGGTTTGTTTTTTAACGCATTTTCTGGTGATTTTAGCTGCTCAGCCTGTGATGGAGTTCGGTCCGAAAAATTTAACGGTTTTGGATGGACAAGACGCGACTTTAAGTTGCCGGGCAGCTGGTGCACCAGTTCCTAACGTTACCTGGATATTTAATGGTGAGTACATCAATCATAACAAATAAATAGACGCCAATCATTTCAATCAGCTTTAATATCGTCGGACTTATAGTTATTTATTTTTAATATTCTTATGAAAAAAAGGTAAATAATTATATTAGACAACCAAAAGATTTTATGTTTTGTGTATATAAAAAAACTAATTTTTTCAATTTTTTTAACCGCATTACATTTTGTAACATTATGTCAACACAGTGTCAAAAGAAGGGCAGACGACACTTCAAAACGACAATTTTTTTTTTCATTCAATTTGTGCAGCACCCATTTATCGAGCTTTTTTGACTTTCCAATCTCCTGCAAATGGTTAGAAATCGTCACATGCGTTACGCCAAATTCAGATGCAAGCTCTCGAACAGTTGTACGCGGATTGGCTTCGACTAAGGCCCTCAAACGGTCCTGGTCAACATCCGATGGCCGACCACTGTCCTCATCACCACTACGAACATTTTTAAACCACCATTGTGCAGTACGTTCATTAGTGGTTTCACGAATCGCGAACTGTTTCGGCAGCTTTTCGGCCTAATTTGAACTGGAACAAGAAAATTGCGCAAATTCCCTTTTTATACATGTTGCATTTAACGCTGTGAAAAAATTGGCCAAAATTATTTTAAAACAAAACTAATACACAGTTAGATAGAGCGAAAAAAATTAGAAGTTAGAACAAATTATATATTAAAAGTACGTAATAAGAGAGTAGGTAATGTAAACATAGCGGACTAATACAGCAGTTGTAACTGATACAACTACGGAACAGTAGTTGCAAAACTAAAGACCAATAATGGGTGTTCGACCTTTGTACCGTGTAAAGGTTTCTCGTGGTTTTCTCAATTGAAGAAGATGTTCATCAGATTAATATCGAAAATGTTGTTTGTTCACAAAAAGCAACCTTTGTAAATGTGAAATTGTGAACCGAGTTTTCAAGGAGTTGAGAATGCGTTTTAAACTCCTGTTCGATATTCAAAGAAAGGAACTGCAGACAGTTCTTTCTCTAGGTGGAGTCTTCTTTTTCTGGTCACATGTTTTGATAGCATGACGAAACTATAACAAATCATTACGATAAATATTGAATTGGTGGCAAAATAATCGTTGAGCTTCTACGGTAAGCGTAGTACTGATTCATGTGTCACATGAGAAATCCAGTTACCAGGTAACTGGAGATGAAAAATGGACATATTTCGAGAACCCAAAACGCAGAAAATCATGGGTTGACTCAAAACAACAATCAACATCGACCGCAAGACCGAGTCGCTTTGGAAAGAAAACACTGATGTGCATTTCGTGGGATCAGAACGGTGTAGTGTATTATGAGCTTCTGAAATCAGGTGAAACAGTTAAGGCCATTCGCTACCGTCAACAAATGATCAATTTGAACCATGCACTGATCGAAAAGCGACCAGAATGGGCTACAAGATATGGAAAAGTGATTTTACAACACGACAACGCCCCATCATACTCTTGACTGGGAAGTCTTGCCCCACCCGCCGTAGTCACCAGACCTGGCCCCCCTTCCGACTGCCACTTATTTTCATCGATATCCCACGCACTTTCCACGAAACACTTCAACAATTACGGAGATGTCGAAAAATGGCTTGATAATTGTACCACCTCAAAACATGTACGGCTTTTCTTGGAGGGCATCCACAAATTGCTAAAGAGATGGAAAACATGTGCAGCTAGCAATGGCGCATAGTTTGAATAAAACATTTTTCACCTTTCTCCCAAATTAAACCTGTTTTTTTTTAGAAAAAATTTAGAATTATTAACCGTCACATCTCATCCTTCATCTTATTGAAATCACATAACATCAGATCCATATGCTTTAATTCCAACTAATAGAAGTTAATAATCATTCGCAATATCGTAGTCATTCAACGCCTTCATCTTCGAAAAACAATGGCCAATGATCAATAAAAAGTCCTATGGTGTCATATCTGACAAATACCTTGCTTCATTAACGTCTTTTGTTGAGTTTTTGGCAAAAATTCGGATCGATGGGTGGAACGTTCTCTTGTAAACGTCTTTGATAATGATATCGATACGCCAGATCCATAAACTCACGTCTCGTCACCCTTTATGGTACGTTTCATGCAATGGTCTTTTTGATAAAAATTCAGATCTTTCGAAACAAGCCATATCCTAATACCTCATGTCCAAAACATCAACCAAAAAAGTGCGCACAGCTTCGTGTGGTACATCCGTATGCTGGACTACATGTCTTATGCTTGAGTGACGATTTTTTATCACAATTTCCTTCACTACGTCAATATTTTCGTCGATGGAAGGCACTGAAGATCAGTCGGAACGTAGCAAGTGTTTAATCACTTCCCGGCATTCTTTAAATAAATTGACCACTTGTATGGTCGTGTTATCGGTTAAGTTAGCTCACTGCAGACCTTTTCCAACATATTCAATGATTCAGTACAAGAAACTTCGTTGGTTATACAAAATTTGATATAAACTTTTTTTAATTCATTTGGTAATATTGTAATTGGTTTACCAAAAATGATAAAATATCGCTTAATTTTGGCGAAAATATTACCCTCTACTATGGAAAGAGTTTTCCTATAAGAATGTCAGCACTTTGAAGCGTACTAGTGGCAACACAGTTTGAAATATTAATGTCACTAATAGACTGCTGTGTTCAGTACATTGTGTCATAGAATCATTCACCGTGGAAAGATTTACGATTCAACAGCACGTAGAAATTAATCGTGTCTACTTTTCAAGTGTTTCGTGAAATTTATGGTGAACATAATCGAACAACCGAACGATCTACTTATGGTCTCGTTGAAAAATGTAAACATTTGAAAATCTGTATCGTCAGACCAACCAACCAATTATTGGAGAACATCACTGCAGTAAAATGGAGTATAAAGGAAGATCGTAATTTATCTATTCCAAGCGTTCCCAGGAACTCAACCTTTCTCAGACGAGTGCGTAGAGAATGTTGCATCATAATATTCATTGTAAAAACTTATAAAGTTCAATTAACTCAACAACTAAAGAGCTGATTGATAATCATCTGCATCGAAAGTTTACGAATTCAGCTCTAGAGCAGTTGGAAGACGACCCCCTCTTTGGTGAAAAAGAAATATTTTCCGACGAACCGCACTTCTGACATAATGGACAAAACGCTAAGGTGGTTCAGGAGTTACCTCTTCATCCTCACAAAGTCACTCTTTGGAGGGGTTTTTGGGCTGAAGGAGTGATAAGATCTTATTTTCTGAAGACGATGGTGGAACCGAGCTGGTGCATTGATGGAACAATGGTGAACACTACGGGAATATGCTAACAGAATATCTCTGCCTCGGATTATTTTTGTGCGGTTATGTTAAATCTCTGATATGCAGAAGTAAACCGTTGATAATTTTTGACCTTAAACGAACCATTCAGACCACCATTGAAAATATGCCACGCGATTTGGCGAAAGAGTAATCGAAAATTAGATCTCGATAATTCAACTGAAGCCAAGAGGGACATTTGAAAGGCATTATTTTCAGAACATAATGCCACTGTTTGTTTTTCAAGACAACATAAAAATTACCGGATTATCACTATAATTGTTGTGCCTCATTTTAAAGTTGTTACACTCTTATTGGACAACCCTTTATATAACATTACTATTATATTTCAGGAGAAGAGGAAGTGCAAACTTCCAGCAGAGTCCAAATCCTTGACACAGGAGATCTTCTCATTGCAGCAGTCAGGGAAAAAGACGGTGGGGAATATACGTGCGTGAGGGCTAACGAAGCCGGCGAAGTGAGAGGGACTGCATATTTAAACGTATTAGGTAAGTTTCATCCATAAGATTATTAGATAAGGAAATATTTTCGTTGTGTTTTTGCCTGCCATAACTATCCGCCTCGAATGTATTTTAGGATATTTCCCTATTAAATCGCAAATACTAGGGAATAACAAAATTATTTTCGTTACTGTACGGTACTTATTCCTATTTAAACTTTGGCACCATTCCTGTGCCTCGCAAATGCCGGTTAACAGTAATGTGGGATATGCCTAATTTCCCTAGTGCTTGTTTTAGGATATGTAACCACAGCTGCTCTTAAAACGTCGGCGTTAGAAGATCGTGGATGACCTGATCTTCAAAATCTATGTCTCCCTCCTTAAACGTGAGCTGAGAGCGAACCAGAACGTGAACCAGAGCTGAGTGGTGCAAATTAATACGGCTTCTTCCCCCTCTACCTCGCAAATCCCACGAGCAGTCGCTTTGTAGCCCTTGTTAATAAGCGGGTTTTTATTAAAAACCCTCGACTCAATATTTTGTGTGGCATCACTTTATTAATACCGAAGACGGATTGTTTATTTACCGGAGCAAGTTGAAATCGGATTCAACGTCTGAGGAATTAAGTACTAGGCTAATTGAAAAGTTCGCGAAGCGACACATATAGAGCAGTAAAGGAACTATATAATCTACTACATTTTGAAGTTTCATCCTTCATATGAACATATGTGAAGTTTCAAATCGATCTGTCAATTAATTCGTACAAAAACAGCAGCTTAAAGTAAACGTATCAGTGTTTTTAAAATAGAAAATATTGAGTATCGTGCCGTGATTAAATTCTTAAAAAAAAGGTTTAAAGGCAATGGAAATTCATAGTGATATGGTAAATGTATTAGGGGAGTCTGCTCCTTCAAAAATAATGATTTGTAAGTGGGCAGGTGAGTTTCAACATGATCGTACAAGCCTGGGTGGTGATTCTCATTCTGGATGTCCAATAAGTACAACTACCGCATAAATAATTATTTCTATATATGATATGGTTATAAATGTCAAACAATTAACTTTTGAGTAAATAGGCTAAGGCCATGAACATCTCAACTGAACGGGTGTTTCATATTTTGAAAAAGGAATTGGGCTTGAGAAAGCTATGTGCAAGATGGGTGCCGCATTTATTAAAATCTGATAAAAAACGACTTCAAGTAAAACTTTCTAACCAACATTTACATCTTTTTCGAAAGAATAAGACAGATTTTAAACGTCGTTTTGTAACTATGGATGAGAATTGAGTTTACCACTGTGATCCTGAACTTCGACAACAAACCGCAGAGTGGACTGATCTCGGTTGTTCAGATTCAAAGCAGCCAAAGTGGTCAGAATCGACCAATAAGGTTATGGCATAAATTTGTTGGGATGCAAACGACATTTTGTTAATTGATTACCTTCAAACTAGTAAAACAATAACAGGACAGTATTACTCAAACTTTTTGGATCAATAGGATGTAAAAATTCGTGAGCAAAAACCTGGTTTAGCGAAGAAAAAGATAATTTTTCATCAAAACAATGCACCTGCTCACAGTGGTGTTCTTATAATGGCCAAATTGAAGAAGTTACACTACGAATTGTTGGAGCATACACCATATTCACAGGATTTGGCCCCCTCTGACTTTCATCTATTCCCAAACCTCAAAAAAATATAGCAGCCGTAAATGAGTATTTTGAAGGGCTTCCAGAAAATCACTTCAAAGATGGAACAAATGAATTAGATGACCGCTGAAAAAAATGTATTGAGTTTAAGGGAGAATACACGGAATAATAAAGTAATTTTTTCAACTATAAACTTGTTCATTTCCGCTCCGCGAACTTTTCAATGAACCTAGTATAAAAGTTTATAAACAAAGGTAAAAAACGCAAATATATTACACCCTAGTCTATATGAGAGGTCAACTTTAAGCAGTATCCAAGCGTGACAAAAATCGTGTTCTACAATTACATTTATTCACAGTAGCAATCTCCTTCACTTCTTGAGATAGATTTTATTAACAAAACCCTTGAAAACATTTCAACCTATCCCCACTTGGTCTACAGAGTGAGATACATTTGCTGGTATCAATCTAGTTAAGCAAGTCTAGTTCGCACCGACAAAAACAAGAGCAAATCACAGCTAACCCACAACGAAAAATTAACTAAAATGATATGCCTAAAACTGATAAACCTAAAGTTATTAAAAAAAGTTAAAAATATGTTTTTTATAGTTCGAACTCAAATCATCCAACCTCCCGCTGACGCAAGAGTCCTTCTGGGTCACACGGCAACTCTACAATGTAAAATATCATCCGACCCCGCTGTTCATTATGAGTTAAATTGGTCTAGAGAAAAACAGTAAGTTTACTTTGTGTATTGTTAGTTGCATATTTTCGACGCTCAATATCTTTTAGAGTCATAAATCCAAGAGGTAATCAAAGAACTAATGTTCTTTCGGATGGTACATTGGAAATCCAGGCTGTCCGAGCTTCCGATGTTGGTAAATATACCTGTTCAGTGATATCTTCCGGTGGAAATGAAACGAGATCAGCCAAGTTGAGTGTTATCGAGTTGCCTTTTGCCCCTACTAACGTTAAAGCTGAAAGGTAGGTGGAAAGAGAGTGAAAAAACAATTTGCATATGTATAAATGTGATTTGTAGAGTGGATTCTGGTGGTCAGAGAGCGGTTAATGTCAGTTGGACGCCGGGCTTCGATGGAAACAGCCCCATCAAACAGTACATAGTGCAAAAAAGAGAAATCCCGGATTTCGGTAAGTTTTCTTAATATGTACAGATCATATATTTAGTTCAACATTGTTTTTGTGCTAACCCCTTGTATTACTAACAAGGATGCTTTTTGTAGTAAATTAGAAAATAGTAGTTAGTTACACTAGTTGGGGTTATTAATGTTTGTACTTTTTAAAATTTGATGAAAACAAAACTAAAAAAAGTTTGATATTTTAATAACCTCATTGAGATGCTTCCCTTTATATCACTGGAAGTATTGCACTGAATGAATGTTTCTTGCACCATAGATTTTATTTATTAGCATGCCTGATTGCATTCGATTGAAGCATCAGCGACCTGTTTATTCGCTAAAAGTGACTGTTAATTTTCGCGTAGTTAATAGTTCTATTTTAATGGGATTTTAAAAAGTGTAAAAATTAAGGGCCCATCCATTATTAGGTAGTCACAGATGTATTAGGAGACTAGGAAAAGTTCTCAGTTTTTTTTGCAAAATTTAACGTTTATTTAAAAACAAAGGAAAATAATGTGTTAACAAGCAAAATATTTGTTTGCATAAATGTTTTTAAATAGGTTTGCTAAAATATGGTCCTGAGTCGCTTTCGCAGCATATGATCGGACATTATCAGAAAGTAGGAGCACTTTTCATCGTCGTTAACCAGTAAAATGGTCACTTTTCTTCAAACTTATCGCTGAATGGGTTTATCGTAGTTGTTTCAACTGGGTATATTACGACGGTTGCTATTTATGTATCCGGAATTGACAACAATGGTGTGGCTAGGCGCCATCGTCAATTCAAAATGAGCCAAATCCAACAAAAATTGTTCGCTAAACTCGAAGAGATTTACCACTAAACACCAAATCACTTTTTGAAAACTTCTCGACGCACATTTCGCTGTGTGCCCATGTTTCGCTAACCATGTTACAGCCTTACATTAATAATTGAAAAAGGTGACTGAACGGAATAGGTCCTTTATATCTGTTCATGATTTTCTTATTTTTTTCTATTTGAATGCTTTCATATGCATCCAAAGCCCTATTGTTATTTACACTTTTTACAACTCTTACATTTCTAACATATATATTGTGGTCATGTGCGATTGCATGTTGGGCAACACAAGATTTTTCATTTCTCCCATATTTAATGTGGGCAATGTGTTCTTTAAATCTCGTTAATATGGATCTTTTTATTTATCCAATATACCTTCGATCATAATCTTGACAACTAATTTCGTAAATCCCCAACTTTTCATGTTGATCTACTTTATCCTTTGGATTACCCAGGACTTCTTTTAACTTATTATGTGGTTTGTACACAACCTTAATGTACAATTTTTTCAACAGTTTGTCTAGCCTTCGTGTTAATTGGGCATCAAGCGGTATTACTATGAATTTATTCTTGTTCTGATCCTTCTGAAAAGTTGAAGATTCTTTCAATAATTTTCTAAACTTATGTTTTCTAATTAATTTATCTACAATGTTCTTATATAACTGTTTACTTCGGATACCTCCCTAATTAATTTTAATTCTTTGTTATAATTATCTTTGTTTAAAGGAAAATTATTTAATCTATTTACCATAAAATTTAAACTAACCATCTTATTTTGGAAACTATAATTCGAATCATTAGGAATGTATCTCGAAGTGTTGCTGTTTTTACTAAAAATATCAAAATCTAACATATTTTTATTATTTCTACTGACTAAAAAATCCAGAAATGGTAAACTATCGTTGTTTTGGAGTTCATGCGTGAATACTCTGTTTGGGGATTTACTATTTAAGTTCTTAATAAAATCATCTAAGTTTTCATTTTGCTTGCATTTGAAAATTGCAAGAACGTCATCCACATATCTTAACCATACCTTTCGAAAGTAACTGAATTCATCCTTCGCCTCGGATTCAAATTTTTTTATGACTAAGTTGGCTAAGAACGGTGATAGAGGATTGCCGTTCCTTCTTGTTGTTCGTAAAACTTGTTATTAAGTTGAAAACAGTTTTGCTTCATACATAATCTTGTTAAAGAGATGTACTTAGAAACAATCTTGTTATTAAAACCGTTTAACTCGAGTAATTCCCTCTCAGGTACTTCAAGGTATGTAGAATCGGGACACTTGTAAACAACGATAATACGTCAAAAGAAACAAAGACTTCACCTTTCTGTATATGTGTGTTTTGCCTTTTTCTATGAATTTTATTGAGTTTATCACAGAACAGGAAGGTAGTTGGTTTGGTAAATTCCTTTGTTAATCATTTTACCAAGTTGTATGTTGGAGAGTCAATGGCTGATACAATTGGTCTCATTGATTTTCCTGGTTTATGAATTTTTGGTAGAGCATACAATCTTCGCACTTTCGGATTAGAAATATGCAGTTTGTTTTTCAGAGAAGGAGAAATAAGGCTGTTGTAAGATTTCAATGTATATCTGACTTCTTGAGTTGAAATGAAAATAATTTCTATTGAATTGAAAAGTTGTTCGTGCAAGCAGCACTTCAAAGCATATGATCACCTGTTTTTTTTTAATAAATAGGCATGTGTCACAGTGCACACCAATCATAGAACGATCAGTTTTGAATGATACACAACCATTTGTTTGTCACAAGTCTTTGATAAAATAAGAAAAAACAACCAGCGACGCAAGATCAATCTTCACCATGACAATGCGAGCTCACACACATCCGACCGAACAGCTCAATATTCTAACGCTGTTAGTAAACTTAAATCTCCTTGACAAAAATTTCAATACCACCTGTTACACCTAACGTGACGTCCAACATTCCATCCATATACAGCATAAATCATTTCAGTGGATTCAGCGGCATTTTTCTTCACGTGATGCGATCAGCCAATAGATGGTAGTCCGAGAGTGCGCTGTCCGGTGAGTAAGGTGGATGGGACAAAACATCCCAATTGAAGCTCAACAATTTTTGTCGTGTCAACGTGAGATCGTGCATTGTCATGATGAAACACGACGCCTCTACTGTTTGCTAATTCTGGTCGTTTTTCTTCAATTGCTGCCTTCAGCCGATCAAATTGTAAATAGTAGAGGTCAGTGTTGATTATCTGATTGCGTAAAAGAGGCTGAAAGTGTACGGGCCCCTCCAGTCCAACCAAACGCAAAGCTAATTTTCTTCATATGAAGGACCATCTTTTTTTATATGTAAAACCACTGATTCTGGCAACCCCCATGATTTTTTCATTGTTCGTTGTTGTACATAATCGAGTTTTCATCACCAGTAGCCCTCCGCTTCAGAAATAGAATTCCGAATTTTTTCCAGTTAAAGATCGCACTTACTAAATTCGTGAAGGACGTACACATTGTGTCGGCAGACGCGCCAATTTTTTTCAGATTGTCAAAAACGGTTGATTTGTCAATATTTAACTTATCTGCTATCTCTCGGGCCGTGTGGCGTGGATCTTCAACTATTATAGCCTTTATTTCCTCGACAGCAATGCTTGTTTTTTTGTTTGGAGAGCGTATTTGCCCTTAACAAAAATATATACATATATATACAGACCCGAAGATACATCACAATAAGTACATTAAATTTTAAAATTGTGGCCATTGATCCAGTCCAACACAGAGTATATGGCCTCAAAGAAATCGTTCATTTCGTCACCATATGCTGTAAAGGGACACTCAGTCAGAATGTAATGAAGGGTTTGGCGGGGTTCTTCACAGTCATAACCCGATGACCCAGTCAGTCTCCATATGTAGAAAGAGTCACGGCATATGCCATGAGACTTTCTTATTCTGTTGAGTATCTTCCACTCATGGCGGTGCAGCTCCATTCCTGGTAAAGGTGCGGCAGTGTCGATGATATGAACCGCCTGACCCAATCCCGAAATGCTCCAGAATTTCCTCCATTAACATTAAGGTTGAAATTTTCTCCCAGGAGTTCTGTGAACAGATCTATACTTCAGTCTCTGCAGGCCGACAACAGGCAAGTAATTGTATACTGGGAGGTGGGGATTTGACACTATTTTATTGTATTCCCTGATTAGTCTTTCCTGTATGCGGATAGTGGGAGGAGCAATATTGCTTAGAGTGAGAAGCCAAGGCATATATGTGCTTTTTAAACAGCCAATAATTAATATATTATCATGGTCTCATTGAGTTTGGTGTCAATCATCTTTACGTAGCAGCTCTTTAGTCACACTGGAGCGCAAGATTCAGCAACCGAGCTGATGTTTTAAGGGTAGATTTGTAGGTAGAGCATTTGCACACCACGTGGTACCTCAAAATTTGTAAATTATATTATTTCTGGTGTTTATTTTAGCTGCGGAATTCTCCAGATGTTTATCTGGAGATTTTTATATGACAATGTTCGATCCATTGTTACTCCTGGGTATTTTGGATAAGAATTGTAACGTAACGAGTTGCTATTGAAGTATACTTGGAGCTCCAGGTGCGCTCGTTTGTTATTGAGGTGGAAGCACGACACTTCAGTTTTATTCATATTTGGGATTAAACTCCAGCCGGCGAAATATTTTCCCAGTACAGACAGGTCTTCTGAGAATATATTATTAGCTTCCTCTATGGTTTTATTGCGGGCAACAAGAACCAGGTCCCAAATTTTGTTGACATTGTGTGTGGCATGTCTGAGATGTACAGATTGAACAGGATAGGTACAGATTAAATAGTACCGAGTCTTGAGGAAGCCCGTTATTAAGGTTGCTTTGCTCTAGGTTCTAGGTTCTAGGTCTAGGTTCTTAGCTAATCTAAATGTAAACATAAATGCCAAGGGAATTTATAATATGTAAATAAACATTACTAATCCAAGAGAGATTTTGGTTTACAAGCGTTAAAAGAACTAACGGCTAAAAAAGCTAACTAACGGCAAATCCCTACGAGATTTCCCGAGAATTCAATATTGAATTTAATTCCAAACAACATAAAAAGTTTCGCAAAAGTGTTATCTTGGTCTGCCGATGTCATACTGTATGTATACTGTACGTTATCAGTAGCGAACTGTATGTATATCTTTATATAGTTCAGTATTAAAACTGTAAAAAACGAAGTGGATATTTTCGTTATACAAGGTGAAAGATAAGTAACTGAAGCATCTGGTATCGTAATTGTTAGTATTTGCACTATTTTGGTAATGTTGTGATAATGAGTAACCATTTAGTCATAAATCATTATACATTGTGATCGTTAACATGTTTTATCAATATAATCCATCTAAAGCGTATCTGAAACAATAAACAAAAGGAGACATATAACAGGAGATATATATAAATTGCTGGTATTAAAATAGATATGTATAATTTATACATTGATAAATGCAGTAATGAATATATATATATATATATATATATATATATATATATATATATATATATATATATATATATATATATATATCATCATTCTACAAATGATACCATTTTTAAATAATTCAACATAAAAAGTGAAAGTTTCTAAGTTTAAATAAATCGCTAGTCGCATGGGTTACATGATAAAGGCCCTGTTTATCCTAAGTTGCTTTAAAAATAGAGTAGTAGTTATTATAGAGTTATAGTTATAGTTAGTTAGAGTAGTAGTTATTATAGAGTAGTAGTTATAGTAGAGGAGTAGTTATTTTTAGTGTATATGTACAGTTGTAGTTATAGTCAATAGTTTCACCATATCAGCCTTAATAATTTACTAATATAAATCTACATCATAAATCTTATTAACCATATCCAACACAAAAACATTGTTTAACTGCATGAGCATGTAAAAGGAAAGCTTTAAATTAATTGTTAATTCTAATGGGTTGGTGAAAAAGTAATTGCTTATATTACTAATAAATAAGATTATATATCTTGTAATATTTACTAAAATATATCAGATTAGTAGCTTATAACTTAAATTTGAAATAAAATGCATCTCAAACTAGACAAGCTACCATTAATTTTTAAATGAAATGTCCGCCAGATGACCTCTGCAACATCTGTTTGTTGCAGAGATATGTTCAATCTCGCTAATCGTCTGCTGAATCTCGACCTTACGTTCAGAAGTTGTTTATTGCTTAACAATAATAAAATATAGGGTTTTCCAATAAAGGTGTCAGAACTTTAAAATGAGGTAAAAGTATGTCGTTAAAATGTTTTTCTCGACTTCATCCGGTGAAATACATTATGGACACTAAATTCGATTACCATTTCACACATATCGCGTGTATATTTTCAATGGTGACCTTTAATGTTTCGTTTAAGTTTAAGAATTGTTCGGGGTTTATTTCTAAACCGGAGGAATAAGATTTAAATGAGATCGCATGATCTTGGCGACCAGCTGGTATTACTATATCGCGAAATTACGTGTCTAGGAAACTTTTCTTGGATTAAATCGATTGTCTGGCAAGATGTGTGACAAGTCGTACCATCTTGTTGAAAGAAAACATTATATCCACATGTATCAACTCAGACCAAAGATATTCTGTAAGCATCTTCCTGTAGCGGTCGCCACTAACACTAACAGTATTTCAAACAGTTTTGCCGTTGTTACGTTTCAAAGTTCTGACACTCTTATTAGAAAACTCTTTATTTTGTAACCACATTAAGTCGTCAACGTGTCAACTGTAAAGTATGCAACTGTAAAAAACGGTTCGTTTCGTCACTCATTGGATCTTTCAGTGGTGATACGCCCAATGGTATAAGAGTGAATATGAGCCCTCACGAAATCATAATAAAATATTGAATTTAATGCCCTGAATTAATGCCTTACAGTGGTAAACCATCGAAAAAAGTAGTGATTTTCAATTGCTTCAATTATTTCAATTTAATTTGGGGTGCACCATCGCTACCTGCACATTTTTGCCCTCTCTCGGGCAATTTGTGAATGCCCTCCCAGAAAAACGTTATATTTTTTGAGGTGGTTCAGTCATCAAACCACTTTTCGACATCTCCGTAATTATTAAAGTGTTTCATGGAAAGTGTGTGAGATATCGATGAAAACAAGTGGTAGTCGGAAGGGGCCAAGTCTGGTGAGTCCAGCCAAGTGCAGAAATGGTGCTGCGAAATTACGCGCTGAAAAATTTCTTTTCCGTATTTTGTAAACCATTCTGGTCGCTTTTCGATCAATGCATGGCTCAAATTGGCTATTTGTTGACGGTAAGGAACGGTATTAAATGTTTCACCTGGTTTCAGAAGCTCATGGTACACAACACCCTTCTGATCCCACCAAATGAACAGCATTGTCTTCTTTCCTAAACGATTCGGTCTTGCGGTCGAATTGATGATTGTCCCCCGGTCAACCCATGATTTTCTACGTTTTGGGTTCTCGAAATATATCCATTTTTCATCTCCAGCCACGATCCGATGCAAAAAAGTATTTCTTTTATGCTGAGACAGCAAAACTTCGCACACCGATTTTCGATTTTCCATCTGTCTGTCGTTCAGCTGATGTGGTACCCATTTTCCTGCCTTCTGGATCTTTCCCATGGCATGCAGATGATCAGAAATGGTTCGACGTTTATGATTTATCCTCTCTGTCATTTGTTGTTGAGTTTGCATGTCCTCTTCTTTCAACAATACTTTCAATTCGGAATCTATTTTTTTTTTCGGTTAACCTGGACATAGGGACATTGTCATCGTAAGTTTCCACAAGTATACGACGGCTTTCTCTCGCGTTTTCCTTTTGATTGAACAAGAAAAGCAGTACGTGCCGCAAATGCACTTTTCTGGATCGAAACTCGACATGTTTACCACCCGAAAAAAATATGACGCTAACTCGAAATCATTTAAACATCAATGGCGTTCTGAAAAGTACTGTCGTAGCAACAAAATTACATACGTGATGAGACTGTGAACCGACCCTTATTTGCAGCGCCGTCTCGTAAAAAAATGATTAACCGCCTCACCTGGTATTTACACAAAAACACCAACAATTTTTGTATTCTTTCCAAGTCATCTTGAATATTAATTTTTAAAAGGCAATCACTTTTTTTCCAAACCCGTACGTTTTTTTGTTTCATTTATTATAATTTTTTATTAATCGTATAAGAAGCGTGCTCAGCAATAATATTTGCCATTTTGTTCAATCCAACTTGGGAATTCAAACAGTGTTATTGTGTTTCATAAGTTCCTCCCATTCCAGGTCCCATTCCAGATCCACTCCTCAACTGGGTTACCGAATTGAGTAACGTATCAGGAGATCAAAGATGGATGCTGCTCACCAATCTTAAAGCTGCAGCTTCTTATCAGTTTCGAGTAAGCGCGGTTAACAGCGTTGGAGAAGGTAGCCCGTCCGAGCCCAGCAATCAAGTTATGCTCCCACAGGAAGGTAAGACAGCCATATTATATGTGTAAATGCTTGCATTAAGGTGGAGATCGAATGAAAATTTAAAGTGGATATGCATTGTTTTCAATAAAATATATGAAGCTAACATGATCCTGATTCAAACTGCACATGTATTAAGTTAAATTTAAAATAATTGTGAATAACAATAAATGTTTTTTTTTCTTCACGAAAAGAAATACTACTAAAAATCTTCAGATGTAGGGGTGTATTAACTAGAATTTATCAAGTATTTTATAGATAAAAATAGTCAGATATTCGATTCACACATTTGTTATATAATTATATTACTATAATATTTGCAAATTGGTTATAATAACTTAACTAAGTAGTCCTAAATGCTCCACATCTCTATTCAGCTTACTAATGAAGCCATAAGTGCTGAATATTATTGTGGTCAGCTTGATAGACTAAACGTAACTTTACTTCAAAAACGTTCAAGGCAATCGAGAAGGTGTGACAATACAAGACCTTTTAGTGCCAGAATCACCCAAGAAAAAATGATCAAAGTGTTAGGCTGGGAAGCACATTTTCAGATCTATGGAACATTTTCTTCGTGGACAAAAAATTCCTACTGCTACAGCTATCCAAACTGCACTTGAAGAATATTTTACTTCAAAATCGCCCTCACTTTAGAAAAAGGGAATACAAAGTTTGTCAGAGAAATGGACGAAGATTGATACCAAGGATGGATATTAAATTGTAGATTAAAAAAATATTCAATCTTTAATAAAATAAAATTTTCTACAGTATTAAATAAATGATAGTTAAAAGAAAAATTAAAAAAAACGCTTTAATGGTAAACAGAACTAAAAGGTAAAAAATAATTTTTAGAATAAGAATAAAGTGTTGAACGAGAAAATTAATGTGTCATTGTGATAAAAGTGTGGGGTGCTCGATGTCAGTTGTAAATATTTCATCAGTACTATAAGTATAGTTAGTATGAAAATATGGTACAAAGCACCCCACGCTTGTTTACAATGAAACATTAATTTTCTCGTTCATCACTTTATTCTTATATTAAAAATTAATTTTTAAATTTTTAATTCGGTTTTTTTTAACTATTTTTTTTTATTTTTTAGTTCGATCTGCTATGAAAGCGTGTTTTTTAGTTTTTTAAACTATTATTTATTTTTTGTTACTACCTGCCCGTGGCGAGAGTGCGTAATTTGCGCGCCTATAGCCTTCCTTGGGCGTTATAACCGTGTCTCAGGCTCCCTCTCCGAAAGCAAATCCTTGATTCTGGCGATCCTGTTCAGGATAATGGGGCGAACTTCAGGGGGACGTTCAGCTCTGAATCAAAAAGTTTCAGGAGTTTACCATGAATCTTAGATCAACGAAATTGAAGAGGTGTTTAAAATGCTTCTTCATTCAAAGAACCAGTCCAGTTTTCTATGGTAATACAAGTAGCTTGGATGTGTTTTTCTGTGTTGTGTTGAGTACTGTAGAATATATACCTGGGAATTTTTAAAAATGTTTCTGATATTAGAAAAATATCTGTTATCAGTAATGATAAATTAAGTTATTTCTTGATTATGTCTATTTACTACTTATAATTTGTCTAGCCATTAATTGATTTTGGAGACAAATATGGTTAAAATATTTAAAATATTTAATCTTTCAGTTAAGCATATCAAAGTTGCCTGTCAATCAAGAACCAAATATTTTCAAGGCGTTTAAGATGTTATGTTTTAAATGAAATGAGTGTTGCATATTTTTTTAAAAAATTGCTTCATAATCTGCAGTCTAACAGTTCATTTTATACTGCTTTTTAGCCGATACGTCCTTTGCCCAATTTAAATACCATACGGAATACTAAATTGAAACCACTGCATATCCAATAATTTTTTGATGTTAATTATTCATTGCTTGCTAGACTCATCAATATTTAGTCGTTAAAAAGCTCAATGTATATAAATGTTTAATTGGAATTATATAAAGGATGTACATTGTATCATACTATTTTAATATTGTTTATGATTCCCTTCACCCACAGAAATACAGTAACTTGTTTTTATTTGTCTTTTATCATGCAGGCAGCTCATATAAATTTCTGTTTAAAGGTGGGATTATTTTTACTCTTTCTTGCATGATTTGTTGTCATGTCCACCATTTTATATATTGTTTTTGTTTCCGTATAATTCTCATTGCATTCGGATTTATGTTTATCACTTTTAATTACATGGTTCATTTTTGTTTACATGCATCTTTTTAAATAATTTCAAACACAGCTCTAAATAGACTGAAGGGAACTTTCACAATACAGTATACGCGGGTACGACATAAAATACGATTGATTCCGTTTTACCATTAAGTGCACCGGGTTCGAGTTTTATCGTTAAACTTAAAGAAATTTTCCACTAAACACCAAATCACTCGCGATTTTCGGTAGGGTCAAAACTTATGGGTGCGCGTCACCGACATGCTAGTGACACTAGACTGGCTACGCCAATTGTGTTTTAAATTAAATTGTGTTTTAAATTAAATTGTGTTTTAAATTAAATTGTGTTTCAGATAATCATTATTTTAATTGTTTAATTGTAGAATCACTGTGTAGTACAAGAGTGAGTACTTAATATGCTAATATTTTCACGTAGAAAAATTATTAACAAAATTAAAGCATTTATTTACAAATATTTTCAATATGGATATCAATATTGGCGTTGGAAAATTTGATATTATTTATTTTTCTAATATTTAATCTCAAAATACATCGTGCAATGAATATTTGCTTATTGGCTTAGGAGTTATCTTACTAGCGTGGTAAAACAGATTTCTAGTTGTTCGATAGTATTTTTGTCGCGGATTTTAAAATTAAAAATTCAATAAAATGTTATAATAAAATTAATTTCTCAAAATTATTGTTTAGTGGTTTAAATTATTAAAAATAAAATGTGTATTGCTATTTTTTGCAAAATGATTATTTATAAACTTATATCATTCAATTTCACCATTAGAACTTTACAAAAAGTATTGTAATATAATTAATTTTTCTAAATGTCAATTTTCTATATTATTCTATTTTAGATCCTCGATCCTACGTGAAAAAAATATACATTTTTAAAGTATAATTAATTTAAAAATTAAAAAAAAAACATCATGACTTTTTTATTTCATTCTCGAAGCGCGTTTCGCTAACCATGTTAGCATCATCAGCAAATGATACAAACTAAATGATGTTCAGTTTATATGACGTATATACCAGGTGAGGCATGTGAAAATTATGAACCGTGAAGTCAACCAAGCGCTATTATTAACCAGTAAACTTAAGGTAATTCCAGCGTGAAACCCCTTTTTGACAGATTTTGCCCATTTTTTTATCCCAGATTAGGAATATCGTTTACTAATAAATCCTGAAGTTTAAGATTTTTTGACGGTTCAGAACGCGAGATATTTAATAACAAAGTTTGCAATTTTCACGGTCATTTTCCATTTAAAGCATGTCAAACTTCCTTTGCACCCAACCATTTTCTGTTGTATTAAACAAATCTCTCGACAGAATTAAAAAAAAAAGGGAGAGTAAAGAGAAATGTTTTTGAAATAAATTAAAAAAACAGTAGCACTTTGCCGTTTTGTTTACGAGATATAACAATTTAAAAAATTAAAAAATTACTAATTTTACAATTTCAACGCTTTATTTTTATGGTTAACAGTGATCTGGTAACGTTATGCGTACAGCTGTCTCGAGTAGTGTAGGGTAAAGAGAGATTAAGTTAATTAAGAGATTAGAATAAAGATATATTTATATTAATACAAACTTACCGAAAACAGCTTTAGAATTTACATTAGAAAGCTGTGATTTTTTATCTCCTTCATGTACCTTACCTTTCATAACTTGAGTAACACAAGAACAATTTTTACATCTAACCCACAGTTTGGAATTGAGGCCCAAAAAGTTTTCTGTTTCTAAATTTTCTAAACATAAAACATGTTTACATTTAAAACATTTTAAATTTTTTTAAGTTCTAATAACTCTATGATACGCCTTCCTTCTCCGAGGTTAGAATTGGCACTATATTTTTTTCTATTTGATTTAGCTTTTTTCCTTTTGCTTTCTGTACGTCAGAAACATAATTTAATTTTTTACATAATTTTTTTTCTTTTATAAATTATCCTTTATGGCGTAATGTTTAGAGCAACGTTGCCATCTCATCAGAAGATCATCATCAAAAATATTTCAATATTTGTTAGTATGGGTGAATATCTGGTTGCTGAGGTTTTGCATTTCTCACAATAGTAAATGCTCTGATTATACTGTACCAAGTTGGGACTACCTTAACTGTATGAAATACGACGGTAATCTGAACATGAAGATGGCATTAATATGAAGATGGCGTTACTCGTCAAAAACATTCTGGTAATATAATTCGACTTTATTCATCAATATATTCTCCTTGAAGAGCAATACAATCATTCCAACGCTTTTCTAGCATTTCTACACCTTTTTTATAGAACGGTTTCGAACCAGGTCTAAGAACAGGAAATAGTCGCCGTGGATCAGATCTAGAGAATACGGTGGATGAGGAAGCAATTCAAAGTACAATTAATGCAATTTAGCCATCGTTACCAATGGTTTGTGTTACCACGATGCATTTTCCTGGTGAAACAGGCAAGAATAATATATTACCAGTAATATTCCTTATTTTAACTTTCTCAAGATAATCGATGAACAATAATCCATGCGCGTCCCCTAAAACACACACAAATACACCTTGCCTGCCGATGATTGTGTTTATGGACGCTTTGGGCGGCTTTCACCAGGAGACTGCCGATTTGACTCCGGAGTGTAGATGTGGATCAATTCATTGTTTCATCCATTGCCACATATCACATTAAAAATCATTTTTATTTCACTTAAACAGCTCCAAACATCGCTCAGAATCATCAATACGTTGGTGTTTTTTGTCCGCTGTAAACAAACGCCGTACCCATTTCAATAGCAATTTATGCATTCCCAAATGTTCATGCAAAAATGGTGTAAAAACTTCCTTTCAATATCTGCATGATATCAGCTATCTCTTGTAGCTTTACTTTACGGTTTTGCGAAATAATTTTGTAATTTTTTTCTGATATTGTCTGGTGTAACCACCTCACCTCAGACATCCAGAGCGTTCGGCATCAGCGGTGCTTGTACGGCTTGAATTCAGCATACCAATGATTTTCCTGGGGCAGAGTCCGGGTAATTTTTATCAAGCCATTGTTTTGCTTCAACGATATTTTTCTTCATCAAAAAGCAATGCTTAAATCACCACACGATTTTTTCCCATTGTTTTGAAAATAACAAAAGTAGCGTCATTTAAAGCATAACAACTCATACACTGGTAAGGATTTTTCGTAAGTGACGCCATCTATATGTCGGACCGGGGTTTATTTTATTTTATTTTATTGTTTATATTTATTGACCGATGTTTTATTTGAATGCTTTCATATGCATGCAATGCCCTATTATTATTTACACTTTTAGCAAGTCTTAAGTAACTAATATTTATATTATGTTCATATTCGAGTGCATGTAGGTCAACATAAGATTTCTCATTTCTCCTATATCTAATGTGGGTAATATGTTCTTTATATCTAGTTAATATGGATCTTTTAGTTTGCACGACATTCCTTGGATCACTGTTCTGACAACTAATTTCAAAAAATCACCGATTTTTCATTTTGGTTGCTTTATCCTTTGGATTACCCAAAACTGCTCTTAAAGTATTACATTGTTTGGTTTGGTCATATTTTCACTTTTTCCAAAATTTTGCCTTGCCCTCATGTAAATTGAGCATCAAACGATATTACCATTAATTTGTTTATACTTTGTTCCTTTTGAAATGCCGAAGATTCTTTCAATAAGTTCCTAAAATTGTTTTCTAATTAGTTTATCATACAATATTTCTTTGTTTAGAGAAAAATTAAGTTTGTTTTTTTGTTGAAAGATTGACGCTTAAGGTCAGAAACCAGTCTCGGGGGACGCTCACTGACGTTTTGGGGGGCGGCGGAAGAAATGAGCAATTATTACATAAAGCACGAGATTTTTCTTTGTTTTTTGAAAATTTTTAATATTCTCTACGAGCCCACTTTAATAATGTGTAATATTTTTGGTATATACAAATTAATAAAAGGTATACAACTTTGCTCCCGTCGTTTTTTTTCGCATTGTCATGCTGCAAAATTACTTTATCGTGTCTTTTGCTGTATTGCGGCCGTCTGTCTTTCATTGCTCGACTCAAACGCATTAATTGCGTTCGATAACGATCCCCTCTGATTGTTTCAGACGGATTTAATAGCTCATAATACACTACACCGAATTGGTCCCACCAAATACAGATCATAACTTGGAGCCGTGAATATTCAGTATGGCCGAAGCGTGGCCGGAATAGCCCTATGATTTTGGACGCTTGGGGTTATTGTAATAAACCCATTTTTCGTCCCTAGTCCCAAAGCGATGCAGAAATCTCTTCCGTTTTTGCCTTTCAAGCAACTGTTCACAAGCAAACAAACGGCCTTTCAATCTCGGTTTTTCGGTTTCTCTCGTATGGCACCCAATATCCTTGCTTCTGGGTCATTCCCAGATCTTTGAGGCATTTTGAAATTGCTTGTTGAATCACTCCCAATGATCTTGCCAACTCTTCTTGACTTTGACACGAGTCTTCATTAAGCAATGCCTCTAATTCTTCATCTTCAAAAACTTTCGCTCTTCCACCGCTATGCCGGTCTTCGACGTGACAATTACCGCTTTTGGAACGTTGAAACCACTCGCGACACGTTCTTTCACTCATAGCGGCCTCACCATAAGTGTCTGAGAGCATTCAATGAGCCTCAGCCGCAGATTTCTTCATATCAAAGAAATAAATTAACACGTCCCGCAAATGGTGAGAATTTGGCTCATAAAGTGACATTTTTAATCGCGAATAACTTTATGATGTAAACACAAATCGACTACTGGTGCTGTGGGGTTATGTTTACAAGATGCCCAAAGGTATTATATGCCATCTATGATGTATTTAGTTCTACGACTACTTACTTGCACAATGTTTTATTTATACAATTTAGTACGAATTTCCATCAAGAAAATGCCGCAACCGACTTACCGCTAATAGCATCTATAAGAAAACGGCGGGAGGAAAATTGTATAATTTTAATAAAAATTACAACCAGTGGTAAGGAATATAAGCAGGGTATGTTTTAAATTGATGTAATAAGGTATTCGAAGACACGTATGTACCAAAAACAAATGTTAAAATCCAATACTATTTTCTTACTAACTCCCTGTTACAAAAAAACAATTCTGTAACGCCGATTTCGAATATTTTTCAATCTACTCTCGTATATTTCTCGAGCTGTGTTTTACAATTTCCTTTTTCTCTGCTCTATCCAGTGCCTGCTCTATAGCTTCTATGTATTATGTGTCATTGTTTGCATTTTTGTTTGCTAAATATCTTCAAATTTTATTTATAGCGCCATCTGGTCCACCTGTTGGATTTGTTGGTTCTGCAAGAAGTTCATCCGAGATAATCACCCAGTGGCAACCACCACTTGAAGAACACAGAAATGGGCAAATTTTAGGATATATCATACGTTATAGACTTTATGGTTATAATGACAGCCCTTGGATGACCAGAAATATCACGAATGAGGTATAAATTGACTGAAAAAATCGGCTATATAATTCTCTAACATAACTTCTTCTAGGCTCAGAGAAATTACCTTATAACAGATCTAATAACCTGGAAAGATTACATAGTTCAAATAGCCGCTTATAACAATAAAGGGGTTGGAGTGTATACGGATGGTGCTAAAATCAAAACAAAAGAAGGTGTCCCTGAAGCGCCTCCAACCATTAAAATAGCCGAAGCAGTAAATTCAACTGCAGTCCAGATTTTATGGATCCCACCAAACCCTCAAAAAATAAACGGCATAAATCAAGGTAAAACCATTCAAATGTCTCACACCTCGGTTTTTTCTAGAAAACCTTTACTTTCCTTTCAGGTTATAAAATACAAGCTTGGAAATGGCATCCCACCAGAGGCCACATAGAAACCAGTATGATGACGGTGCATCCAAATTTGTTGGATCCTTATGCAGAACAAAGCGCTCTCATGACCCATCTGGAAAAATTTTCAGAATACAACATTACCGTGCTCTGTTTTACCGATCCAGGTGACGGTGAAATTAGTGACTTTGTTCCGGTCAAAACTAAAGAAGATGGTAAAATGGATCAAATTATTTAGTCTTTGGCTTGATGATAATGTTCTTTTCTTTTAGTCCCTGATGAAGTAGCCAGCTTGCAGTTTGATGACATTAGTGATCGAGCTGTTAAAGTGCTCTGGCAACCACCAAAGAAGATTAATGGAATTTTGACAGGCTATCAGATTCAATATCAGATAAAAGATATGCCTGAAACGACTAAAATAAAAAATCTGTCAGCTAATACGCTGAGTTTGAAAGTAACAGAACTTCAGGCCACCACGCACTATAAGTTCGAAGTGACAGCATGGACCGCTGTTGGTCCAGGACCACCAAAAATTGCAATAATTCAGTCTGGAGTAGAACCAGTATTGCCTCATCCTCCCTCTAAATTGGCTCTGTCTAATATTGAAGCTTTTTCGGTCGTTCTGCAATTCACTCCAGGATTTGATGGGAATTCTTCCATAACTAAGTGGACGGTGCAGGCTCAAACCGCACGAAATGCCACGTGGTTTACCGTGTATGAAATAAGCGATCCTGATGCCACTACGATCACTGTAACTGGTCTTGTACCATTCACAAATTACAAACTAAGGTTAATATCGAATAACGTTGTTGGAGCCAGTGTTCCATCAGAGGCAACGAAAGAATTCCAAACTATTCAAGCACCCCCAGCCCATCCTCCGAAAAATGTCACAGTTCGAGCAATGAGCGCTACAGAACTAAGAGTGCGATGGATTGTAAGTTATATAAAACAGATTTTGCTGTTTTAAAACATAGTTCTTCCACAGCCATTACAACAAATTGAGTGGTTTGGAAATCCCAGAGGGTACAACATAACATACATAGAATTGAGAACTGGTCATTCCTATAGTGCTGCTATTGAAGATCATACTGCCAATTCTCATGTGATAGTCGGTTTGGAAGAATTCGCTTTATACGAAATCAGAATGCAAGCCTGTAATGATGTAGGTTGTTCGTCGCCAGGTCCAAAAGCACTTGAAAGAACCCGAGAATCAGGTAAATTAGAGTGTTTTTTTTTTGGTTAAGTCTATTTAACGCAATTATTCCCTAGTGCCATCCTTTGGTCCTTTGAATGTAATAGCAAATGCAACATCATCTACAACAATCGTAGTAAAATGGGGTGATGTTCCTAAGGAGCACCAAAATGGCCTTATTGAAGGTTTTAAAGTATACTATGCAGCTGATGCCAAAAGTTCAATTGATTATAAAGTCATACCTGTTAATTCCACATTTACAACTACCCTGACAGAATTAAAAAAATATGTAATTTATCATATTCAGGTAATGTTATTGTAACCACAATATAAGTACACCATACCATATAATCGTCAATTGCAGGTCTTGGCGTACACAAGATTGGGAGATGGAGTACCTAGCCAGCCTGCAGTTAGTGTCAGAACATTTGAGGATGTTCCTGGGCCTCCATCCAATGTTTCTTTCCCTGATGTATCATTCACATCGGCCAGAATCATCTGGGATGTACCGGATGAACCGAACGGCGAAATATTAGCCTACAAAGTCACCTACCACATAGACAACATAAAATCAAATAACAAATATTCGAAAGAGTTTTTACCATCTGCCAGAACGTTTAGGTTTACTCAGTTGGAGCAAGAAAAGTATTATATGTTTTCAGTCACGGCTCAGACGAGGCTAGGTTGGGGAAAAACAGCCCACGCTCTGGTTTATACTACAAATAATAGGGAACCTCCACAACCACCATCCGTACCTCAAATTAGCCGATCGCAAATTCAAAGTAGGGCGATTACCTTCAGTTGGACTCCAGGCAGAGATGGATATGCCCCATTAAGGTAATTCTGGCATACAAATTGAAAAAGTTTATATTGAAAATAAATAATTTATGTAAATATTTATTTAGTCAATTATGTAATCAGCATTATTATTTATAACTTTTTTGCATAAAAAAGTGCATATTTATTGCCAAAAAATGTCAACAGATTATTTTTCACTTCTGTTTTAAAATATTTCCTATTTAAACAATTTTGTATGAAGCGGAATAGATAGTAGTCCAAAGGTACGATGTCCAGTGAGTAAGATGGATGAAGCTCAACAATTTTTACCAGGTCCTGATGAAAAAGTGCGATTGTGCATTGTCTTGTTTACTAATTCTGCCCAGTGTTTCTTCAACTGCTAGCTACAGCCGATCTATTAAGATCAAAGTGTATGTATCCCTTCTAATTCCACCACATGCAAAGAATAATTTTCTATAGATGAAGGCCGTCTTTCGCCGTATATAAAACTGCTGTTACCATTCACTTCAGAAATAATCTGATCAGAAAGTTCAGTCTAGCAGATTTCACTCACTAAGTTTGGTTAGGTGAGGAACGCGAGAGACTCACATCATATCGGTATGTTTTTATGACAGTCAAAAATGGTCGATCTGCCGATATTCAATTTATCTATCTCACGGAACGTGAGGCGTGGATCTTCGGCTATTACCAGCTTTATTTCCTCGACATCAGTGCTTGAAGAACAGCCAGAGCGATGCCGGTGTTCCAGGTATTTCCAAGTATCCAACCCAGAACCAACCAACCAACTAAAACCAACTATTTTTACATTGTGGTCTCCTTAACAGAAGTCTCCCCGTAAACGGCACAAATCTTGTTTTTTGTTTGGACGGCCTTATTGCCACTTTTAAAATAAAAAGAATAATGTGGCGTAAATGCAAATTATGGACGACATATTCAATTTAAATCAATTTGACTGACTGAAGGTAAATCAAAGCTAATCTGAACGTAAAAATTGTAAATACCCCAAGAATTAACAATATGTAAATAAACATTTCTAATCTAATACAGATTTTTGTTAATAAGCCGGAAAAGAGCTAATGGAAAATCCCTACTAACTTTCCGAACAACAGATATTTTAATAACATATACTGTTTCCCCTACTCCACGTGGGTGCCCTGTCCGTTTCCTTCTGCCGCCACCATAGCGTCACAGCAAGTGTCTCCCTGAACTAGTTTCTGACCTTATAACCGTCATCAGTCGAACTCGAGTTAAATGCAAGGAAAGCGTCTGAAGAAAACGGTCAGGACCAGGCTACGTCGGGTGTAATCTCATGCAACTCGCGCCATCCTTCGGCGAACTTTCGCAGCAGTCGTAACTACGCAAAACGTCCCTGGGTAGGGCACCAGGTATGTTTAAATCGTTGGTATAGTGGGCTCGTGGAAAGAGATATTAATAACAAGGATTTTCCCTGTCTGTTTCCATAACTCCCGCCACAGCTCGCTTGATAGCTCCGTCGTCATGGGCAAGGCCCCAGTCTACTAAACCAACACTATTTTATCCCACAGCCTTGTGTTAGTTATTGCTCATGGCCTTTATTAAGCTCATACAAGAATATCGTTCATATTAGGTGTTGATTTTTTTATTACCCAATAGCATTAAAATTGGTGTGGTGGAATCTACAAGATAAACAACATAAAAATGTCTAAGAAACCTTGACATTAAAAGTAACTTGAAAAACATCTAATTAACTAATTTTCTTACCAACTTAACAAATGTTATTTTTTAAAGGTACTACATTGTGCAAAAGATGGAAGGAAATGGGCCATGGCAATCTTTACCTGAGAGAGTCGATCCACAGTTGACGTCTTACACCGTATCAAATTTAAAACCTTTTACCACCTATAGATTCAGGATTCAAGCTACAAACGATATCGGGCCAAGCAGATTCAGTCCAGAATCAGTAGAAGTCAGAACTTATCCTGCAGGTACTCTTATCTAAAGATATTCACGATTTGAAAACCAATTACAACGATATTTTAGCACCAAGTAAAGCAGTGGCTGGTTTGAAAGCGGTACCCATCACGACTACAAGCGTGGAGGTATTTTGGGTTCCGGTAGACGAACAATTTTGGAGTGGCGATACAAAATCTGGAGGTTATAGAGTTGTATTCCAGCCAGTCTCAGATTTTCCAACTGCTCTACAAGCTACTCCTAAAGAAGAAGTCATGGGCATTAATGTAAACTATCTAACATTAATTTTATTGTTGTTATTTTGTAGTTCAAACTCTTTTAGGCGAGTAAAATGGTACTCAGTGAACTGATACAAGACAGAATTTACGAAATTATTGTGGTGCCGTTTAACCAACAAGGAGAAGGGCCTGCTAGTCCTCCAGTTACTGTTTACGTTGGAGAAGCAGTACCTACCGGAGAACCCAGAGGACTGCAGGGAGAACCCGTTTCATCAACTGAAGTTAGATTGAGATGGAAACCTCCCCAGCATCACATGCAAAATGGGGAATTGCTGGGATATAAAGTCAGTCAACACCCCGTTATCTTTTTTACTTTACTTAACATATTTCTTCTAATCTTTAGATATTCTACTTGGTTATTAACTCACCACAACAGTTAGAAGAAGGCAAAAGATGGGAAGAGGAAATAGAAGTAGTTGCAGCTTCAACTACCTCTCACAGTTTGGTTTTCTTAGATAAATATACTGAATATAAAATTCAAATATTAGCATTTAATCCGGCTGGAGATGGGCCTAGATCACAACCAATAATAGTCAAAACATTACAAGGACTTCCTAGCGCTCCAGTTAGTTTGAGATTTACTGAAATTACTATGAATAGCTTGGTGGTTACATGGGATCCCCCAAAGAAACCAAATGGGGATATTATTGGATATATAGTAACTTATGAGACAACTGAAGAAAACGAACGTAAGAAATGTTAACTTCAATTATTTATTAATTATTTGATAATCATTTTGACTTCACAGGATTTAGTAAACAAGTGAAGCAAAAAGTATCAACAAACTTTTTACAAGTTCAGAGTTTGGAAGAAGAAATTACGTATACTTTCACGGTCAGAGCTCAAACCATAGATTATGGTCCTCCGATATCTAATAACATAACAACGGGGCCGCAAGAAGGATCTCCAGGATCACCACGTGAACTGACCGTCACCAAAACACTTTCTAGTGTTGAATTACACTGGTTGAATGGACCTACTGGCAAAGGACCTATTCTTGGTTACTATGTTGAGTCCCAAAAAAAAGGTTAGTTATATAATTGTTCTTACGTTATTTAAATTTGTGGTATATGAAAAGAAGACAATGTTTTTGAGGTAGTTAGTTATTCATTGTTTCAAAATGTTTTACATGGAGGTTATTCCACGAAATATAGACCGTTGTTTTCCATGACTTCAACTCAGCTTTGAGCCAGTAACTATATTCTTCGAATGACTTTAATACTGAAGAAGGAATAATTACACAGGTCAGCAAATTTAAACTTTTTTGAGGTAACATTGATGAAAATAGATGTATATGAAGGATTTTGGAGTCCTAAATCCCAAAATGATAAGCTAATTACTGTAACATGTACAGTTTTTTGTTACAGGGAGTTGGTAGTGGGAAAAAAAAAAGGAGACGGCATAATCTATTTAATATAAACATTATTTACTACAAAGACATAACTGATGATTATGTGAATAAAAAATATATTACATGAGACGTTTTCATCTTTCTTGTTGTCCAGAAAACCTTACAAAACACTTCCAACTTACTTACAAAACACTTCCAACCTACCAATTCCTTTTCATTTATTTTTTCTTGAAAACGGAAATCACCTAGAAGCTTCCTTATTTGAGGTACAGTAAATATGCCTTCTTTTAGTTTTGTATCACTTAATTGAGAAAATATTTCTTTTAGGTACTTGAAACCATTAGCTTCTTTGTCCATGATTTTGACAAAGTTTTTCATTAGTCCAAGGTAATATGGAGAAGTGGAAGAAGCACCTTTTTGAGTTAACAAGGGGGGCATATTTGGTTACTGAATTTTGTTCCTTTGTTTTTTTAAATCGCTTCTGTTTTAGTGATACAAAAGTAGCAATCACTTATATGATCTGTTGGTTCTCTTCACACCCTAGCAATAGCAAACGGCATAGAATTTTTCTTGCGATGCATCCACTGAACTAAATTTACGTGACAACTCACACATCAAACATGATGAGCCCAACTTTTTTCTTGGTCTCCAATTTGGTACTTAAAATATAAATCTAGGCTTTCAAATAGGCTTTTTTGACTTCCACTGATATAGATATAGCTTTTGACTAAATTGCTTAATCTACCTTGTGACTAAATAGCTTGTGAATAAATCGTCCGCATATATAACAAAACTTATCCGCTGGATTTTTCCAAATTGACGACTAGAACTTGCCATTTTATATAAAATCGACATAAACACTTGCCCGTACTGTAAACGTGACAGAAACAAACTAAACTATAGAAAACAATTAATAAGGTTCGTAGAATACTGTAGAAAAACCCCCTCTACTGTCTTGTGGTAATTCCTACATTATCCAGCCCAAAGTCAGGTAGAAATAATTTC
The DNA here is from genome assembly GCA_031761425.1 of Cosmopolites sordidus. Lineage (NCBI taxonomy): Eukaryota > Metazoa > Arthropoda > Insecta > Coleoptera > Curculionidae > Cosmopolites > Cosmopolites sordidus. The sequence continues at coordinate 359,694 of JARFXV010000559.1, read as the reverse complement.
AATCACTCCATGACATAAAGGAGAAGCAGGTACGTGAAAATGAGACATGCTGGACTATTTCTGTAAAAAGGTGTTTTAATAACTACCTACATGAAAGGCAAAAAGAGCATTATCATCAATGTTACAAAAATCATGTCGACCTGTGATATTTGTCCGTACAAAAACCTCTGAAAAGTGAATTATAATCCTTATAATCCGACCTTTTTCTACTTTACTTTAGTTTCAGTTTTTACAAAATAATTCAAAGATGAATAAAATATGCTTTAGATAAGTGTAGTTTGCAGCCATCTATTTCAAATTAACCAGAATATTCTTATATTGTTTTCCTTTATTTGGGTTTTTCACCACTATCTAAAACTCAAAAAATATCAAATAAAGGAAAAAAATATATGAACACGTCACAATCATTCAGACATTACTCAGAATATTCTTAATAATGATTCTTTTATTTATTATTATATTTATATATTTATTATATTATTATATTTCGAACACTGTATTTAAGATAGAAATATTTTATGTGTAGATGATACCAGATGGCAGACTGTTACAAAGTCAAATAATGGACCACTGCAGGAGTTTACTATTTCCTATCAGAGTCTATTACCTTCAACAGCTTACATATTTAGGGTCATTCCTTACAACAAATTCGGAATTAGTTGTCCAGCTGTATCCAAAGATTCCATTTTGATACCGTCTAAATTATATATGGAATATGGATATTTACAACATAGACCTTTCTACAGACAAACGTGGTTCATGGTAGCACTGGCAGCTATATCCGTTATCATTATCATCACTATAATCGCCATTTTATGCGTTAAAAGTAAAAGTTATAAATATAAACGTAAGTTGTTTTTTTTTATGTTATGGGACATATAATATTCATAATATTTTGTAGAAGAAGCACAAAAAACTTTGGAAGAGTCAATGGCAATGTCAATGGGAGATCATCAAGAACTTTCGTTAGACTACTATAGATCAAAAGGTGCTAATGGTACTATAACAGCAATGGGAACATTGAGCAAAAGAGCTGGACAAAGAAAACAAGCACATAACCAACCGCCACCTATTTTAGGTAAGATATACTAAATCAAACTATGAAAAATACAAATGGACAAATCGCTACAAATAAAAGCGACATTCTGAAAATTATAAGATTCCTATTGCAATCCATATGACAGTAAATAGCTAGAAAAGAATGGCCCTATTAACATTCCTGAAGTTGCTTGCTGATAACTGAAACAGAAGTTCACTATGAGAAATGAAAAAAGATAAGGTATTAAGATCATGGTGTAAGCTTGGAAATCAATCCCCTTCAATCACCGCAAAAGTTAGTCTACATCCAAAGAAATAGAACATGGGAAGGGAATCATTTGAATTGTTACCTGAAAACTAGTTCATGATTTTTCACCTTAAAATTTACTTTGTTTAGATAAAGAGAATCGACAATATGTTTTTTATTTAGGTAAATCACCACCAAGGCCGTCACCAGCTTCTGTACCATATAATTCAGATGAAGAAAGCTTAAAAGGATATGATGAAAACCCAGATGACAGCAGTGTTACAGAGAAACCGTCTGAAATGAGTTCCTCAGAACAGGTAAGACATCTCGATTTCAATATGCGAACCTCACCTTTTTCTGCGTGTAAATATACTACTAATTCTTGGTATCCTTTGTTACAAACTGGCTTCTGTAGTGTCCAGATGTGAAGGTAACGAATAAAGTTGCTGGCTTGCGCCTAATTGTAATTTCCTTCAAAATTATTTCAATCGCTTTTTTGCTAATTTATAGGTTTTTATTAATTTATGAAATTACTGAGTAGTACGAAAAGTAATTACGTTTTTTTTAACATAAACAACACTGCTGTCCGATATCAAGCATATGCGTCACATAACTTACCCACTCGTCTATACTGAAAACATGGAAATTACCTCTAAGGTGTTCAAAATGTCTTGTTCTTGGTAATTGAATAGTAATAATGACATTGTTCTACATCGGGTTCTCTTTTGTGTATGATTATTTTCCAGTTAACAGTTCCTCTCTTACATCTGTAAGCCCAATATTCCTGAAAGGTATTATAGAGCCCTTCAATAAACATATTGTCACGTATTGTTTCCTTATAATTCTTCTACTGATTCATCTCCCCCCTGACAATTTCTTAGGGTCCGGGCACTAACCAAAAATGGGCTTTAATTTAAAAGCTACTATTTATTTTTACGGTACCATACAAAACTAATACTTCTACTAATAAAATACTGTTCTTGACACTCATCAATATTGACACTGACACTAAAATGATTTCTCGTTGGAATGTATTACCGGAAACTGTCGATAACTTCGCCACACTGCCCCCCTCTTCTTAAACCTGATTGACCCGATCAGCTTCTCGACCATGGTATTTTGTAAGCCTATCCAGGTGTCAAACATAATCATTCTCTTGGAATCCTGTAGAATTTGCTTTAATATCGTATCTACTCTTCATCCGGTCACTGGACAACTGAATACGATTACGAGTGATATCGTATATTTCTAGAAGGCGTTCTCGTACTTCATCTGCGTAATCATGAACATCTCTTCTTTCTTCATTGGGTATTCCAAATTTCAAATCACAGGGAAGACGTAGCTCCCTCCAGAAAACAACTCTGGCTGGGCTTTGACCTGTTGATTCGTGCACTGCGGATTGGTAAGCCAGTAGGAATAATGGAATGGAAGATGTTGGTCCCAATCCCACTTCTGATACCAATTGTCACGTATTGTTTCCTTATAATTCTTCTACTTATTCATCTCCCCGTGACAATTTCCTTGAGTCCGGGCACTAATCAAAAATGGGCTTTCAATTTAAAAGCTACTATATATTTTTAAGGTACAATACAAAATTAATACTTCTACTAATAAAAAATAATTTTCTTGACACACCTCGATATTGACACTGACACTAAAATGATTTCTCGTTGGAATGTTTTACCGGGGACTGTCGATAACTTCGCCACACTATTTGCTTTTAAATTTTGAATTATACATAATATTGTGTAGCTGCAATTCATGGTATCATGTGAAACAAGGTGAACGTCAATTGCTGGGTTTATAATGTATATCGAAAAATATTAAATATTTTAACATCAAGGGTAGAATTATTGAGAAAACAGTGGTATGTGCCAGTGAAATAATATTTAGATATTCCACCATAGAATTATTGTTTTTCAGAGAAAAAATGTGTGTCTTTGATTAAGTACTTTTGAACACCTAGAAGATTACACCAAACTGTCATAAAGTTATTGACTTCAGGCAGATCAATCTTCATCGCCTTTAAAGACCCAGTAAATTGCACTTAACGTAGCAGAATACTACCTTTTTGACAACAATCTCAATTTTTGAAAAGTAATCACACTTCCGTCTTAGAAGAACTAGACTTCCGTCTTAATTTTTCGAACCACCACTTGTGTGATGATCGACCTATTTTACCTTGATTACAGTTATTATTATATCTGACCTTAATTACAGTAAGGCCGAAGCCGATCTACGGCTAAATCGCCGTGGTTTTTAACCGCGTGATTTTGTGAGTCAAGAAAACTAATACATGCGGGCGCACTTGCGGTTTTTTTCCCGCGACTTTAAAACCGTAAAATATGGCTCGCGGGTAAAAACCGCGCCACAATTTGTCACCAATAGAACTTAGTTATCAATTTGTGTTGACGTCTTCTTTTCCTATTTTTTAGTATTAGAGCAACAATACATACTGCTCTCTTGAAATCCATCTTCAAACTGTGAGAATCGTGAGCAGCAGTTTCGCGGTTTTTAATTGCAGTGTATGCGTCTCGAGCGGTTTCGCGGTTAACCGCTCGCTGGAAAAAACCGTAGTGCGGCCTCAGCCTAATACGTTTTAAATGCTGCTCGCGATTTTCACAGTTTGAAGATGGATTTCAAGAGAGCTGTATGTATTGTTACTCTAATACTAAAAAATAACCCGTAGTGCGTGCTCGCTAACTAAGTTCTGTTGGTTACAAATTGTGGCGGGGTTTTTTACCCGTGAACAACATTTCACCGTTTTAAAATCAGTCACGGGAAAAAGTGCGGCCGCTTGTATTAGTTTCTTGACACACAAAATCACGCAGTTAAAAACCACGATGGTTTAGCCGTAGTGCGGCCTAAGGTTTAGTTAGGGTTAACCATTCAGATATTAACTACCACCACCGTCACTTAACTTCAGCTATCGAAAACTGATATTCGACGTGTTGTAGCTCACTCTTGGGCACTGATATCAGTAGTAACATTTATTATTGAAACGAAATTGCTTTTCCAATTGCCCAGTAATTTTTTTTTATGGTTTAATGAATATGAACACAAAAATATGAATGTTTCTGGATTCAAAGATTTTTTTAATAAACAATATGCTAAAATGTTTATATAGATGTTTAATACATTTAGTCTTTCCTAAATTTGTTTTTCATTCTTTGTGTTCTGATCGCAGTATTCTGTGATATGCATGCAAATAATATGCTTCTTAAGCTGTGTAATTTTTATAAGGTGTTTTGTAGTCATACATTTGAACTACTATATATAATATTAGTTAAATATATTTATAGTGATATCTTGTAGAACAACATGTAGAATAATTCCATCAATCAAAAGTAACAAGATTCTCTTGGAATTTCGCCCTCATTTAAAATACTAATCATTTGCCCAAAAGTTCTAAATAATATCTTCTCTACTTTTACTTATTGAATTCCTCATTCCTGGGGATGCCACATTAAAATAGTCTAAAAGTGCGGTGTAATATTGGCTAGCATTCGTTTTTCCTTTTCACAATTTAGTTCCGCTGCAACTCCTAATGGCGCTTATTCATGTACAAACACCGCTGTGAAGTATTCATCGAAAAATATCGAAGACTGTCAGAACAAACTAAATGTCATACCGGTTTGAAATTCATAGAACGTTATTAGAAGAGCAGCTACATTCGTCAAAAAAGTATCGGGAATTGGTCAATAAAACACAAAATGTTTAATATTTTTTCCAAATTTATTGTATCGCCTTCAAAGTAGGCCACTTCCGAAATAATACACTTATGTCAACGAATAATCCAATTATCAAAATATTTTTGAACGCATTTTCCGGAATCGATTTCAGTTCTCGCCGCGAATTCTTTTTTATGTCTCCTATGAACTGAAAACGGGTGCCTCGAAGTGGTAATTTGAGTTTGGGAAAAGAAAGAAGTCGGCCGCAGTCATATCAGGTCAATGCGGTGGTTGTTCGAAAGTGTTTGTTGAGTTTTTGGCCAGAAATTCGCTCACAATGATAGCCTTGTGACATGGTGCGTTGTGATGCAAAATCCAAAAGTTTTATTTCCACAAATCTGATCTTTTTTGACGAATTTGCTCTCTCAAACGCCGCATAACGCTCAGATAATATTCTTTATTTACCGTCTGACCTTCTGGCAAGAATTCCAAGTGCACAACACCGCGATAATCAAAGAAAACAGTCAACATTACCCTAACTTTTGATCGACTTTGACGTGTTTTTTTCGGTTTCCGCTCAGTTGGATGCCGCCATTCTTTACTTCTTCACTTCACGCCTTCACTTTAGCGATGTTAACTTTAGTTGAAGACGTCGATGGCCGACCAGAGAGAGGCAAATCTTCCACCACATCTCAACCGCTTTTGAATGCACTATACCACTCATATGCACGTGTTTTTGATAAAGTCGATTCACCGTAAGCCTTCTGCAACATTTTCAGCAACTCGGCACACGAAATTCCATTTACAATGCAAAATTTAAGACAAATTCATTGTTCGATGTTTTTATCCATTGTAAAAATCGCAAAACACACTTGAGATAAACTGACACAATCGAGCATTGTATATAAACTAAATGACAGATGACGTTCAAACTCCATGTCAGTATAGAGGGCAGTTGTACCAACAATTTTGACAATCCGTTTAAGCAGGCTTTTCAAATGATCAATTCCCGGTACGGTTTTTGACACATTCTGTACATTTGCACACAGTACATTTACTTTTCAGAAATACAGTCACCTTTGTGATCGAATCGCCATCTGTTGGAAAACTATCTGACTTTCCACCTAGCCTCGTTCTTCTACGAGTTACGCTTTGCTGTGAGTTTGTATAGCACCTATGACCATTTCATCATGGAACATTACACGGTTCAATATAATGTTATTTTATTTGCGATAACGATGTTTAATGGTGCAACATCAGGACTATACAGTGGATGTGATTAAGTATTATGGTGATGCTAACACAATAGTACTAACACAGCTTTCTTACCTTTGCTGAATTAAAAAGTAAAATATCAATCAATACAATATTTTTACTGAATCCAGTTCAAGCATCAACTAAAACTTGATAAAAAAAAAACCAAATATTGTGAAACCAAAAAAACCAAATATTGTTGAAAAAACAAAAACTATTGTGAAAATCGAATATTTTCGGGATAGTTCATCGCTTTGATCATGTAGTTCATAATAGACCATAATCAATATTTAAAACATGTAAAAACTACAAAACACTCAATAATCTTGTCATTTATAGGTTTTGGGTTTCAAATATGTCTGTTTTGTTTTTCTAGGGATCGGAAAGTGAAAATGAAAGCGTTAGATCCGACCCACATTCATTCGTTAACCATTATGCCAACGTGAACGACACCTTACGACAATCCTGGAAGAGGCAAAAACCTGTCAAGAACTACTCCAGCTACACAGATTCCGAGCCAGAGGGCAGTGCTGTTGTCAGTTTGAACGGTGGTCAAATCATATTAAATAACATGGCCAGATCCAGGGCGCCGTTGCCCGGGTTCTCTTCCTTCGTGTAAATAAATTATTAGAAAATAATTTCTGTATATACTTCCCGATTCAGAAAGTTATTTGTAGATGGTTTAAAAATAGGCTATTTGAATCTCATCAGATACATTCGCCCCATTTTATATAAGAGATTATCAGTAGCCATTAATACAGCTACTTAATTTATTTCCTTTACCTGTTAGCTCATGAACTACCAACTTATCTTATACATTTCTTATATATACCTATCTGTGAATGCTTAGCTATTTAAGTTGTATATAACTTAGTGTATATCTTCATGATTTTTTAATTTGTTCGGACCAAATGTTAAAAAGTATCTTAGTGATCTCAAACGATGGGACATTATTAATAAAGTGGGTCAAAGCGCAGCTTTAATTCTTAATTATAGTTTTTAAGGTAACGGTATCGTTTTCTTTTTGGTAATATTATTATTAGAAAATATTTAATCAAAACAACTTTTGTGCTATAGCTATCAACATCAGCACAATTTTTTTAGGCAATACTGCATTGGGTAGTGCAATAAACGAAAATGTATATTTTTTGATATTGATAGCTATAAACATGTAACTTTTGACCCATAAATACGATTATGGAAGGATGAAAGTGGTAAAATTTAGCAGTGGGTTATTTGATCGAATAATATATTTAGCGCTTGCTTAGATTTAAGATTTTACGTAGCCATAACACGATAGCCATATTTTTATACAAATTAAAAATCGAAAATTGCATTCGTTACATTAAATTCCTACGACTTTGTAAATATTAGGGTTAGATTTAGTTGTTACAGATGATTTTTGCATATTACTTATCAAAAAACCCACTGCTAGGATATACACTCAGTGTCAAAATGTTAGACACACTTGAACAACTTTTTTTAAGACGTCAAAATAACATATTAATATGAAAACTGCCCGCAAAAATACTCCGCATATTCTGGCTGAACAAGATTCGAAACGAACTTGCTCCATCTCACAAACCTAAAGAAAATTGAACATCGTTAGTGGAGATGGATACACTCAGAAGAAAAAAAATTGTTTAGCCAAAATAGCATTGGACTTGAATCCGCAGGGTAAAAGAAAGTCGGGTGGAAGGTAGAATAAATAAATATATATAAATTTATATATTTATTTATACATTATATAAATTTATATATTTATTTGTTCCCAAAACCATATGGCATTGAACATCGTTAAGAAAGTACATAATAAACACTTAATTCTATATAAAAAACAGAAAAAAAATGAATTACAATTCAAATATAATATTTATAACACAAGGCACAAAAAAAGAAGGAAAGAGAGGAAAAAAAGACAATTGGAAAAAAAAGAGGAGAGAAATACACAGTCAACATAGCATTGTTAACACAATTTACATGATTTAGCAAAAAACACAATTAATACAAACATAAACAGTCAAATTCACCAAAACAGGCTATTCTAATAATTTAATTGAATTTAAATTGTTCTTTGTTTCCCCATGAAAATCATTTAACGAATAATAAGCCTTGTTCAACAAAAATATTTTAATCGTTCTCACAGACTGATCACATGGCAGATCCCGAACACACTCCGTAAAAGTGTTATATATCTTCATAATAGTATACTCCACATTCTTCTGTATTTAACTAAAATTACATCTTTCATTCACGTGATTCGACTTATACCTAATTATATAACCATGCTTTGTGATAGCCTTCCCAAAGAGATCTCTATTATTAAGTACAAAAGTGTACGAATTCAAAATAAACATGCTGACAAGGGTCAGAATTCCTTTGCCAATAAAAACATTTCTGCAGCTTTCGTAATGCTTCATTGGAAAAACACTTCTTATGCATCTTTTTTGAAGCACAATTATTCTCTCTATATCAGGAGAATTTCCCTAGAAAATCAAACCGTATCTTATCTATCCTCGACTGAACATAGGCACGGTAAGCTGACATTGCAGCCTCAAAACCAACATTCTGAGCTATAATTCTCAGTGCGTAGCAATACCGAGACAAGCCTGCAGCAACTTTTTCCACGTTCCCTCTCCAATTCAGCTTTCTATCAATCACAAGGCCCAAGAAACACAACTGTTCAGAAGACTGAATTCTGACGTCTTTAGAGACAAAAGTAATACTATTACTCTTTCTATTGCTGAATACAATGGACTGGGTTTTAGGCACATTTAAGACAAGATCCCCAGTAGAGAAGTATTCATCAAGAATTCGGCACGATTTCCCAACACTCTCGAGCATCAAGTCGGGATCATCTTCGCTAAAAATCAATACTGTGTCATCCGCATAGAATACCGTGTGCTGTTCTGTAACGTTTGGAAGTTGATTTGTATAAATAATATATAGTAGTGGACCCAATATAGAACCTTGAGGAACGCCTCTATTCACACAAACTTTATCAGAACAACAGTTGTGTCTGATCACCTGTCACTCCACCACCTGTTGTGTTCGGTCTTTTAGACATGATTATATATATATATATATATATATATATATATATATATATATATATATATATATATATATATATATATATATATATATATATATATATATATATATATACATGCAGTGTTAGAATACTTTGGAACTTTGAATTGCTTCCAACGAGACAACAGTGCTGAGCGTCATCAGACACCTAACTGCTGGGTTCCACAATCTCATGTGGAACACACAACAACCTGCATCTCCGCCTAAATGAACAATTTTATTGATTTCTTGACTGACTCGTCTCGACTCCGTGAGTGACTTGACTCCGTTTTCTGACTCGTCTCTTGATGTTTAGACTCTTCCACAATCTAGACTGGAAGAGTCTAAACATCAAGAGATGAAACATGTGCCCTCCAGTGGAAGGGGTGGGTGGAGCCCATCCCCAGTCAAGAAATCAACAAAATGTTCATATATATATATATATATATATATATATATATATATATATATATATATATATATATATATATATATATATATATATATATATATATATATATATATATATATATATATATATATATATATATATATATATATATATATATATATATATATATATATATATATATATATATATATATTGTAAATTGGACTGGCCTGCAGTTCATCCAGATTTAAGTACCATTGAAAATGGCTGGGGAAGTTTTCAAGACGAATTTATAGTGAATCTACACAATTACAATTTACAGATATTGAAAGTGTTATTCGGCTTAATGGGAAGAAATTCTACAAGTATTAAAATAGTTTTATGATTCCTTACCAAAAATAATTTTTGATTTAATAAAAAATGGCGGAAAGACCACAAAATATGAAAATGTTTATTTATATTTTTCTCTTGTTAACTTTCCTGTTCCCTATGTAAAGCTGAAGGTGTGTCAATATTTTAACACAGCCAAATTCTTTAAAAATATTAAGTTTATTTCTGCTTGAAAAAAGTCTTCAGTTCACTTTAAAATGAGTAAAAATTAATTTTACTGCACTTTTCTTTGCTTTTTTTTTACTGCATATATATATATATTATAATTTTTTTTATTTATTGGGTTTTTCGGTCAGTAATTAATTTTTTATTTTTTTATTAACGTTTCGGTTCAAACAAAGAACCATCCTAAGAATAATTCTACAATACATATAACTTTTATAAAAAAACACAAACTTACATTTAAAAACATACCAATATTTAAATAAACAATTAATTTTTAAATTTTTTTAAATAATATGTGATGTCAAGAGAATATATGTAATAATAAAAAAAAAAAAAAAAAAAAATATATATATATATATATATATATATATATATATATATATATATATATATATATATATATATATATATATATATATATACATGTATATATATATATATATATATATATATACATGTATATATATATATATATATATATATATATACATGTATATATATATATATATATATATATATATATATATATATATATATATATATATATATATATATATATATATATATATATATATATATATATATACATGTATGTATATATATATATAAACATGTATGTATATGTATATATATATATATATATATATATATATATATATATATATATATATATATATATATATATATATATATATATATACATGTATATATAATATATATGAGTCTTATTTTCTCTTCTTGAAGGAGTAGGTAATGTGCCAGTTGAGCGATGAGACCTGTATGTCTCGCCAACCTGAATCAACTTGGCAACCGTTGAAAAACTTAACTTTTGTTTTAACCGGCGTCCTGTCCTACAAGTCATCCTGTACACGTTTAACAAAAAAAATAATCGTCTTTTTCTTCTGAAAAACACTTATTTTTTCCCATAATCCCATTTCCCTGATGCATAACAACTAAATTGATGTGTGATGATGATACAATGACTGATGTATATAACTCCAAAAGGATTAAGAAGTCTTAGATATAATAAACGTGTCTAACATTTTAACGTCTAAAAAAAGTCAATATTTACTAATAAATTTCTGACCAAGGTCAATTAAACTTGTTCCCCTTTCCGATTTTTTTACTTAGATTTAAAACAAAAAAAAAACACTAAAAAAATCTTACATTATTTAAATTTTTTGAATTTCTATGGTTTGTCTAATATTTTGACACCGAGTGTATGCTGGTACATTGTGTTGTGGTACTTCAGGCAAAGAATTGATACTTCAAAAACTATTGAAATTAATTAAAATAAGTATAATTGGAAGTCCTTACTGATGTACCAAAACACCATGTACAATCAGTAGTAGATAAATGAAACCTTTTTTCTAAAATATATGAATAAAAGACTTGAATCTAAAAAAATTGAAATGTAAATAGTATTTTTTACTATACTTATTCTATTGTTCATATTTTTGCCTTTACAAATCGAAATAGAATAAAATCAATATAGATGAGATATATATAAATCATTACCACTGTCAATTACATTTCATATTGCTTTTTCATATATGCCAAATATTACAGAAAGAACATTCGAGGTGTATAAATTAAGTAATGGGGCTAGTGGCTTAACGTTCGATCTGGTAATGCTGTTGCCTTTCCCTTTCGAGGAGCGACATTCCAACTTCTAATGCGTCTTCAGTACGAATTTGAACTTCCTACTAGACTGATTGAACTAGATTTTTCTAGTCGGTTCCCGTCTTTTCAATGTTCGCCAATGTTCCAAAATCCCCTTTCCCTTTGAGGTAAATAATGGGGATGCAGAGCCAGTGATTCTTGATGTTCGGTCTCATAAGAATTACCCTTTCGAAGTAATTTCAAGAATTTGTCCGTGAAAATATTGGTTTACCATTTTGCCTTAAATCGCACATTCCTTCTAGACGACCCTGGCAATCAAAATCCTGTCAAAGGGTCTTCGGAACCATTTTCGCCCAGATTTTCTCCATCGCCAATTAATTGGTTAAAATCTGACCAATGGATTTAAATTCAACTCTTCCCCGATCATTCTGGTCATCAGTAGGCGATCAGAACACACAAGATACCGGATTCTGTCGACATTTTAATCACTTCTTGCAATTAAGAGCGTTCCGCTGCAAGGTTCATGTTCAGTCGAGTCTCGCCCTTTTGAGAATGCCTTAAATTACCTGAAAACCGGAGCCGGCCCTTGGCAAAACAGTGTTTCTATAGGCTTGTTGAAATTTTGCAAAACTGTTCGTCTCACTCTGCCTAAGTATAAAACAAATCTTGACAGCGCCCCGTTGCTCAAAATTGTTGTCACTCATTATCAGAACGCACAAGAAATTCAGTTCACGAAAAGAATTGCTACGAACCACCAAATGACTCTATGCTAGAAATGAAATGCTAGATCTGACTTGCTCTGTGCACCAGGTGTTTGGACGGGCAGCCAAACAACAGGGTAGAATTTTTCGAGTGGGGCGGGGCTTGCCCGCGTGGCTGGTTCCAATGGAGGGAGTAGGTTGTTGTACTTGAGGCTTGGCGTAGGGATTTTCGGCGTAGAGTTCTCCGGGTTGTTTTTTGATGCGTATTAACGGTTATTTTGTAGGAATTTTTTGAGACCTGCTGCTAGGCCGGACATGGCTTGCAGCAGGTACTGCTCGATGGCTTCGTCGGTGGATGGTTTTGGGGTTGGATCTGGTGCTGGTGGCGGAGCGGCGGCGTCGGCAAACGATTTTCCAGGGGTCGTGTTGGCTGATGGTTTTGGTTGTCGGTTGAAGATGGTGTTGCGGTTCTTTGGGTGCCGTGGGCACCCAGAGAAGGTGGCGGCGTGCGCGTCGCCACAGTTGATGCACTTTGGCGGTTGGTTTTCTTTTTTGGGACAAGCTGCCGGCTTGTGATCCCCCGAGCACTTTCGGCACTTTGAAGGAGAGAAGCAATTCACTGCCGAGTGGCCGAACTGCAGGCAATTGCGGCACTGGGCGAACGATCGGTTATATTTTTGGGTTTCGACTGTGACGGCGAGTTCGCAGAGGATGGTTATGTTATAAATGTCTTTTTGATCACGGGGGACGCGAACTTTCACTAGGGGCATCTTGGCTCCTTTTCCGCGTGTCATCCTTCTCAGTTCTGAAGGCTGGAAACCTTGTAGCTTGAGGTCGGCTTCTATTTCCTCCGTGCTGATGTGGGTATCGACGCCGCGGATGACGACGTTGAGTTCTCGGTCGCTGGCGAGGAAATGCGTGTGGTAGGCGATTTTATTTGTGTACAGGAACCTGGTGATGTTCCGGTGGCTGTCCGCAGAGGTAGGGAAAAATTGAATGCCAAGCCGCACTGTCTTGGCCTTCTTGATTTCCCATTTTTGCGTGTGGAAATGTTTTACAATTTCGCTCCAGCGGACTGCTTCGCGAAGGACCGCCGGAGTTTTCTTAAATGGCAATTTCGGTGATGGTAATGGTTTTTTATGGGGGTGGCGGTTGATGAGGACGGTCCCGCGGTTGGACTGGTGTCCATTGGGCTTTGGGATAGTTGATTCAGCTTTTGGAAGTGATGAAGCACTCCTGGATTGGTGACGGCTGGGGCGTTGATTGCGACCTTCGGAAGGTCCGGGAAGTCTTCCGCCTCGGACGACCTTCTGCGAGGTTGTGGCGATTGCTTTCTTCGGGAGGGGTGCGGTGGCGGGCGGACTGTTGCTGGGTTCGTCCGATTTGTTTATCTTGTTGATTTCGAAGAGCTGTGCCGAAATTTTGGCTTCCAGCTCTCCGATTCGGTTTTTGAGGTCCGCGTTCTCTTTTTCCAAGACGGCGGTTCTTTTTCGCAGCGTGGTGTTGTCGCTTGTCCAGGAGGGCGTCTGATTGGCTCGGACGGTCTTGTAAGATCTGAACTTGGTCACGGAGAAATTCGTTTACCTCTTTTAAGGATTCGTTTTGGACCAAGAGGTCCGTTATTGAAGGGCCTTTCGGTTGGAATTCGTCATTGTCGGATTCCGACAGGTAGTCGGGCTCCATGGCGCCGGCCCGTCTGCGGGTAGGCACGTGGCTAGACTAGCGTCTAGACGGCCCGTCTTGAACGAGACTTGTCGGGTCGGACCGTAACTGTACTTTGCGATCCCGGCGCGGCAGGTAAAAGCGGAATAAATATTTCTTGAAGCGATGAAGAAAACTGAACGTCTAGGGAGTTCAAACTCGTACTGAAAACGCAACAGATGTTGATCTACCTGCCCTTTAAGCCGACAATATTGACCGATTATACTCTACGCCACCAGTCTCATTGTTTTATTTACACACCTCGAAATTAAAAATTATTAATAAAAATTGAATATAAATAATTCTTTTTGTCAGTTAATAATATATAACTAATAAAATCCGGATCAGCCAAAAGGTTTAAGAAGGAGCATTCCTGATATTTACTATTAAAAAAGGAAACAAACCCATAGAGATTTACCACTAAACACCAAATCACCTTATTTTTAATTTCTCGGCGCGCATTTAGTCAATTATGTAAGCATCATCAGGAGATGATTCAGACTTCACAACTTGAAACGCGTGTTGAGATGTTAAAGTGACTTGGTGTTTAGTGGTAATTTTCTTTGAGTTTAGTGTTTCACACCAAAGGTTCCGAAAGAAAAACTGAGTTAAAATAGACATTTTGAAAATAGTTCGCTTTTATACACTTATACTTTAACTCAAACTAACTGGAAATATATTCCCAGATTTCAGTATTAGATAAATTTAGTTGAATATCTGCAAACTTATCGATTTTTACAATCAGCCATTAATATAGCAAATTGTTGCACCACATAGAGAATTTTATCTCCTGTAGCGATCAGATGTTTTTTGATTCTATAAATAAAAATGTTTTCGTAAGGGTTTCTGTACGTTAATGTGATGTAGGTGAAAAAAATACTATTTCAACTTGAAAGAAAACATACAAAAACCCTTGCACTAGCTCAATTTTTTTTTACATGTCAATTATAAGTAGGTATGCTTATGAACATTATCATAGATGTTTTATGTTGAAAAAAAACGACAATTTTTACGAATGTTTTATACTATTTTAGGTATCTTTATCTACACTGCCTTTATTTACTATAATTTATTATTATCATGAACTGTTTGTAAAATAAATCTGTGATTCTTGGAAACGTATAATTCATTCACTTCCGTCACTCTAATACACCAGAACTACAAAATGTTAGTAAGAAATCTTCTTAATGGACTTGTTTTATATAGAAGCGTTATTATGAAACGAGTGAAGTTAAGAATAATTAACAATTTTAATGAAAACCAGAATATTTTAACCAGATGTAATTAAAGCAATGGGAGTAGTGGTGGATATGTTTCACAACATCTGCCAGAAAGTGTAGGACACCGTATTGTAGTCGGAAAGTTGGTCGACCTCAGCATTTAGACACAAAAAAGGGTCTAGAGAGAAATGCGAAAATTACTTATCGTTCTCATTCCCCATGTAAAATACTCCACATAATAAACGGACGCTTAAAATCCTACTGATAATGGCAGATTCCTTCAGAGCAGCCTGGATTCGTTCCAGGGAGAGGTGCACCGTAACAGATACACAACATTAGACAAATAATTGAAAAAGCCAACATCCTGCATACCTGTTTCCTTGATTATCAGAAGGCATTTGACAGCACAAAATGAGAAATTATGGCAAATTCTGCAAGAAATTGGAATAACAGATCACCTGATTGGCTTAATTTGTCATCTATATGGAAAAACATGGCATCCTATCGCCAATTCTATTCAACATTTATGATGAATATATCATGGGTAGAGCTCTCGAGGATTAATTTTTTAAATCAACCAGTCAACATTGCCAAGGCGATTACGTCCACCTAAAATGGTTAATAAGGCCGATATGAGTTAAAATTTTGATAGATCGATTTTTTTTGGGATTCTCATTTAAAACGCGACGAAATCCATCCATTTTTAAGGCTGATGGTTACAAGTGAACAAGCGATGAAAAATAGATTGTGTTATGTTAAGCATAAGAGATAATGGTGCGGAGATACCCTTTCAATTTGCGCAAAAGACAGTTTACATCCAAAGAAGATTATGCTATGCATTTGGTTGGACTGGTAGGGAATCATTTACTATGAACTGTTATCTGAAAGTCAAACCTTTAATTCGGAGAAATACAGTTCACAAACGGATGAATTAAAGCGAGCAATCGACCAAATGAGGCCTGAATTAGCTAAAAGAATGGACATTGCGTGTTTTTCGAGACAATGCTAAACCACACCTGTCTTGGGCACTCAAAAACAAACTTACTACTTTACTGGGATGATTTGGTCCATCAACCATACTCTCCCGACCTTACGCCCTCCGACTCCTATTTGTTTAGATCATCGTTTTTCAACCATGTTAGTATCGCAACCCACTAAATAGCAAAAAGTTGAGTAAAAAAACGTTACGACTCCCTCATTACAGTATGTTAATTTGATGTTTATCAAAGTTTTACATCGGGCGGTTAACACGGCGAGGATTCATTCTTTTTTTAAGTATCGTGATTTGTGAAGAATCGTTTTTAATTTTAAATGGCTTATAAACTCCTACAAGCGTGTTCAGTTCAGATTAGTTCGTGGGAGTCTAAGCCCCACACGACTGCGGAAAAGCTCATTTTACCCGCTGCCATTGGTATGGTTAATGTGATAAGTCCGGAAAAAGTAAGAGTTGAAAACTATACCATTTTCAAATGACACAATATCGAAACGTATTAATGAACTGATCAAAGATTTCCACGATCAAATAACATATAAGGTTAAATTAAGTGAATTTTTTGTTATTCAGTTCGACGAGGCCACAGACGTGTCGAACTTGGCGCAATTTTTGTGTTTTGTCCGATACGAATGCCAATTAAATCAATTAAATATAATGTGCTATTTTGCAAATCAATTCCTGGCCGTCCAAGTGGCGAAGGGCTCTTAAAGTTTTTATTAGTGCAACACAAAACGAAAACTTAGACTTTAATAAATGCATTGCGCTATGTACTGATGGCGCGAAATCGATAGCGGGAAAAAAACAGTGGTGTGATAGTAAAATTAAGACATTATGTCACGTATCAAATGGACGCACTGGTTTCTTTACAGAAATGCGCTTGATAGAAAAAGGATGCCAGATAATTTACAAAATGTTCTGTCAGAATATTCAAGATTTAGATAAGTTTTGGCTTGTAAGACGATGTGGATACAGAAGCCTAGTAACGCAAGTTTTGAAAACATTGATCCATTTCGCTACTACTTACTTATGCGAAAAAAGCTTTTCGTCTATGGTGGCTTCAAAAACTTAATATAGAAATAGTCTATTATCACTTTGCTTATGTGTGTTTGCAATGATGATCCACGTAAAGAAAAATTTTTAAGTGAAAAACAAAATCAACCATCGCATTAAATTATTATTTCAAACAACTTTGGCTATTACTTTATTTAAGTTTATTTTATTATGTTATTAGCAGCGACCCCCCATATTCCTGAATGCCATAGGGGTCGCGACCCCCGAGGTTGAGGTTTGGATGTTGAAAAAAAAACGATGGTTTAGATGCTTCAAAAGAGCCTAGATGGTAAAATTTCCTTAGGACTTGAAAAATCACCTGGATCAGTTCTTTAGCCAGAAACTTCTATGAGCACGCGATTATGAAGCTACCAAAGAGATGGAGAAAGGTTAACGAACAAAATAACTCATACTATATTTATTAAATGTAATTTTTAAGTAAACACAATTTTTCATCAACCTTATATATTATATGATTCGGTATACTCATATCAATCGAGGGTATATTAGGCGTCTCGACGTGAACACGATTTTAGATATCCGCTCGGTGCGGAGAAATTGAAAACTAAAGGATGCAGTTTCATACCGTGAAGTATTTATATAACATGTATTATATAATTAATTATATTTTAAATAAAATAAATAAAATGACTCAAGTAAATACTACAATAACCTTATTTTTTGGAAGGATGTCATATGTTTCGTGTAAGAGAATTAAGTAATTATTTAATTATTTTTTTTTATAAAGTGTCGATGGATCTCCATGGCATCCAAAACCATTCGATGCTATATTGCAGTGACCATTTCATTGGTGGTAAAAAATCAGACATTGAATTACATCCCAGTTATGCTACCCAACATTATTTCCATCTGTTTACAGATAAAAAAAAATCAACGAAGTCTCAGCTTTGACCAAGTACATAATTATACAAAAATAGTAAATTTGAATAATTTTATATTTCAGTATTAATAACCTGAAAAATGATGATAGATTAGTTAGAAAATTAGGCATAAATTAATTTAAATAAATGAAAATAATATCCAAACTTATCTAGCTCAAATTATAGCAATAAAAATTCTACTATAAAAATTACAAAAAAAAGATCAAAAAATATATTTTATAAACATAAAATTATAAAAATAAGGGTTGGTAAATGTCATAAATTTTTATTTATATAATTGACGATCAAAAAAACATTTACTTTAGTAAGTTTTATTTATTTAACTTACCATTAATTATTTACTATTTCAGACACTAAACGTTTTATGGAGCGGACAATAAACAAATTACATATCCATATGTCTGCCACAAATTCAGAGCACACATTATGGAACCGAGCAAAATAATTACAGGGGAATCACCTAATGGATTTTTTTTCAGCAAAAGGTTGACCAAGGGTGTAGAGTGAATTTTTTTTCAATCTGACCTGACATCTAAATCATGTATTTGCAACCGATACGTTACTAACAATATGTGATGCTGCAACTTTTTGAAGAAATTTTTGAAGAAACCGGAATCATAAGAATTGCAAGTAATAAAAAATGCATAGACAAGGAATGAAAAATTTTATGAAATTATTTTTTTTTATATTATCATTTAATAACGCATATCTTAACATATTTTAACATTACTTAGGTTAAACTCAAAAAAAAAACCATGGAAACTAAATTTATTTAGTTAGTTATTAAAGTTATTTAGCTAGTTAGATTTTATCAACCACACATGATTTAATTAAAATTATTTTTTTTAAATATCATGTTAAACTGTATTGCCTATGTCAAAACTACCTCCTTTAGTCCTAAATTAGTTGGCGTTGGTGTCGCGCACCGAGCAAATAACGCCTTAACGATTATATATATATATATATATATATATATATATATATATATATATATATATATATATATATATATATATATATATATATACCAGGGAGAAACAAATTCCACTAGACATTAGAAAATTACCCGAAATCGTTTGTTTTAAATAATGCTTACCATGTAAAACAAATATACCATACATTTTACAACCCTTAATAAATATTTCTAATTAGGGTTTTGAAAAAAAATTGTCATAAATGGAAAAATCATATGTTTTAAAACAACACTATTTTTATTTATTTTTTTTCCTTATAATTAAAAAGTTATATCAAATTGAAAATACATTTTTAACCCTATACATTTTTAAACCGAAAAAACCCGAGCGCGTGTGACTTCACAATGTTTATTTCCCCTCAACATTACATACGGCTATTATGAGTGTTTTAGTTTTTAATAAACTTATTCTTGTTATTATCAACAGTGTACTGATAAATTTATTGAAAATGTCAAATCTAATTAGTTATCGTGCCTGTTTCGTTTTTCGTTTTCATTTTATACGAATACTACAAAAACAACTCCCGAAAAAAATGTTTTTAAATGCGCCACAAGATGTTAAACGTCCAAGTTTAATTAATAGCAGCACAATGTATTAATCCTAAAAAGCATAAAATTTTTACAACCACCTATCATCAAATATATATAAAAGATCATTATTTATAACATGATAGCAATTTTTTTATATTTGAGTATTCTTCTTCTCTTAATTCTCTTAATTTTTCATTAATATTTAAGGTAACTGTATAATCTTTATTCAGAACTTTATGTTCTGGGTATACACGTCCTTTCACCGTGCACATACAATTTTTGCAGTTAGATCGAACAAAACATATAGACTTGTCACCGTAACTTTCGCGTGATACCCTACAAATAATTGAATTATCTTTAATAGAAATGTTTTGTTTTTTATTTGCATTTACATTATTTTAAAAATAACTCAAATTGGTGCTTTAGTACCTCCAACTTCAGCTAAATTGAACCGAAGGTCAGTTTTGAGATAATCTGTGACTATAAAAATTATCCATACCAGGTATATTATCAGAATTGGCCTTTATGAACCCTTTGTCACACATTATTAAATGAATATAGTAACCGTCAATTTTTTTTGAATTAATATAGCAACTTCAATAATTTTCACAGTATATACACAGGTAAAAGCCGTTGACAGTACTTACGTGAAAACACTTTAACATAATGATGCCCCAAGCATGGCAGCCAATCGTGGCGCTTTCGTAGTCACGTGATTTTATTTTAAATTTAAGTTTTTCTGATATATTATCGATATTATATATGATAAAGTTTTAAAATAAAGTAAAAAATCGATAATTATTGTTTATTCAAAAACCCAATCACCTGAAAAAAATACTTTCTAGGATACATTAAATGAAACTGATATCATAATTTAAAAGTTATATTTTCGTGTTAATCCTTCTATGCAGAGACTAGACTCTGGCATCTTTCAAACCATTTACTTAATTTTACATTCAGTTCGTTTGGTGACAGACACTGTTTAACAGCGGAAAATGTAGCAACGTCCAGTATACCAGGTTTGTCCCTTCCTGCCAACCATTGAGATTTACTAAAAGATTTGTTAAAGGTCTGCAAGATGTTGTTCTTTTCGGTTTTAGTTTTTGCTCGAACTAGAAGATAGCACTGGTCCAAAAGAGAGTCGACTTCGAGAGCGTTCGCGTCAGATTCGTAACTTAGATCGCCCTTAGCGGAACGAGAAAGATATCTTAAAAAGTTGACTTCACCAGCAATTGGAGTTTGGGAAAGTAGGAATTCAGTATTGGTACTAACTGCAAATAAGAACATATCATAAGTATTGGGATACTCAGAGAAGGAGAATAATCTGCATTAGATTAACTATAGATACGTGAATAGTGATAAGTGAATAAATCGTTTCATGCAATCATAAATACGTAACATTTTCCGCTCTCTAATAACATTAGAGAGCGGAAACTTACTCTAAGTTTACATGGAATTTGTTTTAGGTATTATATAGCATATTGGTATTATATGGCCTATCTATTTACTAGGCTGTAACGAAAGTATTTGCATTTTTGAAGTGCTTAGTTAATTGACTTTTTAAATTTTGGCACCATTCGTATGCCTCGCAAATGTCGGTTAAATGTAGAGTGGGATACTACTAATTCGCCTGAATATTTCTTAGTGCTTTTTCTAGGACCTGCAGGCACAGCTGCTCTTAAGACGCCGGTAACGAGAGACTGTGGATGACCTGATCTTCCCCTATCCGTAAGACTCATGTCTCCCTCCTGGAATCGTTTAGGTATGTCCACACTTGTTCCACTTTTTGGTCGTCAAGACGCATACATCTGTTGAAAGGTTAGACGCATGCGGTGTTGAACGACAGGCATGCAAGGAAAAATCACGACGCACGACGGGACGCAAAGGTAGCTCATCGACTCTCACCGATGTTAGGTTTCTTGCGCTTTCGCTTTCAACTTCTTGATATAATCTGCATGTTTTTGCAATAATTTGCAAATTTAATAAAAACATTATATATTTAAGAACAAAAAATAAATATATAATTTTGAAAGTAATACTTTTTTTATTTTTGGCAAACTTCAGGGCAAGACGAAATCACAACAGAAATGCTGAAATAAATGGGGTAAATAGCAAAGGAAGAATTTTTGTCACTACTAAATGACGTCATAATAGAAAAGAAAGTACCAATAGACTGGAATATGGGTAAAATATTGCTGTTGTTTAAAAAAGGGGATATCAAAGAATGTAAAAACTATAGAGGGAACACACTAACAAGTTTACCTGGAAAAATAATTTTTAAGAATAATAGAGCACAGGTATTAATAACAACTAGGAGAAAAACTGTTAATAACAAATAAGTAACCAAAATCCATATTTGAAAAATGCATTTGATAGAGTAAAAAAGAAGGAAAGTCTGGAAAAGTCTAAAGAGGAGTGGGCTAGAAGAGGGAGTAATAGAAATTATCAAGGCCTTATACAACAACAACAAGAATAACAAGAGTCACTTTAGCAGTTATTGACGACGTTGTAAAAAATAGCAAAGCAAATTGCAAGAATGTAAAAATAGATTTCGGAAAAATGAAAACAGTGACAAAGCAAGAATTACTGTTCGCTGATGATATTGTCCTAATGGCCGAGATTTCTGAATAAAAACTGCAACACAACTTAGCGATATATAACGAAGAGCTAAGAAAAGTAAACACGGAAATAAATATCGACAAAAGCAAAACAATAGTAACTACAGGTACAAAAATAAAACATAAAATTGTATTCGATGGGAAAGTAATGGAGCAAGTCAAAAACTATAAGTATTTAGGCACAATAGAAGATAATTGAAAAATGGATGGAGAAATGAACGAAAAAATGGGAAAAGCAGGCAAACTATACATCCACACAATGAAGAAACAAACTAAATGCACTAAATATAATGAAAAATAAATGAAACTAAAAATGAACAAAAATAAATCTATGAAGTGAAAACACGAGGAAAAAATAAAGCTGGACATCCAAGATCGAGATGAAATGTAAACTGTCAGTTTTAAGTCAACGGACTTTTAGATTAAATAAAATATAAAGTAATAACATTGAGGGTCTAAGGAATATTTTTTAAGTATAAATTTTCCTTTAGTCAATTGTAGTAATTATTCTAAATATTCCTTTATTCAGCGTTTTATCCATATGTTCTGTATTTTTCTCTTATTTAACAATAACAGTAGGTAATTATAAAATAAAATGTTTTTAACGTTTTTAAAAAGCCTACTGAACTGGCCAGAAAAGTTGAATGAAACTGACGCAAACATGTGGACTGGAAGAAGGCATGCTAGGATTCTGCTAGTATTCACGCGGTAAAGCATGCAATAAAGCAAGTTGAAGGCACGTTGAAACGCATATTGAACAAATGTGGACATACCATTTGAACCAGAGCTGAGCGGTTTGGCGGCTCTACTTGACAAATCTTACAGGAGATGTCACTTTAAAGGCTTTTTAAAAATAATGTCTTCAATTGCCCTAATTTTGCGACTCATTTTAAAATTCTTGTTATAAACCGTCAACTGAATATTCCGCGGTGGAATGACTTTAATATTGTAGAAAAAATGTTTGTTTTTTGTTCAACAAAAAGATAAAATCGGATTAAACCTCTGGTGAGTGAAGTATAATCCTTTATAAACAAAGGAAAAAATACAAAGCAAGCAAAACGCAAAGGAAAATAAAAACCCTTTTTACCCGCTAGTATCTAAATACGAAAAGATTGCATCGCGTCGAACGTCAGTTTCCGTTTGATAACTGAAGTTAAGCGACGTTGGGCGCAGTAACTACTATGGATGGCCCATTCGAAAACTAACGGTTTTAACTTTGGATGTAGGCCTCTCCTTGCAATTTGTACTCTTCTCTATGTATTGAAATATTCATCTACTTAGGTCAAACTCCCATCTTCAAGCCGTCCGTCCATCTCATTTGAGGTTTTCTTCACCCTTTCTTTTGTTCCCATGGTCTGCAGTCTACCATAAGTTTCTTTCATCTTCTTGTCTGATGTTATGACTTTTATTTCTGTCATATGTTGTACTACACCTTGTTTTTATTACATTTCTCATCCATTTATTCGTCTTCAATATTTTTTCCACATTTGCCTCTGTAAATGTCCAAACCTTGGTATAAAGGTATTGAGAATATTTTTTGTTATTCATAATGTAGCTGACCACTGTGCAGCAGTAGCAGGTGGCAGAGATACATGCTCTCTCATCTTCTTTCAAAAATATTAAAGAGATTCAATACGACATCCAATGGACTCTGAATTCTAGCATAACGGACCTTGAATACGTGGATGACATATGTTTTATGTGGCATCAATATAACAATATAGACCACAATTTAGAAAGTAGGTATGAAAATCAATATAACAAAGGCAAAATCGGTGAGTATCAAAACTAGAAATTGTACTCCTTTCAGCCTCAACAGATCACCCATACTTTAGAAAGCTTTACATACTTGGGGAGCATTCTAACAAAGGATGGAGATGCAGATCATGATGTCAAAAGTAGAACACGAAAAATTGAAGGAGCTTTTGGAGTGTTGGCACCTGCGTGGAGATCAACACAACATTCGACACAAACAAAACTCTATATATTTATTTAACACCAATGACAAATAAACTCTTCAAGTTTTGATAAATTAATTCTTGTGGAAAATTCTCTGGCCGGACCAGATTCGAAACGAGATAGCAGTTCGTAAGAGGGATTGGATCAGGCAGTCTGAAAGCAATAGCCAAAATGGCATTGGACTGGAATCCAAACTTGGAGAACTGTCAATGGTTAATTGAAAAGATTGACCATATTCTGGTAAGAAATCAAGGCTCTGGCGCAAAACAGAACCTGATGCCGTGCTTTTCTTGAATTATTGTTGTTGATTTACCCAGTTTTTGACATCCTTTATTATAAAGAAATGTAAAAATGTGTGATTTAAAAATACACACAAAGTCCAGGACAAAGTCTGATTCTTTTAGACATTAACCACCACAAGATCGACTTAGTCACATCTCCAGATCTTGATGTAATTCAGTTCCTTCTTATTTTATCGTCTATTCAGGAACGGATGACGCAGAATTATTCCTAGTTAAACCAAGTAAAAAACCAACTAATCCGTATCCTTCTGTCTAGATTAAATCAGCACAAAACTGATTTTGTCCCTACTCCTAAGAGATGAAGTATAGTATATGCATGAGTCCATTAATTAGAAAAGTTTCATTTTACATTGTTTTTCTTATGTAAAATGTTAAATGAAACATATATACATATACAGGGTGATTTTTTAGTGCGTCCGAACTATATTTAAATAAAACAACGAAATTAAATGCCTTGAAACTATTTTATGTGAAATAACATTCCATGATGATTTGACAGCGACCCCTATCGGGCCTTTGGACGCAGTAAAATAAATCACGATTTATAGAAACACGTAAAAAAACTTTAAATCGAGTGTTCACATCAAATTGATCAAAAAAAATCCTGAAACTTCAGTTTTAATCATGATGTTGGTCAGTAAAAAGTGAATAGAAAACTCGTTCTAAGATTCTTATTTGATGTCAAAGGTTACAAATGAAAATTATCAAAAAGTTACATGCATGCATGTTAAAAAATGTTTTAATAGGAAGATGCAGCGGAAATAGAAAAGATCCTCAATTATAAGGTGTGTGTTAATATAACATAACCTATATTCAATAGAAACAGTTTCTTGAACTTGGGAGAAAATTTGCATACATAATCTTTCTTTATAAACTACTACATAATATCAAATAGATGCAGGTGATTGCTTAAATTATCTCTATTTCTTTAACTGTTCAAGACAACAGTAGCTTTTTTATTACAATAAGGCAAGAACTAATATATATGTAAGATTTTATTAAGCTATGTGATTGATGTGACATTTTTAATGATCAACATGTGTTGTGAACTGTTTTCTGTTTATTTACTTATGTTGGCATAATATAGTCAGATAGCATATGTAAAAGTTTACATTACTGACAGAAGAATTACTCAAATTTATATTTTGAATTTGTGTATAATGCATTGTTTGTTTGTTTAATTTTTGTCCTGTAACCACTTAATCCTGTGACCTATTATTATAACATTTTTTTGTCAACAAGTTACCATCTACACCTGGAGATGAAAAGTATATTCTATACATCAATCCACATAAGAAAAAAATAGTGGTTAACTCCAAGAAAATCACCTTTGACCACTCCAAAACCAGGTCTTTACTCTAAAAGTGTTACTACTAGTATGGTGGTAATTTACAAGAATTATTCACTATGAGGTTCTGAATCCTAATGAAACCATAAGTGCTGAATATTATCATGCTCAACTTGATAAGACTACACATGGCTTTAGTTCAAAAAAGTCCAAGAACAACTAATCAAAAAGGTGTTATTCTGCAGCATATCAAATCCAATACATAGTTGCAGAATCACCCAAGAAAAAAATCAAAAAATAACGCTTCCTTATTTTTTCAGATCTATAGAAAATTTTCTTCCTGTATAAGAATTTCCTTTAAGACAGCTATCAAAACTACCCTTGAAGAGTATTTCATTTCAAAATCACCCTCATTTTACAAAAGGGAATTAAAAACTTTGTCCGAAAGATGGGTGAATATTGCCAATCCAAATGGAGATTAAAGTAGCCTGTCATCTTATTTTTTCATTATGGCATATATCCATTTTCATTACGTATATATGAAAAAACTAGTTACATATACATGAAAAAAAATAGTTACATATATATGAATTTAAACATACTTACTATTTTTCCAAATAAGATGAACATGAATTATTGGCACCCCAACTGGTGGTTTAAAGCTTTCTAAAGACATCTTCAGTTTAGTAGCTGGTTCTGGTAGTGAAACTACAGTTGAATGTAAGTATGATGTAACAGTTAATCCAATCTCATTTTGTAACAGCCTTTGTAAAATTTCTAGAGAATAAGGAGGAAACGTAGGATTGGCACTAATTGCCAGACTTTCTGGAAGATAATTTGTCTAAAAGTGTGAATATTCATTATCTGCTTAAAAACAACATTTATATTATATATTTGAAAGACAGTTCGAACTGAAAATATTACCAACATTTCAATTGATATGAAAAAAATGTGTGTACTTACTTTTGTTTTGTCAACAGGACACTGTTTTATTGATGGGGCTACTCTTGAAGTAGAATCATTCTGGATGTTAAGATCACATTTAAGTGAATAAATTTGTTTCTTTAGTTGTGCTAACTGTTCTAAAATTTCATTCTGTTTTGCTTCTAGTTCTGCCATTCCTGGAATATCTTGGCAATTCTATATTGAAATTTCCAATTAAATTCATCTTTTGAAAAATAATAAGTGTAGCATTAAAAGG
Source organism: Cosmopolites sordidus (assembly GCA_031761425.1). Classification (NCBI taxonomy): domain Eukaryota; kingdom Metazoa; phylum Arthropoda; class Insecta; order Coleoptera; family Curculionidae; genus Cosmopolites; species Cosmopolites sordidus. Next base: position 332,403 of record JARFXV010000559.1, on the reverse strand, counting down.
CTTGAAAAAAGTTAATACACTTTGAGGTTTATATTGAGGCTGAATTAAAAACAATAAAATAAAACTTTGTGATGTGATATTTTAAGAGGACATTTTAACGTTCCACCATTATTTTCATTACTTATTTCAGTTTTATTTGACAGTTGTTCACAAAAATTGATAACTGTTGTATCATGCAAGTGAATTTTCAAGAAATTATGGTGAGTAAAGCTGTTTTATTTTCTCAAAAGTGTATAAAAATATGCGGGAATGATTTATAAATAAGAAAATGATATAAAACCTTTAAAAACTGTTTAACCTGGTCGAAAATATCCAACTTTTTATTCGGCAAAGAAACGTGATCTTCTGTGCCATCAACGTTATTTCTTGAGCTGTGAATATTTTTCATACGGTACATACACTTTGGCAAATCGACAGTGAAGTCGTGAACGACAATCGGTTTCATACGATACATTTGTATGGGCCCGTTCATTATTTTAACTTAATTCGAAGGATTCCACTAAAACTTATTAGTCATTTATTTTTTTTTTACTGTCACACAAAATTTCCTCCGCCCTTTTACAATGGTCGACAGGTATTAGTCAGTGACGTACCTCTATTTAATGTCAACTAAACTATGATTTTATATCAATATGATAAATTTAACAGTTTAACATAACGTAATTTTTAAAATTAGGATATAAAAAAATAACAAAACCAAACCCTAACATGGGTATAAAATATTTAGTAATACAAATTGTAACTAGTTTATGTGGCTAGTAAAATATATCTATCTCGCTTTCCGGTGGCGCATCTGCGCCGGAAATATTATGCAATGCTAGAAAATTCTCAAGAAAAAACCTTTTGCTATGATAAACTGTTTATAAAAAAATCTAATACTATTTGTTGTATATGAAATTTTATAATTTAGTCTGCTTTTGATTTGAAAACTTTAACATTATTGAATTACGATAGTAACGACATCTTTCATCGATATTTCACACTTGAATAGATGCTTGTAAACCAAGCCTCGTTTGTGGGAAATTACTGATTATTAGAAGTAATTTTGGTTAAAAAATTTATATTTAGTGGTAAATTCGTTGTCAACAGTGCCGTAATTACGTATGCTGCATAGGTGTCGAAAATGTTATAAAGGTGGTGAAATTTTCAAAAAAATATTGCAAGTTGTCATGGCGGCGTTCGCTGTCAGCCAATAGGAACGCTGGATGCCACGGTTCAAGAGTGGTCTTTTTCGCTTTGGATACGCGTCACCCTTGATTTAGAACATTCTAGGCTAATATGGGTCCTCAGGGCTGTTACGATTAGTGAATTTTCGCTAAAGTGTTCGATTTCGAGCCAAATTTTCTTAAAATTTTGACAAAGACACAGGTAAAACGTGAAAATGTCTATTGTTGTCACGTGACGTATTCGATTAGTATGGCGAAAGTGCAAACGATGACTGTGAGTGGATTTAAGTAATTTTTGACATTCGTATTTGTACACAAGTTTGTTTTTATAATATCCCACGTGGATTAGGATTACCATATGACAGTTTAACAACATAATGTCAACAAGAGGTGCAAAAAAGAGGGGACGCCCCCCTAAGGTACAAGTATCAGAAAGAACTAAAAAGTTTCAATATCATCTGTTGAAAAAACCAAAATATTTATTAAATTTTCAAAAAAAGGAGTCGGATTCGCAGTCTAGTACGCCGTCGGCATCGCGGGCTTCTTCCCCTCAAGATAATGATTTGCATAGAAGGAGCAGTACTAGAATAAGAGGAAAAGATGGGCATAGAGCGGGAAGAAAAGCTGGTTATGCCGGGTCAGCTTATCAGCGTAGAGGATACAATAGTGCTTATCAGGACTACCATGAATCTGAATATCATTATGGATCAGATTTTGGGGATGAATCAAGTGATAAAAGTGAGGTGGAAGATGAACTGTTAACGGATAGTGACATTGACTCTGTTGGGGGTAATAGTAGTGATAGCGATTTTTCCTTGAGTAGTTACAGCACAATGAGTGGAACACCTCGAAAACAAAACATTGCTTTAAATAGAGCTCCAACACCTGAACCACTTTGGCTACAAAATAAAGAAATTCCACTCTTATCATTACCAAAGTCTTCAGATGATCTTTTAGTTCCAAAAGAGAAAATTATGGAAGTTGTTAGTATTTATGAAGTTTTAAGGCATTTTCGTAACTTGGTAAGGTTATCACCATTTAGATTAGAGGATTTTTGCGCAGCTATCATATGTGATGATCAAAGCAGTCTACTCTCAGAGATTCATATAATGTTGCTTAAAGCTTTACTAAGGGAAGAAGATTCCCAGCAGACACATTTTGGACCATTGGATCAAAAGGACAGTGTAAATATAGCATTGTATTTGATCGACAATATTACTTATCCAGAAGTCTTGAAATCATATGTGGAAAGTGATAAAGGTTTTGATCTAAAAGTGTTGACTATTTTGACCCATGGCGACTATCCATTCGCATCTTTAGACGATAGGATTAAAGTGTTGCAATTTTTGACAGATCAGTTTTTAATTACAAATCCAGTTAGAGAAGATTTATTAAGCGAAGGTAAATATAATTTGATTATATTTTTAGTTTTCACTTTATTATTTGAATACATTTCCCATCAACCAAAATTATTAGGTATACTTGCGTAAAGCATAATACTGAACTCACACAGATTTACCATTAAACACCAAATCACTTGTTTTCAATTTATCGACTTACGTTTCGTTAATCATGTTAACATCATCAGGAGATGATTCAATCTGAGATTGGAGATTGAAATTTCATGAACAACATGAAGCAATATGATTGGCGAGACGTTAATAAACTTGCAGAAGTTAAAAACAAGTGATTTGGTGTTTAGTGGTGATCTCTTTGTGTTTAGTGATTGAAACCAAAGGTTCCAATTGAAGAATTGATCAAAGACATTTTATATTGTATGCAGTTGTAGTGCAGTATTGTTTTATAATGAGCCATATGTTAGCCATTCGTTAACCATATTAGTATCATCAGGATATGATTCAGCCTGAGATTGAAGATTAAAACGTCTAACATGGTTTCCGAAACGCTCGACGAGAAGTTAATAACAGGTGGTTTGAGTGCACTCGGTAAATATCTTGAATCTTGTTTCACATCAAAGGTTCCAATTGAAGAATTGTTCAGAGGTATAATCATATTCTTAATTAAGAAGTATCTATTGTCTTAATTATAATCTTAACTTGTATGCAGTTTTTTATTTAGTTGATGGTAGTCTTAAGGTTTAAACTAGTGTTTTACAATGAGTCACATGCATGAAGCACCAAAAATATCATTAGGTTGTATGAATTTTTTTAAATTTTCAGTGCCCATGCAATATGATGACCATTGCCGAGTTTGTCATAAACTGGGAGACTTGTTGTGTTGTGAAACTTGTCCTGCAGTTTATCATCTGGAATGTGTGGATCCCCCCTTAGTGAATGTACCAGAAGAAGATTGGCAGTGTGGCATATGTAGGTCACACAAAGTGTCAGGGGTGGTTGATTGCGTCCTGGATCTGGAGAAGCAAGGTCAGCTTTCAAGGCAAGAATCTTTAGGCTATGATAGACATGGAAGAAAGTATTTCTTCTTGTGTCGTAGAATATTTGTGTAAGTATATTCTTTAAAACTTCATTACTCTGTATATAACTTGACTGAATTTGTAATTTTCATGTTCTTCCTTTCAGTGAAAGTGAAGATGGTGAAATATGGTACTATTCCAGCACCATACAATTTGAAGAACTACTGGGGCATCTGGACAGTGATGACATGGAAGCTTCTTTATTTCGGGAGCTTCATGATTACAAAGATGAGATTTGTCGTCAAATGGAATTAACTGAAAAACTCACAAATCAATATAAAGGTACTAAAAAGACATATCTTGATGTAGAAAATGCAAACATACTGAAGGCGATCAAAGAACGCGAGGAGAAACTTGAAGAAGAAAGAAAAGAACAACAGAGACAGGATGCTGAAGATATGATTGCTAAAATGCATGAAGAGGTTCCAGATAATGAGACTGTAAGTAATACCTTTGAATTTAATGAAATAAACGCCCAAAATGAGGTGATCCAGGTCACAACCACTAGATCATCAGTAGAAAAAGAAATTGGTGATGAGGAGGATGATAAAAACAAAGACATATTGACAAGATCTAAAACTGGAGCTTTTATTCCTCGTAGTACTGTCACAGATGATTTAAAGAAGAAAGTTTTGTTAAGCAAGGAAGAAGATGATGCAAGAATAACTAGACAGAGATCAAACCAAATGGCTAATGGTACATATCTATACAAGTTAGGCATGGAGAACACATTCAAAAGTTATGTAAACCAATTTACAACAAATGTAATAGCGTTGAATAAACCGCAGAGGAATGAAGAAAGAGACAAAAAGCGCCATCTGTCTCATAAATTTTCACTAACTCCAGCTTCAGAATTCAAGTGGGTTGGTGGGACTAACGGAACTAGAATCCTTATGATGAACACTTTGAGAAATACAATTCTTCAGCTGGAACAAGTCGTCCCTTCTCCATTCATGCACCCAAATTGGCATTTGGTGAGAAAACACTGGCTAAGTATCGTTGTAAGTTGTCAGGCCCCTAAGGACTTTGCCAAGGCGCTGATAGTGTTGCAGGCTTGCATCAAATCAGTTTGTTTTGCGAACGTTTGGCACGATCAACTTGGTCATTGCAGACTTTTTCGGATAACAGCTCAAGATCGTGAAGAGAGGAAGAAGATTGAGAAGCGAGAAAAGAAAGAACGCGAGGAAGAAGAGGAAAGGAACCGTCTTATAATAAGCAGTTACGTGAAATACACAATGAGTTTTAAGCACCAATTGTGGAAACAAAAAGGGGAGGAATACAGGATACACGGTCGTTGGGGCTGGTTGTGGATAAGGATTCCAAGAAATTTCAGACATGTGGATTCGAAAAAACTAGGATTGTCAGGTGACCCTCAGAGGTACATGCTTCAAATCAGAGATAAAGTGGGTCAAAAAAAGATAGTTTCTTTGAGTCCAAACATGTACAGGTTTCTGATAAATAAACTTAACAATCAGGATAAGGGAGACATGGACGAGAATAGAGAAATAAACGAAGCTGATAAAAAGATTGAAGAAACATTTCCTGAAGTTTTAAGGAACATTGAATTAATACCTCCTGTAAGTCAGTTTGAAGAGATTGATGTTACAAAGGCTTTGACTTCTCCTGGGCGGTTATTTTACCCAAAAATAGCCAGAAAAGGTATATTAGATGATCTCCTAACTAGACGTTTGCAATTAAAAGCTTTAGAAGAACGCAAGATCGCTCAAAGTAAAGCAGGAGAGTCACAAAAAGATGAAGAGCACGTTGAAGTGGATGGTGAAGATGACACACCCAATGAAGGCATTGATAAACAATTAAATAACATGATGTCCGGTAAAGTAGCTCTGTCAAATAGTGGGACTCCGGTAGTCAGTCGAGAGGTCTTAAATACCATTACTAAAAGAATAAATGTTCTTAGGGATCAGTACAAGTCTATCATGAAAGTTGCAAAAGATTTTCACTGCTATGCACAAGGCTGCAATTCTTCCAATAGTACGCAGATAGTTAACAGTTGTTATTCGCCCCTCTGTATTCAGAGAATCAAAATACGTCGCGAATTGTTAACTCTCTTGCGGAAAGCTAATCTAGCTACCAATTCCTCAGGGCCTATCAAAATATCACCTGGTAATACTATTACAACTAACAAAAAAACATCCATATTAGAACAAACTCTAAAATCTGTGGGTTCCGGAACTTTGACGCAAGAAGCTACGGATAAAGATGATAAATATCAAGCTAGCTTGTGCAAGGACATCGTTAATGCCGTCCTAACTGCCGAAAGTGCCGAGGATGAATCTAAACAGGACGTTTATGTTCCCACAAAGTCTGAAAAAATTGAACCAATGGATACTACTATTAAAAAGGAAGACATTAAGCTTGAACCTAAAGAAGTGACTGTAAAAGACGAAAATCCTGAATTGAAAGATGAGCCTATGGATATAGATGTAACATGCATATCTCCAATTATAAAGAAACCAAAATTCAAAGAAAATGTTGATGCCGACATGAAAGACATGTCTCCTGATGCTATTAAAGAAATGATTCTAGGATCAAAATCAGACGGTGCTAAAATTATCACGACGACAACTACTTCAACTACTACCGGTACAAGATCTGATGGAAAAGTTAAATCAATATCAAAAACTCAGAGCACTTCTAATTCGGTTACTGTTAAATCGGATAATGGATCAGGGCAAACAGTTCAAACATTAAATTTCAAAAGTGCTACTTATAGCGCTCAACAAAATCGAAGATTTTGTTCATACCGTTTAGGAATGAAGCGTGAGGAGAGAGTCGTTAAAACAGAACATGCAGAAGATGGTAGTGAACGAGTTTATTCCACTACTTCTACTGAAGGGAAAATATTTCTTAAGAAAATCCCAACACAGATGGATTTAAAACGGAAGAAGCGTCAAGTAGTGAAGTATCCAGCATGCTCCACATTCCAGTCCAGGAAAGGCGTTACATCTTTGTTGGTGTTACCTCAACATGAGGTAAGAAAACTTTCCAGAAACGCTGGCAGAATGTGTGTTACAGGATACAACTCATTGGCGAAACAAAATAACGTAGTTTGGCCTTATCCTTGCGCCAGACCTTTATTCAAAACATGTTGGACTTACAGAACTGTTAATCTAAAGTCTTTGGCAGCTGCAGCCTTACAGTTACGAATACTGTGGGCGACACTTCGATGGGACGATATGCAAACTAAACCTCCAACAACTGACGGCAAACATCAAATTACCACTGAAACAGAAATACTTTCGTTGGAACTCCTAAAGCACAGAAACAAAGGACAATTTCTGGAAAAGACTCAATATTTGAGGAGGAAAGTCGTCATTCCTTTGGAGTTGCCCAAGACTGTGAGAGAGGTTACTTCCATCAGGAGTGGCTTGAGAAAAAGGAAGAGGCCAGAATCTCCACAATCAATGGATCCACAAGTTACAGAAGAATGGGTTGACGAAGACAAATTGGAACTTTGGGAAATCAAACAATACGGAGAGAAGTAAGTACCTTTTTAATACACTTTCTATAACATTGATGGAGTATGCTTATATTTCATTTAGTACTACACCATTTATACATTTTTAAGACCTATAGCTTTTGATTTAAATTTTTCATACGAGAGTGGTAGGTAAAGTTCTCTAGAGAGTAATATGAAAAGAAAATCCTTTCTTTTTTTTTTACGGACGATTTACGAGGTGTGTATATAAAGTAATGAGACTAATTATTTAAATTTTTTATTCAATTTAAATTTCGATTCTACGTTATTTCCAACAAAGTTTGTACTGCCTTGGGAAGCCACACCACACCGATAAATTGACGGTTTGTAATAGCTTTTCAATGTTCTCCAATGTCCCAAAGTGATGTCCTTTAATATGAATTTTCAATATTGGGAATAGGAATTAAAGGGACAGCGTAATCACAGTGATGTTTTTACTTGCCAAAACCTCGTTAATTGAGTTCGCTGTGTAGCAAGACAGATGGTCTTGATGCAGCACCCAGATGTACTTGATCTCAGTCCCACACGAATGATCTTTTTTCGAAGTCTTTCGGAAACCTCTCGGTTTCCACTCCCTTGGCTATCAAAAAATTAAACCAACATGCTTTTGATCTTTGATTTGCACATTCTCACTTTTTTTAACTGTAGAGAGGTTATAGTGTGCTATTCCTGGTACACTCCAACTCACTGACTCTGATGCTTCATTTCCGGTTTCCAATTCATTGGAAAAAATCTGATGAACAGTTGTATGAGTCAACTTCAATTCTTCCCTGATCATTCTGACCGTCAACCATCGATCAGAACGTACAAGATTCCGAATTCTGTATAGGTTTTCATCACTTTTTGCTGTTTCTGGATCTTTCGCTGGAAAGATCATCTTCAATCGAGTCTCAGCCTTCGAAAAATGCCTTAGATTACCTGAAAACCTTAGCCCTTTAGACACTGTTTCCTTAGGTCTGTAGAAGATTTTCAAAAGTTTCCGTTGTCCCAAGTCAACAGAACTTGATAGCGAATCGTTGCTATCTAGGAAATTGTCACTCATTTTCAGAATGCACTAGAAATATCTGAATGAATTTTATTTGTTTTTGATAGTTTTTCTATCCTACTCCACACAAAATAACTAAGTTTGGAGAACCAGGTGGCTAAATATACAAGGTATATAACCAGAATAATTCATTTTGCACCTATCCTGAGGAATTTCCGATTATCCTGACTAAAATCTTGTTGGATTATTTATCTCTCATAGTATATGGATGGATTGGTTTGAAAGAATTTCTCTATATACCACATTTAAAAAATAATGGTATAGCAAATTTGAAACTGAATGTTATTGATGTGTACTTGACTGATGTATTATCTGGTAAATCGTTTGATATTTCTTTTCTGCTCAGAATATCTTGACGCGGCAATGCATTCGACGTCGAGTCTTTTCTGTAATTTTATTTCTTTGTTTTTTTGTTTCTATAATACCATATATTACATCAGTTTTGTAAGCAGTTTAGGATATTTTTAAATTCTTTTCGTCACTCGATAACACACCCGATATGATTTTATTGACATTCTTAAAGATCTGAAGCTTTTTTTTTTAATATCTGTCCCCTATGTATGGTAGGTTCACGTTTTAAAACTCCATTACATATTTTCGGAACTATTTTCACCTTTGTAATAGGAACCCTACCTCTTTTTCCGCTGCTTTACACGTGTACTAATTGAAATAAAAATAACCAAGGTCATTAATACTACAAATTGATTAGTATTTGTTTATATAAACAATTTTATGTGTTTATTTCTTTTATTGTGTCAACATCAATTTTTTAAAAAGAGTTATTCAGTGCCCGAATATATAGCAAGAATTTTAGTCATCTGCTTCCTCTTTAACATTTCAGGTATTCAAATTTCCTTTTTGAAACAATGAGAATATATAATGCTATTTTTCATTCTAAAAACCTTTGCATGTCTTCATCCTGACTAACCGCCTGGCTCGCGTGTTTTTATCGCAGGGTGGAAAAGGCTAACCAACAAGTTATCACTAGGAGTCGAACCGGTAACTTGCCCCCTCCGCGACCTGCCATCCAGACCTCTGTGGAGGCCATCGAACCCAGCAAAGTGACCGTCACCGGCAAAGCCACGCCGGAAGAAATCAAAGAAAAAATGGAACAACAACTTCGCATTCAAAGAGCAGCCCTTCAGCAAAAACGAGCTATGGAAATTAAGGGGATAAACGTGAAACCGGGAGGTGTTTTGGAGTTGCTCGGAGCTGCCACTCAGAGTAAGTGATTTTTAACATTATTCTTTCCTGAAATTATATCAAGGTATATAATATTAGGTGTGTTAAAAGAATTTTGATTTTATATAATATTCAGGTCTATTAATGTCAATTTTCTTTTTAAAAGCCACTGCTAGTACTACCTCTTCAACTACTAGTACTACAGCGGAAAAAGCATCTGCTACTAATCCACCTCTTAAACCGATTCAGCCAAAAGGTAGGCTTGATAGTTGATACTATCATGTAATGTAAATTGGATGGTTATTTTTTTAATAAGAGCATGAGGTAGTAAATGTGCTTTTATTTCACCAATTTTTATGATTCAGTTTTGCAAAATATTTAATTTCCATATGTTTAACGCAAATATATTTAAAAAACTTACTATATTACTTTAAGACAAAGTGTCTACCAAAAATAGTGCCTGTTTGGTTAGTTGTTTTTATCAACAAAAGTAACTGTCGGAATTTATTTGCAAATTTTTGATCATCCATCTAATAGATACCAAGTTTACGAAACCTATTGGGGCTAATAGATTATATAAAGGCATTGATGGAGGTAAAACGTTGCATAATAATGAAGGTAGATGAATTAGTTGGTTTTAATATTTAAATGTTATCTCACCCATTCAGAAGTAAATAACATTGGGTTGTTTCAGTCCTGATGTGATGCAGTCATAGAGCAGAACTGATGAATGATGATAATTGGTTAAGCCAACGTTAACCAAAAGAACATGAAATATTTTCTTATGCAATTCATGTGATTCGTGATTGAAAACAAATGATTTTTACCTGATGATAATTTATAAAAAACATCTGATGTAACAAAAATAAATACTATTTTTCCTTTGTTTATAAATAAAGGATTATACTTCACTCCTCAGACGTTTAATCCGATTAAAATCCGATTGCAAATAAACATTCCTTCTTTAGTATTAAAGTGATTCCACTGGGAAATATTCAGTCGACGGTTTTTAACAAAAACGTTAAAATGAGTGATATAAGTCGCGAAATTAAGGCAATTTTAAGATGTTTTAAAGAAAGACTGCAAAGCGACTGACGCCGTGAGATTTGCGAAGTAGAGGGGGAAGGTCAATCGGTGGTCAGCTCTGGTTTATAAAGTTCCGATAGGGAGACATGAGTCTTGAAGATAGGAGAAGATCAAGCCGTCCACGATGTCTCGATGTCGACGTTTTATGCACAACCGTGGCTGCAGATCCTAGAACAAGCACTAGGAAACTCTCAGGAGAATTAGGAGTATCTCACACGACTGTTAGCCGGCATTTGTGAGGCATAGGAATTGTGCCAAAGAGGTGTAGAAGAATAAGATAATAAAAGAAAAAACAAATACTTTTATTACACTCTAGTACTTAAAAATTGGCGATTTATATGTTGCATACATACATTTAGTCCCTTTAGTATGGTTAATCTTTGCTAAAATCATCGATTATCAAGTGAATGGCTCTGAAATTAATAAATTGAAAATTAACTAAAAAAAGAATACGGCTTTAACAGGTCTACTATAAGAACGATATTCACTGGTAATCAAAACTGCATTGAATTAAGACAGCAAGAACTTGAGAAACAAATTTTGAAAGAATAATAGTTAATGTATAACTAAATGTTTAAAATTCAATTAATTTTTCTTATACAATCGTAATTGAACGTTTGTTCTTTCAAAAAATTCTACTTACTACTCGATTTGGAATATTTCATATGGAAAAAAATAATTAATTGAATTACAATATAAAGGATCATGTGTATTGTTTTGTAGATGCTCTGTCTAATAAACTTGTTCATATTTCATTTCACTAATTAACAAAATGTTGTCACATTATTACAAAATAACTGATTTGATATGAACGTTTTTAGTGGCAGCTTCTGATGGAACCATGAAAATAGTGAAAAATGTGGTGGTTCCCAATCAGTCAGTGGTCAGTGGTAAAAACACACTAACGTCGCTCCTGACTAGCGGTAATAAGATTGCCGGGCGAAGAATTTTGATGACTAAAGGTCCAGACGGTACTACAAGAGTGGTTACTAGTGGAAATGCCAACATACTGCCTAAAAATGCTCAAAATGTTCAACAGCAAAGCCTTATTAAAGTGCAAACGACCAATGGACAGCAAATACAACAAATTCAAGGTACGATTTTAAATATGATTTACATATATACCGTTACCATCAGGTTAATGCAACAGGCAAATTGGCCCAGTTAAATTTGTTTCTGTGATTTTATAACGCATGCATATAACTTCGATTTTTACTTCCAATTAAATGGAAATTTTGGATTTATGCAGCAGTTACATCTACACCTTCCACAACACAGGCTACACCGTCGAAAGACACGCCGCAACGAGTACAGATCATGCGCACTCCTGACGGTCGCCTGACTGTCAAGGGTTTGATGCCGGGTCAACAGCTTGTGCAATTTCCCGACGGTAAACTTCAGGTTCTCACTACAACACCTGTGGCAAGTTCTGCCACGGCTGTCGTCAAACCAACCGCTACGGAAACTCCAAATAAACCGCCCGCTAAACCAGTTGTCACCACTTCTACACCAGCAGGTAAAATAGCCCAGATCAAGTCGATCGTAGCGCAGCCCCAACAGCAGATCGTGACCCAGCAACCGCAGCAAACTATCATTGGACAGACTGTGGTGCAGCCGAAGACTCAACTGATCAAGCAGCAAGCGCCGCAAGTGTTACCGAAAATTGCTGTCAGTGGAGGTCAACAAATTGTACAGCAACAAGTGGTATTGGGAGCAAATCAGGTTATTTCTACTCAAGGAGGACAACAGGTATGGTTTGATTAATGGAAGTTATTCTGATTAATTTATATTATTCTGATATGTATGATTTTAGGTGATAACAAATCAAATAGTGGTTAATAATCCTAGTCTTGCTCAGCAATTGGCTACTGGCAAAGTTCAGGTGGCTACAATAAATGGACAGCAAGTTTTGATCAGACCTACAGGCAACAACCAGGCTCAAGTTGTTGCCCAACTAACACCAGGCAGTCTCACACAAACTCTTCAAGCAGCTAGTCCAGTTGTTCAAACTCAACAACCAGTGAATCAATTGCGCAACATCGCTCCTGCAAATAATCAAATTCCTGTCTCCCAACCACAGGTAATTCTTGATCCCTAATATTGATTTTCATCATGTTACATACTATAAGTTTTAACAGTGTCAGGACTAGTTTTAGTCTCCAGGAAATATTGTTGATTTACAACAAACAGAATTAACGTATGATTTAATGCGGGTGCTTTGGACGACTTTTCAACATCAGTGGAAGTATTCTAATGAAGAGAAATACTTTAATGGTAAAAAATGTAAGAACATAAGGAACAATTGAAGAATTTGATTGCTCTGCCAGAGTTTTGCTTCCTTCTCATTTTTTTCACATTATTTTAACTAAAGTTTGAATATTCTTTTATAAACTACATATTATCTTGATATATTACCTTGCGACTTATTCCTATTCCTCCAGTTAAAACTATCATTTCCTGATTACAATTTTGAATTGATAGCTGATGTAAACAGAAATTCATTGGTAGTTTGGAAGAAAAATGATGGTTAGAAAATCAATTTGTTTATTATTTGTTCATGTCCAGCATTTTTAAAAAGACAGTTAACTTTCAATGACTTTTTCAATTATTCTTTTTCCTATGGTGCTATAGCCTGTTAGTGAGCCTTCGCCTCTAACCGGATCAATTTCCAGCCAGTTTTTGATGTGCAGTAGTTCTTCATTATTTTTTACGTTGTTCTGTCCCAGAGTCTTTGGTCTACCTCTCTTTCTCTTACCCACTATCTTTCCATGGTATTCGGCTTTCTGGCATTTTCGCCCTTCTGAGTGACTGAACTCTGACTATGTGAGAGAGTTCAGTATTGTAGACTATAATATCCTACAATATAGTCTACAAAGTCTACAATTTTTTATCATCAAACCAAACCAAAAATTCTTTTGAGTACTCTTCTTTCAAATTCTGCAATCATCTATTCTCATTTATTTGTGAAAATCCACGTCTCGCCCATAGCCACTGGTCCAATGAGTGTTTTTGTAGACCTTAACTTTCATATTTCTTCTATTATTCTTCATAATTCAATATCCTATATCACGATTTTAATTCCGCTTGTTTTCGACTATTGATGGTACATAATTATTGATGGTTTTTTTCTGTTTTTATAGTCTGCGACCCAACAACCTACCATTAGACCTACACAAACTCCGCAAAAAATCGCCCAAACAGATCCTCAAATTGACAAGGCTACGATGGATCATCTTTTAGCTGGCCAACCTGCTGGAACTGTTATCAAATGTGTCACTGCGCAAGTGATACAAACACAGCAAGGTCCCAGGATTGTTCTTCAGGGTCTTCAAGGTGCAGATTTTACGCCGCAACAGTTGGCTGCTGTTCAACAGCAAGTTAAACAACAATTATTAAAAGGTGAGTGGAATTTTTATTATGTTTGATCGACTTGTTAATTTGTTTTATTTTAGCCCAAGCATCAACTGGTAGACAAGGTGTCTTAGGACCAACGAAGATTTATTTAGCGGTACAACCCAGTCACAATGACAGTTCGAATGAAGCGATTTCTTCCAATCCTCCCCCTTTAGCGCCAGTTCAACCTAATCCGGTAAAAGTTGCATCTCAACAACCCGTTAAAGCACCTGGAGCTAGTCCGGTGAAGTCAACGTCCGCCACACCAGTTCAGGTATGCAAAACGCCTAAAAATTCCAAGGTGATTGTGCAGCATCTTCCTCAAGCATTATTTACATAACGCTAATATCATTAACATCCATTAGTGAAGTTGACTATTAACCAGTTGATAGATATGACTGAAAATGCTTCAGGTGTTTTCGTAATTTTTTGCTTTTGACGAATGTTTGTTTTAACCTCACGCTTGTATTTTTTTTTTATAGTTACTTATTTTTGTATGATCTATATTGTTTATATTTGCACTTAATCCATTTCAGTTGACTGATGGTACAATGTTTTCATATTTATGTAAAGTTTAAGTCAACACATTGTTTAATACTTAAGTCAATAGATGAAATAAAAGGATGATAGTAAACATTAGCTTTGTTTATGTTTTTCATTTTTATTATATTCATGGCTCTAGGTTAAGTTAAGAACAATGCCAATGTCTATAGCTAGGTTACAAGACTAATTATATATAATATATATTAAATATATCAAATGCCACACCATCATCATTACTAATTGTTTGGAATCATACAGGAGGAAGTTAGCTTGTTTTAGTTATATGATATATGTTTTTAAATTATCAGTCTACCCACCCTTTCATTATTTTTACATGGGTCTTTTATACACTTGATTTAGTTGAAATGAAACTCAAAAATTATGGTTGGGTAAGTATGATGAATTGAACGACAACTATTTAAAAACGTTATGAAGTGATATGTTGCATTCAACTGAATTCTAACACAAATATTGTTATTACTAGTTTTGCCCTAATTTCATACCCTATTTCACCATACGTTTTGGTTTCATTCTGCAAATTTGATTCGTTACTACGAATTGCAGGTGCCCGATACAGCCAACGCCGGCAATCGCCAAGTCCTTGCCAACGGTCAGCAGTCACAAACGTCCGCCCTCCTTCAAGCTATGAAGGCTAAGATGGAGAACCCGTCTTCGGGAACGCCCCAACCGCAGACCAGCGCCACATCCAACGACCAAAATAAACAATTCGTCGTCACTCCAGATTATATCCAGCAAAGTATGTTTCTTTATCAGCCGTCTGTCATAGTCTATAATCCTAATTGTGCTTACCCATTGCAAAACGACTTGGGGTGTATAAGGTATTTTACAAAGTAACTTTTTAACCCTTTTTTTACAGTATTATTATATATAAGCTATATTTAATTAAGTTATAATGCAATTTTTTTCTAGTCAAAATTAATCTATTTGAGGTTAATACAGTAGGACCTCTGCATACGTGGGTGTTTGCTTCCTCCGTATTTCGCGAATAGTAGCGAACCGCTTGTAGTCTCCATATTTTTTGGAATCAGAAAAATCAAATAAATATGTGCTTAAAGATATATATTTAAAATTACACAATATAAAACAATGATTCTTATATTACTACCAAGATTAAACTAAACTCGAAAAAATCTACCACTAAACACCAAATCGCTTCTTTATACTTCTCGCCGCACATTTTGCTAACCATGTTAGCATCATCAGATGATTTAATCTGAGTAGATTAAATCATTTCCTGATGATGCTAACAAGGTTAACGAGATGCGCATCGACGAGTTTAAAAAAGTGATTTTATGTTTACTGGTAAATCTGATTGAATCATCTCCTGATGATGATTGATGGTTGGTTAATAATTGTGTAGTTCAGATGAACATTTGCTAATGAAAATAGATTCAATAATAAAATTTTCACAAACACATCTACATCTTGAGAGGCATTTTCGAGTTTAGCAATCAATTGTTTGGCTGCGAAGCAAACTATGAAGACAAGCTGTGCCTTCTGTACATTGTTATTGAATGTTGTTTTCCTCTTTTCATTTTATTAAAGTAGTGCTATTCATTTTTGTTACTTTCCATTATTGGATAATAATCCATCACCAGTTATTTAATGTTCCAAATATCCTAGAAAGATTTTCAAACATCCTTGCTGATGGTTCTTATTCACTTTCATTCTCACCGTCATTGTCTTCTGAAGAAGATTTGAAAACGTCTTTCAATTTCTTGTTGCTGAAACATTTTATGCTGTTCGTCAATATGATAATTCAGTTCTTCTATTATATCGTTAAATTCTTCTCCACCTATTTGCACTGTATTAATTATTGCGGAGTTCATATTAGGGGCGTCTTCAAAATTACGGACTGCATTACTCCACAAGTTCTTTTTTGTTATATTTTTTATATCGTCCTTGCTATCTAGCACCTCTTAGCTTCCAGCATGCTGTTCATGCATATTCGAGTATTTCATGATCCCAACATCGAGGATATACATGTACAACTTCATAGCTCATATGAAGCAATGACGTCATATCAGAATGTAAGAAAACAACTTCAAACATTTTTGTCTTCTGCGACTAATGGCACAATAAATCCAGAAGCTTTGTCTATTATCAATAAAACTTTGAATGCCAATCCTTCCATCCTTTAAATTTTTCATTAAAAAGTAAAAAAAATATGCTCAGTAAACAAATTCAGGATTGATGTGACCAGCTTCATTTACACAAAGTAGCTATGTCGGTCTGTCCTTAAATATTTTACAGCCTGGTTTTTGTTTCGTAACTCTCTTCACAGTCTCCTGTAATTTTATATCTTTTAATCTGAGTTTTGAATCTATGCAATCAACCCTTATTGTGAATGACTTTATTTCGTCATGTGTTTCATCTTGTAGCTGCCCGTTTTGATATTGAATCAATGCTTTAGCGTTTTTCTTACCATGTCTTCCCGCAAATTTACAGCTTTTTCTACTTTAACTCACACCTTATTACGTACTGTACCTGTAACTTTTGCAGATTGGGGCACAATGGAAAAACTAACTGAAATGTTCTCTTTCTTTTTCAGCACTTTACGTATCAAATATTTGTTTTTGTTATAGATCTTGACAACGGCTGCAATTAACTTTTTTTCTGCTTTAAACATATTAATAATGTTGGGAAAAAAAATTGATTTTTTTTTGTGTTAATTATCTACTTTCGTACGCTTGTGCCGAAGGGCGGATGAGAGAAACCGTGGGTGCGGAGGTCCTATTGTATACTAAAATTGGGTTAACTCAATTTTGAAGGAAAGAGAGCTAGATCTTTTTTTTTTCGTTTTATAGAATATCATAAAGCATTTGTTCTTTAAAATACTTTAAGTACTTTTTGTATTGTATTACAAATGGTGGAAAAAATCTAGCTTTGTTTCAGTTGGTTGTGGTAGTTAAAACAATTTCAACTTTGTTATTGAAATTATAAAATATTGGTATACAGGTAAGGCGCAAATAATAATTAATCATGGTGCTGTTTGGTTTTAATAGAGAAAAAAATGCTTTTTAAAAACTTAGCAATTATAGTCTTTGATATTTTTGGAATCGACAGACTTAAAGAACTACCAAACTTGGACATCATTGATTCCAATGCATTTTTGAATAATGCTCCAAAATCCGATAAAAAAGTTCACAACGCGCAATAATTTCTGGGATAGTTAAGGAAAAAGACAAATGCTATAGTAAGCAACTGAGCTCAGATGGTAGATGTACACTCCATGCCAAAAGTTCAAGACCACTACAAATATTTTGAAAGATTTTTTTTTATTAGTAAGTGAATTCTCACAGATATATATATATATATATATATATATATATATATATATATATATATATATATATATATATATATATATATATATATATACCGAGTTAATAATAATTTGGTAATTAAAAGAAGTTTTGTAAAATTTTAAAAGTGGTCTTGTTCTTTTGGCCTGTAGTGTAGATTGATATTTGTTGGGAATAAATAATAATATAATATCCGTATTTACTTAGAATAAAATATATTGGCGGCATAATTTCCTACATTTTTTTTCCATTTCAATAGCGGTTTTTTCACTTTATATATGAATTGGGATTTAAAAAAAAATTGGCATAAATGGAAAAATCATATATAAGTTTTATAACAAAACTATTTTTATTTTGATTTTTTTTCCTTGTCAAAAAGTTATATCAAATTGAAAATACATTTTTAAACTTAGTGCCATTGACGCGCCGGCAATTTCCCCGGCAAAAGCCCGAGCGCGTGTGACGTCACAATGTTTATTTCCCGTCAACATTATAGACACCTGATATGAGTGTTTTAGTTTTTAATTAACTTATTCCTGTTATTATCATCAATGTACTGATAAATTTATTGTAAATGTCAAATCTAATTAGTTATTCTGTCTACGAATACTGCAAAAAAAACTCTCGAAAAAATGTTTTTAAATGTGCCATAAGATGTTAAACGTCGAAAACAATGGTTCAAAGCAGCACGTACATATTAATCCTAAAACATCAAATTTTTACAACCACCTGTCATCATATATACAATAGATTTATTTATAACATTATATATATTTTTTTATGTTTGAGTATTTATTACCTGCTGAAACTACACAATCGTGACGTTGAGTGTCTTGAACTTTTTTTAGTTTTTCATTATTAATTAAGGTCACTGTATAATTTTTAATCAGAACTTTATGTTCTGGACATACATACACGTCCATTCACGGTGCACATACAATTTTTACGGTTTAATTGTACATTTGAATTATTTTTAATAGAAATATTTTGTTACTTATTTACATGTACATTATTATTTTTTAAAGCATTTAAATTGACGCTTTAACACCTCGAACTTTAGCTGAATTGAACCGAATATCATTTTTGAGAAAATCTGCGACCATAAAAATATCAACACAAGCTATATCATCAGAATTGACCTTTATGAACACTTTGTCACATATTTCTGAATTAAATTAGTAACCAACCATATTTTTTTGCACCAAACTTCAATCATTTTGAGAGTATGTACGTGAAAATATTTTAACATTATGACGTCACAAACATAGCAGCCAATCGTGGCACTTTCGTAGTTACGTGATTTTATTTTAAACTTAATTTTATTTATAATAATTATAAATTTTAATTCATTTATATAATTGCAAACAATTTTTTTTAAGTTTTTCGCGTCGATTATCAGTATTATTTATGATATAGTTTTAAAATAAAGTAAAAAAATCGATAATAATTATTTATTCAAAAACCCAATTATATATTTTGTGAAAAAAAAGTTTTTATCTCGGTAAAACTTTAACTTCAACATGGTGTCAGGGGATGCTCATATATATATATATATATATATATATATATATATATATATATATATATATATATATATATATATATATATATATATATATATATATATATATATATATATATTCTATTCTATAAACCAATATTACCGAGTTAATAATAATTTGGTAATTAAAAGAAGTTTTGTAAAATTTTAAAAGTGGTCTTGATCTTTTGGACTGTAGTGTAGATTGATATTTGTTGGGAATAAATAATAGTATAATATTAGTATTTACTTAGAATAAAATATATTGGCTGCATAATTTCTTACATTTTTTTCCATTTCAATAGCGGTTTTTTCACTTTATATATGAATTGGGATTTTGAAAAAAAAATTGGCATAAATGGAAAAATCATATATAAGTTTTATAACAACAATTTTGATAGTATATACGTGAAAACATTTTAACATAATGACGTCACAAACATAGCAGCCAATGGTGGCACTTTCGTAGTTATGTGATTTTATTTTAAATTTTATAAATTTGAATTCATTTATAATAATTGCAAACAATTTTTTTAAAGTTTTTCGCGTCGATTATCAATATTATTTATGATATAGTTTTAAAATAAAGTAAAAAAATCGATAATAATTTTTTATTCAAAAACCCAGTTATATATTTTGTGAAGAACAAGTTTTTATCTCGGTCAAACTTTAACTTCAATCTGGTGTCAGGGGATGCTTTCCTACAACATACAAATTAGTGGTTTCCTTACAAAAAAAAAAGAAACCCCATTTTTAAGAGTTTCTTGTGTAACAAGTTGTTTGGCGTACTTGAAGATGAAATCAGAAACTGTTAGATATTTAGGTTGAGAACGAATTTTATAGCCCCATGCGTTTGATTTTTATAGCGTTGATTGTAGGAGATATAGACTTTTTGTAGATCGTTGATTTTGTGACCACCAATAACCATCTTCTCGTGAAAGTTTAGATTTGGGAAGTGCTCAAAGGCTTTCTATTGATCCAACCACTGAGCGGAACATTGTAAGTGATATATTTGATTTTTTTGTTACTCATGTTTGCAGAGTGGTTTGGATACTTGCACTTAAAGGGCACTTAATTTTAAGAGTTCTTGGATTTGATTAGATATTTTTATTTTTAACAAGTATAGGGAATCAGTCATTATTGCAGTACTGGACTAAGGGAATACCCCCCCAAATGCCAGTTTTATTTTTGTTTAATCTTGGTTCAACAATTTTGTTCGTGTGGTTGTGTCTGGTATGGCACTTATTATATATTCTTTGTTAGTAAAGAAAAGCCTTAAGGTATATCCTTTCAAATCATTTGGAAAAGTTCCCAAAAGCGAGTTTTCTATATAGGGCGTTCTTTGATATATTGTGTTAACACTATTAGGAGTCTCCAAATATGAGGCGTCTCGAAAGCACACCAGAACGTCACCGGGACAGATAATGGCGATCAAATGGTACTATCAAAGATCAAATAAGGAAATTCTTAGTGGGGCGAATTTTTATCGATTGTGCTCCTTGTGGGAAAACGACGTCTACGTTGGGTGGGGCGTTTGGCCAAGTTGGACGACAATCGTCTAGTTTGTATAGTATGTGTGAACTGACCACAAGCGAGCGTAGGCAAAGGTGACAAAAAACTTCATTACCAAGCCAAAAAATGGTGGTCTCTCAATGGAGGCAACTTGTTCAGCAGTATCAAGCACCGAGACCTAGACATAGAAACATTCCGCCATCTGGCCTGTTTGAATATCCAAAATGTGGTCAAGTAATTTCATCTAGAATAGGTATCTTCAGTCTCTGAAGATCCACTAATATTGGACGTTAATCGTCTTAAGATTGCTCCTACACAGGTTTGATTGTGTTTAAAATCAAATACAAGCTCGATTAACACCGATGGTATGACGTTGTCTGTTATAATTATTGTATAGTTTTCATTTTTCATAATGCCTTTTGTAGCAATGCAATCATAAAAGTCGGCCTCTTAAATGATGCTTGAATGTTAATTGAAATTGATTTGACACCTCTGTAACAAAAAAATCCGCATGGGATCTATTGACTTATGTTATAAAATTGAAGAGATTTAGCACTAAACACTAAATCACTTTTTTTTTACTTTTCGATGAGCGTTTCGTTAATCATATTAGCCCTAATTAGTGAATCTCCAATTTCAGATTAAATATTTGCGTAACTTCCGTCAAGAAGTTAAAAAAATAGTGACTTGGTATTTAGTGGTAAATCTTCTTGAGTTTAGTGTTTTATACCAGAGGCTCCAATAGAAGAATTGACTTCTATTTTGTTTGCTTATCAATTTGTTGAAGTAATCGTTAGTAATTGAAGATTTTCGTTTTTTTTTAGCGTTTTAAGAAATAGGGTAAAGAATACCCTTCTCTGTGCAAAATCTAGTAACGAAAGCCGCCATTGAAGTTTCATTTTCAGTATACAGGTTTATAATTTCAATAATATTGTTTGACTATTTGATGGTTTCTATCAGTAGGACTGCCTTCGAAAAAAGACTTCTAGTGTAAAAAAGTTATTGAAAAAATTGTTTATATTAATGCGACATTAAGCTTTTGTACATAGATGTTATCCATTTTATTACGAAACTTAGTCATTTACTATATAAAGTTAGTTGAAGAGCAAGGGTTCTAAATTACCAAAAGTTTCCTAAACACTGTTCAGTGTTTTTGCTTGTTGTTATTTTTTTTTATTACAAAAAAAATATTTTTTTAAGTATGTTAATTTTTTCTGTAGGATAAATTTGATCTTACTCTCAATTTTTAGGTTGTCGATGTTTGGAAACTTTTGCTACGAATTAGTTAACAGTATTGTTTGTAAAATGTAATTTGAATTGTAACAGTTGGATCAATAAATTTTTTTATGAAAATAATTCGGTCTTTTCTTGCAAAATACCCTTGCACTTCTTCTAAGTTGTTATTATTTTGTTTCCCGTCGTTTTGCTTTGGGTCCGAATTAACCGTTTTTGTTTTGCTATTTGTTGAAATTTTACTTATTTTTTTTTGTTCTGTTTTTCTCTTACCTGTACAGCAATCAAAACCGCTTTAAAACAAGAGAATCTTAATCCGGAGATCGAAGAGAAGCTCCTGCAATTGCAAAGGTATCAAGAAAAACAGATGAAGCAGGAACCTGAGATTATCTCACCGATACCAAAAATAACTTCGTCCGCAGTTCCTACCATTAACAGATTTGGTACCGGTACTAGGAAACGACCTCCTAGTACGTCAAAGAACGACGATGCCGATTGGGTAATGGAACAGCCGAAAAGGAGCAGACCAAATAGAAACAGCGAAAGCAAAAAAATAGAAACTGTTTTACAGTGAGTAATACGGAAACTTTTTTTTTGTTTATCATATGTTATTTTTTTATCATTTTCTATTGCGTCTTTAGACCTGAAACACCAAGCAAAGAAAAAATTCTTTCACCTAGGTCACGATCGAAAAGTAAAGAGACTGAAAAAGCAACCAGTGTAAAAACCAAGAACATGGTTAGTCTGTATCGTCAAAAAGAGTTGCTTAAGAAGGACATACTCAGAAAAAGGGCTTTGTTAGAAAAAGAGCTTCAATATGAAATACAGGTTTGGACCATAAAGCATTGATTTTGTTTTGTATAAAATTTCGTTTCTAATTATTAGAAAGAAGTGGCTGATGAAATAGCCGCTCGGACGAAGATTGAAAGGACGAAACAGGATGAAGTACGAACGGGAAGCAGTAAGAGAAAATCAACTGCTACTGCTACTACGGCTGCTATTCCAGTACCAAAAACTCCAGTGAATAGAAACAAGAAAACGTCCAAAGCACATAGTTCCCCTAATTCGGCAAATCAAAAAGGACTGAAAAAGGAAAAAGTGAGAATAAAGTTATTTGAATATTGATATGAATCTCGAAGATATTTACCACTAAGCACCTAACCTAACCAAACCGAATCATTTTTATAAACTTCTCCACACGCCTTTCTCTAACCACGTTAGCATCATCAAGAGATGACTTAATCCGGTGATAACGCTAACATGATGTTTAGTGGTAAATCTCTTTGAGTTTAGTGTTTCACGCTGAAGGTTCCAATAAAAGAATTGAGTTAATTTCACAGTTTTAATAAATACATTTATTTACAATTGAAAATTTATTTACAATTGATTTATTTACAAAATTTATTTACAATTGATTTATTTACAATTAGTTTTAGCATGCTCAAAAGTATTGCGAAAATCCTTTTTATTTTACTTATTCTTCTTCTGGTGGTACTATAGCCCGTCAATGTATTATGCCTGTATCTTTGCTCACCTCTCTTTCTGTTACCTCATCGGCATGGTTCTCCTTGGTATTCAGATTTCTGGCATTCTCGCCACGTGTCTATCTAAGTCACTGAATACCTACATGATCTACAATATCCAGATATTTGTAGAATTGCTTAACTTTGCAGTTCACCTAATCCACCAATTTCCATTATCATTCACCGCACCAAAAATGTTTGAATCCACGTCTTGCGGCCATAAGTGACTACTGGCTGAATGAGTTAAATAAATGTTATCTTTCGCCTACCTTTGTGTTCATTTAGATCTTAGGACACGCTGCAGGGAGTAGGTAATTTTGTTACCCTCCATAATATGATTTTTGATATCCCTGAGTTGTTTTCGTTTAGTTTGCTTTCCGGATACGGACATTGTCGTTGCCGATTATCCAGTTTCGTTTCCTTTCTTTTTTCTATGACTTTTTTTATTTACAGTTCCTTTGATCCTTTAGTTTTTTTACAATTAATATACTTGATTTAGGCCGAGACCGCACTACGGCTAAACCGCCGTGGTTTTTAACCGCGTGATTTTGTGAGTCAAGAAAATTAATTCAAGCGGCCTCCACATTTGCTTTTTCTTCCTGCGACTGCGCCACAATTTGTAACCAATAGAACTTATTTAGAAATTTGTGTTGACTTCCTCTTTTTCTATTTCTTAGAATTAGAGCAACAATACATACTGGTCTCTTGAAATCCATCTTCAAACTGTGAAAATCGTGGGCAGTTTCGCGATTTTTAATCACAGTATCTGCGTCTTGAGCTATTTCGTCGATTATAGCAGTTAACCACTCGCTGGAAAAAACCGTAGTGCGGCCTCGGCCTTAGTTCACTATTTTCTGTGTGCAAGTGGGCGAATCCACAGTTTGTGTGTTTACGAATCGTCCTGAAATTCCTACATAAAGCAGTGCAAAATCCACCTTGCATATATCAAAACTTTATGAAATCATGCATTAGCTAAAATGTACCCCTGTTGTAATATTCGACTGACTTGTTAAGAAGAAAACTGACCCAAATTGTTTCTGTTAAATTCTGATAAGTTTACAGAGCTCAGCAAAGCTCTAATGAGGTGGTGACCTATTGCAGCAAAATTCCAAAATACAGAATCGATTGCCAGTGGTGAGTTCTTTGACCAAAATTCAGGTGAAATTGCAAGTGGAAATAGAATACATCTAAATTTTTATTTTTCAGCTTTTAACTAGTCTAATCTTGTTTGAAGTTTTTCAGTTCAATTATTAATCAAAATTGTTAAAATGTTGACTTGTTTATACTTTATAATTTGTATGATTCCAGGTTTATTGTATATGTCGGACCCCGTATGACGAAACCAAGTTTTATGTGGGCTGCGACCTGTGCAACAACTGGTTCCATGGGGATTGTGTAGGAATTACCGAGGAAAGTAGCAAAACTCTGACAGAATTTATTTGTGACGAGTGTAAACAAGCGCGAGAAGAACAAAAACTCTACTGCTTATGTCAACAGCCCTATGACGACTCGCAGTAAGTAAAAGAAAACCGTTAATAACGAAGACTCCACTGAAGGACATAAACTGCCCTGATAGTTTCTCACGTCTGATAGTGATTTCAAAACTTCTACTTCTTTCAGTCATTCAAAATTGGAAAATAAATTACTTGTTGAAAGAGCCTATGTCACTTCAATTTAAGAGTTTTCGACATGGAATAAACTTACCTCATTTCATTTTTTTAGGTTTTATATATGTTGCGACAATTGTCAAGACTGGTTCCATGGTAGGTGCGTAGGCATATTGCAATCTGAAGCTGATAACATTGATGAGTACATATGCCCGCGCTGTCAGAGGAACAGCTCTGTAAATTATGCAAATATGAAGGAACTAACTCAGAAGGACTTTGACAATTTAAAGAAACTAATTAGGCAGATTCAGGTTATTTTTTTCTACTTATTTTTGTTTTTTCTCTCTTAATTTACGATTTTTTTATCAGACACATAAAAGTGCTTGGCCTTTTATGGAGCCAGTGGACCCTACAGAGGCTCCAGATTATTATAAAGTAATAAAAGAACCTATGGGTAAGTATTCAAATACATTATGGTCTTTTAATATGAAACTAAACTTAAGAAGTGATACTAGACGCCATCTAGTTGTCTGAACTCAGAGTTATATTTTCTATCGTCGGTAAAGTCATGAAGTACACACATTTATACATAGATTCAGCATTACACGCCATAGTGAGCAGGAACACGTAAAAGTGAAAATGGTTTTGCAGGAAAAATGTCTACGATTTTCTGAGATTCTCGTGGCGTGATTCTCATAAACCACCTTCTAAAAAGCAGGACTATCACTGAAGAGTATACGCTTCATAGCTGGACCAATTAAAGGTTCCTATACAGAGTATACATTCCCATCTGGTCAAAAAAGTGCTTTTTCGCCACGATAATTTGTCTAGACGCATGTCTCTGGTTGATTCTGCAAAACGCCAAGACCTTTGTTTTGACGTGCTTCTACATGCACTGTATTTGGCTCCCAATGCTTACTTCCTCTTTCCAAACCCAAAGAAATGACTCGCTAAACGAAGATTTTCTTCATATAGTGAGGTCAAACTGAGACAGTCTCTTGTTTAGCAGAGTAAGAAAAATATTCGAACGTCGTTGGTCGAAATGTATGCAATTGCAAGGTGACTATGTTGAAGATTCAAAAAATCTCAAAAATCTTGAGTTCTCTTTGTCAGGCTGAGAACATATCAAACGACCCTCATACAAAAATTTGTCATAACATAATATTTATTCTGATATAATAAATTTATGAAGAACAAGCTTTTTTATTTTTGAATTTCCTCCAACACATGTCAGAAGAGATTGGTGATTGTACAGTTATTCCAAGTTGCTTAGTATGTTCTTTTATTTAAATAAATAAGCAAAGATTAATATCTAAAAATTTCCACGATATTTAAAAGACACACAGTGCCTTTTTCAAATACAAACTATACTAAACTAACAGTGAGAAAAGTAATTTACTTAATAATTAATAAATTTACTAAAATATCTAAAGTGTCCATCAACCTAATAATACCATAAAACATGATAGTGGGGAAATCCATTTTTTTGTCATGGTGTAGGAAGACAATATAAGTTTGATAACGGTGAACCATTCAAGTCTAGCTGGTCATTTAGCAAAATATCCAAATTTTTTCTTTTATTAATTTATAGGCTCTCTAAAAGATTTAATTTTTTAGAATTTTTCTCATGTAACATTATAAAATTATCATTGAAAGTATGATTTTCTAACATTAAGTGGTTAGCATAATGAGAATTATTTTGTTGTTTAGTATAATCTCTTTTATGTTTGGACACGACCCGCACACAATGAAATAAACTCCTTATTTATACAGTTTATTTGTTTGATTTATATTGTTTTTAATGAGGCGTCCTAGACTATTGTTTGTTTTAAAAGCAATATTTATATTGTTTGTTTTGGATAAATATATTAACACTAATTTGGTAACTTATCCCGTATATGTAATTGTTTTGAACGCTGCATTTTTTGATATTATTGACCGCATATATATTAAATTAATAACTATTATAACTTTTTTTATTAAATGTTATATTCATAATGTTTGGGTCGTATCCGTTATTTACTGCAATCTGTTTAATGACATTCAATTCTTTATTATAATTATCTATTGACATGGGGATATTTATGTATAAAAGAGTTAAATGCTGCCATCTTTTGTGATTAAGGATGACAAGATTTTTTATGTACTACTAAATCAGTATGTGATGATTTATGAGAAATTGCAAAATCATGTTTATTGTCTTTTCTAGTAATAGTTAAGTCTAAAAAGTTAATACAATTATGTTGCTTTTCTTCAATTGTGAATTTAATGTTTTTATGTAAAGAATTTATGTGAGTTAAGAATTGGTTTAATTGTCTATCAGAGCCTCTAAAACAACTTAGAATATCATCCACATATCTGTACCAGTAAAGTGGTGATTTAAACAACTGGTGTTGATTTATCTTCTTTTCTAAGTTGTCCATAAAAATTTCTGCCAGTAAAGGACTTAAAGGGTTCCCCATTATCAAACCGTCATTAGAAACATTTAACGAATTATCATATTTAAAGTAATTATGATCCAACGTAACTGACAGTAGCTCTAAAATTTCTAGTTTTATTATTGAATTAGTATAATTTTGGAGTAAGTAATATCTTTTATTTTATTGATAAATAGGCCATGGGTATTTAGAATGGAATGAGTTTAATGAGCTTATTTGCTAATTTAATTGAAGCAACTATCACAAATGAAACTACTGGTCTATTAGGGTAATTATCTGTGTGTAATTTATAATTGAATATACTTTTGGTGCCTGATGATAGATACTAATTTTTGTTTTTTTTTTAATTTATAAATTTATTTAAAATGAATTTTCATCATGTATCGACTACCTCAGTTAAATTTGTTCTTTTATTTTATTTAGTCGCCTTCAAAAGTATCAATCGTTTGCCAACCCTCGAGTGAGTTTTTTAGTCTTTATTCGAGTAGTGCCATTTTTCAGTAATTTTAATAGTTTTTTTTACTAACATAAAGGTCGGGAAATCCTCCGAAAATCCGTCCTATGGAAACGTGAGATAGTCGTGACCTATGGAAACTAGTGTTGTAAATAGTCGGATGATTTTGATATTCGCATGATACGGACACGGATTAATAAAATAGTCGGATTATCATCCGCATTAGTATTACGTATTATTATCCGCCATATATGTTGCTCGGTATTAGGGGGAGAGACAAAATAATTTCGCGAATGAAATCAATCGGAATATTTAGCACCGATAGTCCGTATCATTAACCGTCGGTATACAATACGTATTAATTAATTCGTAGTAGTTCCTATTCTTTTCATCCGTATTACTAAACGGAAAGCAGCAGATATCGTCGGATTAATTCTATTACGTATTGGTGCGATTTTTGATGTTGAAAAGTCGGATTAGT
Organism: Cosmopolites sordidus; assembly: GCA_031761425.1. Taxonomy (NCBI): domain Eukaryota; kingdom Metazoa; phylum Arthropoda; class Insecta; order Coleoptera; family Curculionidae; genus Cosmopolites; species Cosmopolites sordidus. Next base: position 303,941 of record JARFXV010000559.1, on the reverse strand, counting down.
AGGTATTACGTATTAATTTAATATTCGGATTAGACGATTATTTTAATACGTATCCTCGCATCACTAATGGAAACTCATTCCGCTTGCCTACTTTACGGACTACTACTCGCCAGCGTTCTCTATTTCTGGCTTCCCTGGTTGCATACTAGAGAGATGTATAAGTTAGGTTTGGTCTGTCCATTTTTTGGAGGTCTGCTGCGTGACCTAGAACTCTTTCCATCCGTCCCTGTACCATCAGTCTTTCTAGGTTATTGCCATCCCCATGTTCAATGCGGCCGAAGAATCTAAATATTCGATCTTGAATAATTTGAGATAGCCTTGTGGGTTCATTAATCTCTTGAATAACGGATGCGTTTGTTCGTCTGGCAGTCCACGGAATGCGAAGGATCTATCTCCAGTGCCAAAGTTCAAAATAATCAATGCGGTTGAGGTCCTGTTTTTGAATGGTCCACTGTCCAGCAGATGGAAAACTAAATTTTTTACTATCTGTTTATGTTCTGTATTATGTCCCTACCCTTCCAGATCTTCCCCAAGTTTCGCATTGTATTTCTAGCAATTTTGCATCTTCTTCTGATTTCCTGAGTGTTACTGCCTTCGTTCAGTATTAAAATGCCCTAAGATAGATGAATTCGCTTACCTTTTTTGACCGTTTTGACAGCCGATAATCATTATTTTTGTTTTCATCCCATATTTTTTGATAATTATGTTTATTACCTCGGCTAAACTCGGCCCAAAACAAATACTAATCATAATTTATTAAATCAAAAAATTGTATTTATTTATTTTTTTCAGATCTGCAAGTGATTGAAACTAAAATAAATGATCAAGTTTACAGGAAACTAAGCGAATTTATAGGAGATATGACGAAGATATTTGATAATTGTAGATATTATAATCCTAAGGAATCTCCATTCTTTAAGTGCGCAGAATCTTTAGAGGCGTTTTTCGTTAACAAAATCAAATGCTTAAGGGACAAGCTCTTCGAAAACAATAAGTAAAAAATAAAAACTAGAAAGCTTTAACGTATGCTGTTGAAAAATACTTAGCGGGGCTACGTAGTAAGTCTTTATTTTTGATGAATCTTGCAAGGACTCCAGTTAGTTTCGAAAAAAAACTGTTTATATTAAGTAGGTTTTACCATTGCTACTTAAGGATTGTAACGAGCTGTTTGCCTCTTTTTTTTACTTTTAAGAATATATTTAGGACTTTCGCAGGTTTTAAAGATCTCAGCTTTAATTGAATTTGATTTTTTCTAGTTCTTTTTTTTTTATTAAAAAAATATATATATTCAGTAGTAATCTGCAGTAAGTCTGGTCATGTGTAAATAGTTTTGTGAATACAATTGTGAATAAACGATTATTGTAAATTGAGTTTTGCCATTATTACTGAATTATGTTGCAACCGAAATTTTTATTGCATATAATTTTAACCGAACTGTAATAAAGTGTAACATTCATTGGGGAGAATTTGCTTGATTTTCCAATATTAAATTAAGATATTTATATTTATATATGAATTATCATCGTTAGGTATAGTGCCATTGTAGATATTACATAGGTATTCATTTTTTTTTGTTTTATTTAACAGAGATTCCCATTTACGTTTGCACATATTTTAAATTTTTATATTTAGTCGGTAGACATTTCAAAATTGTTTTATTGACAAATAAATTAATTATAAACCGAGAAATGTGTATTTATTTGAAAGGGTGCAGAATAATTGTACAGGGTTTCGCAAATCAGATGACGTGGTTAGAATGCCAGAAAACCGAATATCAAAACCGAATAGGGGTAACAGAAAAAGAGGTAGACCAAACACACGATGGCACGACAATGTAAGAATAGATATTGAAGAACTACTGCACATCAAACATTGGCACGAAGCTGCTGGTGATCGATCCGGTTTGAGGCGACGGTCGAAGAAGGTAACAGACGGACTGTAACACCACACCCAGTGCACACATGACATTAAACTGACATCACATGTAGGTCATATGTATGTATGTATTAAAATTTTATGTAAATTTAACATAAAACTAACCCTCTTCATGATCGTAATATGTCATGTCGTATGATATCATACTGACATAATATATGACTCTTGTATGATGTCATAACTATGACTAAGATTTTACGTCCATCTTATGTAATATTTATGTCATGTATATCAAGTCACTATTTTGTGTAGTATTTATGTAAAAAATAAAACTTCCTATTACATAAGTCATTTTGACAAAGTTCGATGTAATGATTTGATTTGACAATACTAATTATTCTATCATTCATATTATCTTCAAAATCTTCATTTTCCTCAGTATTCTTCTGTAGGAGTGCAACCTCTTCATTTAATGCCACGCCAGCAACAGCGAACTTATCGTTTAATGCGATGTAAAGCTGGCGGAATTTTAGCTTCAGGATGCCAAAACAATGTTCCATTACATATCAACTTTGTACCAGCTTTAAATTGAAATTTATTTGGCTGTTTGACAAAAAAGTTATTTTAGGAGTATTTTAAATAAACTTTGAAATAGCATACGCTTGCACATGTGCAGATAAAGATGACCTGACCCGATGTGAACAATTTTCAAAAAACGGGGTTAATCCACACGATTGCAAAAAATCATTTTTTTTTATAAAAAAATAATTTAGAACTGAAATATCGTCTCAAATGGTGTAGGCGAAATCGCCGCAATTGCGCAATGATTTGTCGAGGTTTGATTCTCTAATCCATTTTATAATTATACTTCATATATATATATATATATATATATATATATATATATATATATATATATATATATATATATATATATATATATATATATATATATATAAGGGACTAACCCTTAGACAAAACGGATATTCAGAAAATTGTGTCAGGAAGGCCATTCGCCGTCAGGAAACCCAAACACGAAGAACAACAGAGGATCATGAACTAAATACACCAAAGGTCGTGTACAATATATGCACCATATACACCATATGGAAAAGGAATCACAGATAGGATACGCAGACTACTAAGGAAACATAACTTAGATATAGGAAACATAACGCAGACTACTTAAATAAACATAATTTAATCTAATTCTAAAACTAAACTATGTTCTTTTCATATGAAAACCCTACCTAACGAAGCGTGTAAAAATCATGAACCGTGAAGTTTCCTAAGCCTTACATTAATAAGATTATCTTAAATTTGATATTTTTAGAAAAAACATCACCACTTCGAGATACATTTCTAACGATTCAAATCACAGCTTTCAAAATAAGATGGCTAGTTTAAATTTTATGGTAAATAGATTAATTAATTTTCCTTTAAATAAATATAATTATAACAAAGAATTAAAATTAATTAGGGAGGTATCTGAAGTGAATGGTTATAACAAGAACATTGTAGATAAATTATTTAGGAAACATAAGTTCAGAAAATCATTGAAAGAATCTTCGACTTTTCAAAAGGATCAGAACACAAATAAATTCATAGTAATACCATTTGATGTTCAATTAACAAGAGGGCTAGACAAAATTTTGAAAAAAAATGGATATTAAGGTTGTGTACAAACCATATAATAAATTAAGAGAAGTTCTGGGTAATCCGAAGGATAAAGTAGGTCAGCATGAAAAGTCGGGGATTTACGAAATTAGTTGTCAAGACTGTGATCGGGGGTATATTGGGCAAACAAAAAGATCCATATTGACAAGATATAAAGAACATATTGCTCACATTAGATATGGGAGAAATGAAAAATCTTGTGTTGCCCAACATGCACTCGAACATGACCTTATATATAGATAGATATTAGTAATTTAAGACTAATTAAGGGTTAATAAAAATAGAGCTTTGAATGCATATGAAAGCATTCAAATAGAAAAATGTAAGAAAATCCACCATCACCACCACCATCATCTGGAATGACGATGTAGGAAAATATGTTTACGAAAGCGTAACATTTCCCAAAAATCATGAACCGAGGTAAAGGACCTATTCCGTTCAGTCAACTTTTTCAACTTTACGGTTCATGATTTTTTACACGCTTCGTTAGGTAGGGTTTTCATATAAATAGAACATAGTTTAGTTTTAGAATTAGATTAAATCATCTCTTGATGATGCTAACATGGTTAGCGAAACGTGCGTCGAGAAGTTAAAAAAAAAAGAAAAGTGATTTGGTGTTTAGTGGTAAATCTTTTCAAGTTGAGAGTTTCACACCAAAGGTTCCAATAGAAGAATTGATTTTAAAATTGCCAGTTTGGAATTGCTCGATTCATTTCTTAGATTACTGTACGAAACATCATTATCTCCTAAATAAGCAAAAATCAAGTGCTGAACTTCCGCAGAATTTTTTGGTTCTGCAGTTTCTATAGTCGATGCAACGTTGCGGCTGAGAATTAATTTGAAGACCTAATACTTTTAATTGCAATGTTTAAAAATATACACTGCTTTAACACTATCATTCCTATCAAAACTATTATATATTTGCAGGAGTAATCGCAGGTGGATGCGGAGATCACTCTGTGAGACTAAGGCCTTCTCTAACCTTCCAGGAACACCATGCCGATATATTTTTGGATAAGTTTAATACCGTGTTGAAAGAATTAAAATAAATATATCATACACCTTGTTTTTTTTTAACTTTTAACTAATTTATCAATATAACAACCCAGTAGGCCCTAAATTTATATTGTATATGGTCTTTCTTATTAGGAGTCGCAGCTAATAGCTAGTTCACATTTGACAGCTGTATTTTTCGGTTAACACATTCACTGCTTAATTAGAATTTGTTAAATTAATTAAGAATTTGTTAAATTTCGGCGGATGCCGACCACTGTTTTTATTTAAATTTTAAAGCTGACAATTGAAAACTATTTAAAATATTTCTATAAATGTTGTAAAAGACAAGTTTCCAGACTTATTAGAGTTTTAGTTTCGACGGTTAATACCGTCAGTGGTACTCCAGACTTAATATACGAGCGGTGTGCCAGTGACGGTTTTTGTCGCATCTATCATCTATCGCTATATATACACATATATTTACTTAATATAAATTAAAATTACACAAGGTATAGTAAAATAAATATAAATGTATGCATAACAAAAACTAAACAAATATAAATCATGTATCTAGAAATATTTACAAAACTATAATAATAATAATAATAACAGTAACAAAAAATGTTTACAAAATATAAGACAAAATTGTCTCTTCGAATGCTATATGCCAGCGTGTTTAGCTGATGATAAGTATACGCCTCTGAATCTTAAACAAATTGAACTACAAAATTAGAGCATTCAGACAACTGGAACAATTATACAAGAGTGGAAAAATATGTCTCTACATGGTAGACGCCCCCATGATCTTGACCGCCATGAAGTCGACAACAGTGCGTCGAACGCTTGGTTGACATGGGGAGGTCTTTTTCCGGAGACTGAAGGCTTTATGTGTGCAATTCAGGATCAAGTCGTGCACACTAAGAACTACCAAAAATATATCATTAAGGATGCACGGGTATCAAATGACACGTGTAGGAAATGCCACGAAAAGCCTGAGGCTTTCCAACATATTGTAGGAGCATGTGGTAGACCTCTCCCAGATGGACTATCTTCACCGTCATAATCAGGTGATCCGTATAGTCCACCAGGAGCTTGCAACTCGTAATAACCTTATAACAGAGCGAGTTCCCTATTATAAATACACCCCGGAGGCGGTACTAGATTCAGCCGATTTCAGGTTATATTACGACCGAACAATAATAACCGACAAAACCGTTCACTGTAATAGGCCAGATATTATATTGGCGGACAAAAAGAAGAAAACATCATTCCTTATCGACATAGCTGTTCCAAACACCGCAACATTCAAAAGGCGGCTGAAGAAAAAGTACAAAAATATACAGAGCTCAACTTAGAAATAAAACGGATATGGAAGTTGAATCAGGTCCATATTGTGCCATTAATAAGTGTGGCATTATACCAAAGAATCAGAAAAATAACATTAAATTTCTGGGAATAGAAGAAAATCTGTTTAAAATAATGCAGAGGGCGGTAATCCTTAATACCACTCGCATCGCCCAAAAATTTTTGGAAAAATAAAGTTGTTTTGGCTACGGCCCGCATTTTATTTAAAATCCAGCTTTGCTGGGAAAAAGGATGAAAAGAACGGAAAATAATAACAGTAACAAAAAATATTTATAAAATATAAGACCAACAAAATTTTCTCTTGATGTAAAAAAACCAAATGTCTAAAAATATCTGAAAAATATTTACAAAATTAATAATAAAATAAAAAAATTGATTGTGATAGATTGAACAGCATTTGAGACAATATCCTGAACGGTCAGGAAAATCCGGACATTCATAAATCGTGTCCGTCCGTTTGCCTTCAAGACTGCAAGATCTACTTCTCTTGGCTGGATTTTTTTTCTTTTCGGGAAGAAATCACTATTTCCATAATTCTGCCGTAACTCTTCATGAGTATAATAATGAACTCGGCGATTGCGTAGATAATATGGGAGTAGTCCAACTATTAGCGGCGCTCGGCAACGCTGGCGGGCGCCCGTTTATTATTTTTTCTACCTCGCCGCCACGTTGCCTTGTTTCAGAAGGGATTTCCATGCTTTTAGAATGTTGTGAGCGTCGTTTCGTGTTTGTACCTCACCCCTTTCTTCTATTTCAAGGGCTTCTCTGACTGTTCAGACCTTGTAGTTTTCAATATTCTCTATTTCTTTGACTCCTTCAAAATTGATTTTATGTCCTGTTTGTAGATGATGCTGGAACAGAGCGGAAGTGGTTTGTTTCTTTTTTAAGTTGTTTTTATATTCTTGTATTCTGGCCGATATTCGTCTGTTTGTTTGTTTGTTCTATGTATGTTCTGTTGCAGTCCGAACAAGATATACTATAGACCCCATGATTTTCCAGTCTAACATTGTCCTTGGAGTTTTTTAGGATGGTTGAGACAGTTTTGTGCAGCTTGTAGGCTGTTCTGATCTTATGTTTCCTTAGTAGTCTGCGTATCCTATCTGTGATTCCTTTTCCATATGGTGTATATGGTGCATATATTGTACACGACCTTTGGTGTATTTAGTTCATGATCCTCTGTTGTTCTTCGTGTTTGGGTTTCCTGACGGCGAATGGCCTTCCTGACACAATTTTCTGAATATCCGTTTTGTCTAAGGGTTAGTCCCTTTATATATATATATATATATATATATATATATATATATATATATATATATATATATATATATATATATATATATATATGTTTTGTCTAAGGGTTAGTCCCTTTTATATATATATATATATATATATATATATATATATATATATATATATATATATAAAAGGGACTAACCCTTAGACAAAACGGATATTCAGAAAATTGTGTCAGGAAGGCCATTCGCCGTCAGGAAACCCAAACACGAAGAACAACAGAGGATCATGAACTAAATACACCAAAGGTCGTGTACAATATATGCACCATATACACCATATGGAAAAGGAATCACAGATAGGATACGCAGACTACTAAGGAAACATAAGATCAGAACAGCCTACAAGCTGCACAAAACTGTCTCAACCATCCTAAAAAACTCCAAGGACAATGTTAGACTGGAAAATCATGGGGTCTATAGTATATCTTGTTCGGACTGCAACAGAACATACATAGAACAAACAAACAAACAGACGAATATCGGCCAGAATACAAGAATATAAAAACAACTTAAAAAAGAAACAAACCACTTCCGCTCTGTTCCAGCATCATCTACAAACAGGACATAAAATCAATTTTGAAGGAGTCAAAGAAATAGAGAATATTGAAAACTACAAGGTCTGAACAGTCAGAGAAGCCCTTGAAATAGAAGAAAGGGGTGAGGTACAAACACGAAACGACGCTCACAACATTCTAAAAGTATGGAAATCCCTTCTGAAACAAGGCAACGTGGCGGCGAGGTAGAAAAAATAATAAACGGGCGCCCGCCAGCGTTGCCGAGCGCCGCTAATAGTTGGACTACTCCCATATTATCTACGCAATCGCCGAGTTCATTATTATACTCATGAAGAGTTACGGCAGAATTATGGAAATAGTGATTTCTTCCCGAAAAGAAAAAAAATCCAGCCAAGAGAAGTAGATCTTGCAGTCTTGAAGGCAAACGGACGGACACGATTTATGAATGTCCGGATTTTCCTGACCGTTCAGGATATTGTCTCAAATGCTGTTCAATCTATCACAATCAATTTTTTTATTTTATTATTAATTTTGTAAATATTTTTCAGATATTTTTAGACATTTGGTTTTTTTACATCAAGAGAAAATTTTGTTGGTCTTATATTTTATAAATATTTTTTGTTACTGTTATTATTTTCCGTTCTTTTCATCCTTTTTCCCAGCAAAGCTGGATTTTAAATAAAATGCGGGCCGTAGCCAAAACAACTTTATTTTTCCAAAAATTTTTGGGCGATGCGAGTGGTATTAAGGATTACCGCCCTCTGCATTATTTTAAACAGATTTTCTTCTATTCCCAGAAATTTAATGTTATTTTTCTGATTCTTTGGTATAATGCCACACTTATTAATGGCACAATATGGACCTGATTCAACTTCCATATCCGTTTTATTTCTAAGTTGAGCTCTGTATATTTTTGTACTTTTTCTTCAGCCGCCTTTTGAATGTTGCGGTGTTTGGAACAGCTATGTCGATAAGGAATGATGTTTTCTTCTTTTTGTCCGCCAATATAATATCTGGCCTATTACAGTGAACGGTTTTGTCGGTTATTATTGTTCGGTCGTAATATAACCTGAAATCGGCTGAATCTAGTACCGCCTCCGGGGTGTATTTATAATAGGGAACTCGCTCTGTTATAAGGTTATTACGAGTTGCAAGCTCCTGGTGGACTATACGGATCACCTGATTATGACGGTGAAGATAGTCCATCTGGGAGAGGTCTACCACATGCTCCTACAATATGTTGGAAAGCCTCAGGCTTTTCGTGGCATTTCCTACACGTGTCATTTGATACCCGTGCATCCTTAATGATATATTTTTGGTAGTTCTTAGTGTGCACGACTTGATCCTGAATTGCACACATAAAGCCTTCAGTCTCCGGAAAAAGACCTCCCCATGTCAACCAAGCGTTCGACGCACTGTTGTCGACTTCATGGCGGTCAAGATCATGGGGGCGTCTACCATGTAGAGACATATTTTTCCACTCTTGTATAATTGTTCCAGTTGTCTGAATGCTCTAATTTTGTAGTTCAATTTGTTTAAGATTCAGAGGCGTATACTTATCATCAGCTAAACACGCTGGCATATAGCATTCGAAGAGACAATTTTGTCTTATATTTTGTAAACATTTTTTGTTACTGTTATTATTATTATTATTATTATTATAGTTTTGTAAATATTTCTAGATACATGATTTATATTTGTTTAGTTTTTGTTATGCATACATTTATATTTATTTTACTATACCTTGTGTAATTTTAATTTATATTAAGTAAATATATGTGTATATATAGCGATAGATGATAGATGCGACAAAAACCGTCACTGGCACACCGCTCGTATATTAAGTCTGGAGTACCACTGACGGTATTAACCGTCGAAACTAAAACTCTAATAAGTCTGGAAACTTGTCTTTTACAACATTTATAGAAATATTTTAAATAGTTTTCAATTGTCAGCTTTAAAATTTAAATAAAAACAGTGGTCGGCATCCGCCGAAATTTAACAAATTCTTAATTAATTTAACAAATTCTAATTAAGCAGTGAATGTGTTAACCGAAAAATACAGCTGTCAAATGTGAACTAGCTATTAGCTGCGACTCCTAATAAGAAAGACCATATACAATATAAATTTAGGGCCTACTGGGTTGTTATATTGATAAATTAGTTAAAAGTTAAAAAAAAACAAGGTGTATGATATATTTATTTTAATTCTTTCAACACGGTATTAAACTTATCCAAAAATATATCGGCATGGTGTTCCTGGAAGGTTAGAGAAGGCCTTAGTCTCACAGAGTGATCTCCGCATCCACCTGCGATTACTCCTGCAAATATATAATAGTTTTGATAGGGATGATAGTGTTAAAGCAGTGTATATTTTTAAACATTGCAATTAAAAGTATTAGGTCTTCAAATTAATTCTCAGCCGCAACGTTGCATCGACTATAGAAACTGCAGAACCAAAAAATTCTGCGGAAGTTCAGCACTTGATTTTTGCTTATTTAGGAGATAATGATGTTTCGTACAGTAATCTAAGAAATGAATCGAGCAATTCCAAACTGGCAATTTTAAAATCAATTCTTCTATTGGAACCTTTGGTGTGAAACTCTCAACTTGAAAAGATTTACCACTAAACACCAAATCACTTTTCTTTTTTTTTTAACTTCTCGACGCACGTTTCGCTAACCATGTTAGCATCATCAAGAGATGATTTAATCTAATTCTAAAACTAAACTATGTTCTATTTATATGAAAACCCTACCTAACGAAGCGTGTAAAAAATCATGAACCGTAAAGTTGAAAAAGTTGACTGAACGGAATAGGTCCTTTACCTCGGTTCATGATTTTTGGGAAATGTTACGCTTTCGTAAACATATTTTCCTACATCGTCATTCCAGATGATGGTGGTGGTGATGGTGGATTTTCTTACATTTTTCTATTTGAATGCTTTCATATGCATTCAAAGCTCTATTTTTATTAACCCTTAATTAGTCTTAAATTACTAATATCTATCTATATATAAGGTCATGTTCGAGTGCATGTTGGGCAACACAAGATTTTTCATTTCTCCCATATCTAATGTGAGCAATATGTTCTTTATATCTTGTCAATATGGATCTTTTTGTTTGCCCAATATACCCCCGATCACAGTCTTGACAACTAATTTCGTAAATCCCCGACTTTTCATGCTGACCTACTTTATCCTTCGGATTACCCAGAACTTCTCTTAATTTATTATATGGTTTGTACACAACCTTAATATCCATTTTTTTTCAAAATTTTGTCTAGCCCTCTTGTTAATTGAACATCAAATGGTATTACTATGAATTTATTTGTGTTCTGATCCTTTTGAAAAGTCGAAGATTCTTTCAATGATTTTCTGAACTTATGTTTCCTAAATAATTTATCTACAATGTTCTTGTTATAACCATTCACTTCAGATACCTCCCTAATTAATTTTAATTCTTTGTTATAATTATATTTATTTAAAGGAAAATTAATTAATCTATTTACCATAAAATTTAAACTAGCCATCTTATTTTGAAAGCTGTGATTTGAATCGTTAGAAATGTATCTCGAAGTGGTGATGTTTTTTCTAAAAATATCAAATTTAAGATAATCTTATTAATGTAAGGCTTAGGAAACTTCACGGTTCATGATTTTTACACGCTTCGTTAGGTAGGGTTTTCATATGAAAAGAACATAGTTTAGTTTTAGAATTAGATTAAATTATCTCCTGATGATGCTAACATGGTTAGCGAAACGTACGTCGAGAAGTTAAAAAAAAGTGATTTGGTGTTTAGTGGTAAATCTCTTCAAGTTTAGTGGCAATTTTAACATAAATAATGCAGAATATCCGGGACAGCCACAGAAAGAGCTAGAGCTCGAACAGGAACTCCAAGCCATTTCTAAACGTTTATACAAGCTAAGAAAAATTCAAAAGGATAGACATTGGGTACTCTACAAACTCAAAGCTGAGAATAAGAATAGACGATTTGATGTTGATGTATCATTGCTCTCCAGATTTAAGAAAACATAACACTGTGACCTGAGATAAAAAATGGATCTTGTACGATAATCCAAAGAGGTGTCATTTTACAGGAAAAAAATACCCTGGAAACTGGGCATTTTCATTATCGGATTTTCATTTCTTTCGACTTCTGCAACATCACCTGGTTGATAACTGCTTCAAGTCTCTTGAGGAAAGCCTCAATGACTTAATCACATCATAACCACCAAGTTTTTTTCGATCTGGGATTCGACAGTAGCTCAAAAGTGAGTGAGATATATTCGACGATTAAGTTTGTATCAGTTTTTTTCACAAATAAATGTCAAATGTAGTCAAAAAAACCCGTTAATGAAATTAATGACCTAACATAATCAAGTTATTCACCTTTTTGTTTCAGTTTAAACAGAATTTTATCCCTTAGTTCATGATCAATGGCATTAACAGCTAAAAATGATCCTCGCCCTCTGGTTGAATTCAATAAATTTGGATATTGTTTCTCTAAAGCCAAAAGGCCAGATTTTAGTTTGTTCCCAGTTTTTTGTACTTGTTCTAGCAAATGTTGTTGTTTTATCATGTTTATTACTGCTTCCAAAAGGTAAATTTTTCCAGGATCGCCCAGCCACGTGTTGAATATCCTATAAGCCTGCTTTGGTCTAAAAAATACAGAATAGATGAGAGGAAATGAGAGTTCGTTTTGATTTATTGATAGATTTACCTCATGTCTAGGCTATGATAGAATCCACCAGTGAGCATCTTCTTGCTGAAGGTTACTATATCTGGAGGTGTTTCCAAATTGAAATGCTCATGGCACCACATTTTTCCCGTTGCCCCTGCTCCGGTCTGGACTTCATCAATCAATAATCCTGCATTATATTTTTTTGTAATATTTTGTAATCCCTGAAATATTTAATCAGTTAAAACTTTTGTACTATAACACATCAGTTAATAAATCCCCAATCGACATATAATCCTTACCAGTGGCCGATTGTGTCAACCTTCAAACGTCGTGTCAAAATTTCATGACAATCTGTCTACTAGTTTCTGAGTTGTGCTTTTTAAGTGACGCTACTTTTGTTATTTTGGCATCAATGGAAAAATAATAATTTGGTGTGTTGCTTAAGCATTGATTTTTGATGAAAAATACCGTTGAAGCAAAACAACTATAATTGATTATGAATTTAGACGTGGCCGAATAAGCACCGATGATGCGCTCTGGGCGTCTAAATAAGGTGGTTACACCAGACAACATCAGAAACATTTACAAAATTATTTCACAGAACCGTAAAGTAAATCTGTAGGAGATAGATGATATCATGAAGATTTTGAAAGGAAGTGTTTACACCATTTTGCGTGAACATTTGGGAATGCGTAAATTGCCATCGAAATGGGTACCGCGTTTGCTCACAGCGGACGAAAAAGAACAACGTATTGATGATTTTGAGTAATATTTGGAGCTGTTTAAAAGAAATAAAAATTATTTTTTCATGCGGTATGTGACAATGGACGAAACATGGATCCATCACTACAAATAAACAAAACTGACCTAAAAGGATATTTGGGTTATCCCCCCAAAGTTTCCTTTCTTTTTAGAGAGTTCGATTTCTTTTTAGATAACCTGCGCAGTTTAAAATTACCTGGAAAAATTCTGGTGAAGCTTCGTTGTCACCACCTTCAGATTGAATCGGTTCAACAACAATGCCAACGACAGGTGTACCTTTTTTATTATATTGAATAAACAATTCCTCTACTTCAGCAAGACATTTCTGATCTTCAGCCTGATTTTCTCTGACGTTTTCTTCTAGGGGATATTTATATCTGGAAAATGAAGCGGGAAAAGTTAATTGTAATTTCGAGATTTTGAAATATTATTTTACCTGGGGAAATGTGCTATTGGCCAGTCGAGAGAAGGAATATCTAATTTGTGGATGGCCTTTGAGTGGGTTGTAGCCAATGTTGCCATGGTTCTTCCGTGGAATGCACCGTGGAACGACAACAGAGTCAAATTTGGAGCACCGGGTGGTTTATTGACCATGCACGAGGTGTTATCTAGTTCACTAAATTGAAAAAGAAAATGTTATACACAGTTTATTCTAAGATAAATGCCATTGATAAGGTAACCTGAGCAACCCCGTGGAAGACTATGGCAAATAATCCTAGTGGGAAACGGGGTCAGGGCAGACGAGAGCGGGAGAAATGGTTCCTCCAAAAAGAGGGTTAGTATCGGGCCAACAACCCTGAAGTTAAGAAATCGCAAGAAATAATTGTCGAATGGAACTCAAGTAAACAACCAAAACAACGAATTAAGGATAATAATAATTAAGGAAAATATTTTCATGGCATGTACGAACACTATATGAAAATGGTACTCTCAGAAAACTAGCAGATGAGATTACAAAATACAACGGACATATAGCAGTTCAAGATATCAGATGGACGGGCTAAGGAATCATCAAAAAAAAAACATTGCGCTATATACTATAGCTGCCATAGTAGTAAACATGAATTTGGTACAGCTTTTGTTGTATCTAACAAGATAAAATAACATATAATTGATTTCAAGCCAGTTGCCAGTTTTAGCAAGTTTTTAGCAAGTATGTAGTACAAATTAAAAGCAAGTATTTTAGTGTAAAGTCTAATAAACGTTCATGCACCAACAGAAGAGAAAAACAAAGACGAAAATGACGAGTTTTATGAGAACCTAGAGGCTGTCTGTGTTAACCAAACCCACCGAATGACATCAAAACCATTATTGACCATCTAAAAGCTAAAATAGGAAAGGAAGACTATTATATACACATAACATAAAGGTCATAAAGGAAAAAATAGCCTGCATGAAACAACTAACAATAACGGGGTTAGAGTTATTAATTTTGCAACATCCAAAAATATGGTTGTAGGAGACGCATACTCCCCTAAAAATATATATGATAACACACAAGATAACATGGACTTCTCCAGATGATAAAACATAGAAAAATATAGAAAATAGATGTGCCGAGTTATAGAGAAGCCAATATAGACTCCGATCACTATCTGATTGGACTATGACTTTGTGCCAGGATGGCAAAACATCGAATGGGTGCAAACAAACTAGATACAACACGCATTTAATACACAGACCTGAAGTTCCTTAACGATTTGAAAAGAGGGTAGTTATAAACTTGGCCAACATAAATGAGGGACTAACTCTCTGGCAATTTGTGGATGCCCTTCCAAAAAAACTTCCTTTCCATCTCTTAAAAAAATTAAGAATTATTAACCACCACACTGGTAAGCAAACCAGAAAGGCGCAATGGTTCGACGTATAACAATATAAGTCGAAAAAAGAATATGACATATAAAGCAATGCGACAACGTAGCATTCGTAAAATTGTTGACGTCTATGAAATGTTAAAAGAGAGGAAAAACGCTCACAAAAGAAAAGACGAAGTCAATATACAGTACTAAGAGCACTTGAAAAAACATAGACATTAACACGCAGAAAATATTATCAATAAATAAATAACTCGACAAAAGGATATAAATCCAGAATAACTATGTGCCGAGATAAGAACGGAAACATATTAAAAAGAGCGATGATATAATACATAGATGACTAGAACACTTCCAAAAGCTTCTACACAGATCAGCTATTCGATATATATAACGAAAATGACAGCGAATAAAAGATAGAAATACCTACTCTAGAGGAAGTGAAGGACGCGATTAAGAACTTGAAGAACAGATCCGCCGGAAGCTATCCTTCGAATAGAGATGAGAAAACCTAACATATCAATTGCATAAAATGATAACGAGAATATAGGCGACAGAGCAAATGCCTGATAAATGGTCTGTTGGAATTATTTGCCCACTTCACAAAAAGGGAGAACATTCAGACTGCAAAAATTTCAGGGGCATTACACTGCTTATAAAATTATAGCAAATGTCATATTGGCACGATTAAACCGGCACACTGAAAATTTCCTGGGAGATTATCAGAGAGGCTTTAGTCTGGGACCACCGTAGACCAAGTCTTCGTCCTTAGATAGATATTAGAGTAGACCAATCAAAATAACATTAACATCTACTAATATTTCATCGATTTTAGGTATAATTAGAACAAAACTCTATAAAGTAATGGAGGAACTCAAAATACCCGGAAAAATTATTAGGCTAACGAAGATGACCAAGAAAAAGATAGAGACAAAAGATGAGAATAGTGAAGTGTCCCCAGATTTTCTGCTTTCAGAACACTAAAGCAGGGAGGTGTGTTGACGTGCCCTCTATTCAACATCGCGTTAGAAAAAGTGCTGAGAGATTATGAACTCAATAATAGAGGAATGATGACAGTGCACAGCACCAAAAAAATGTAAAGGAATTTGCCGCGACTGATAGTAGTATCGGGCTCACTGTTAATCAGGAAAAACAAAATTCATACCTTAACAGCTCGGCAGGTATGTTACAACTATCGGATATAGCATCAAACTTGATAATAGTGACTCTGAGGTGGTAGATAAATTTACCTATTTGGGGGTCACATGTCACTTCCACAAATGATACTTCGGCTGAAGTGAAATGAAGAATTATTAGAATAAAAATAATTATACTTGCTAACAGATGATATTTTGGACTTAGTAAACATCTACGTAGCCATTAATATTAATTCGCATACATATTTGTTTTTTAAATAACAAATATAAGTACCTGAAGTCAACATTTTCACCTCTTTCTTTGGCTCGATAACTAATGTAAAGAGCTTTATAGGCATTCTCATTTGAACATGAACCACACATCATTGTCATGACCTGGGGCAATCCAGGTGACACAGACAGTAATACGTTTCGTAATTTATCAGGCCAGTCATATCCAGGAAACACTCCTAGAGCAGGTCGGTTAATTAAGGATTTCTGCAAGTACGTTTTTAAAAAGGTTTTTTTTTCATATAGATGTTCTTACCAAGTTGTGATCTTCACGGAATACTTTTAATAGTTCTGGATGGTTGTATCCTATGGGTATAGAGGATATCTGAGTGAAAGTGTCGAGTAAAACATTACCATCAACATCTACCAGGTAGTTACCGATTGATTTGTCGTAGTCAGCAAAAAATTGTACAGATCCACTTTGCTGAAACATTATTGATGATATAGAAGATGAGCATTAAAAGTATATTGTTTAGGATTTTGTATATTATATATATATATATATATATATATATATATATATATATATATATATATATATATATATATATATATATATATATATATATATATATATATATATATATGTATATGTTGGACGAAAACATTCAACAAATTTGCCACTGTGACAATACAATACAATACTTTGACACACTCACAATAATTTGTTTGACACTACAAAATACATTAATTTTACGAAATCTGCAATTGAAGCATATTGAACAATGCGTAAAGCATAGAGTGAGCCACTTTGATATGAAAAAATATGTAAGGTCTGGCACCAATGATTTATGAGGCTCAAATGGCCTCCATTGAAGTTCTATCTCTCTTCATTGTTGTTCTATCTTTACTATACGAACCTCAAATTTTATATAAACTTTAATCTTTTAAATAAATAAACTTGTTTATTTAGTCTCATCTCCCCTTCCAATTTATCTGAAATTTTTCTGACTATATTCAGTGTATTAAAGAATATCATGTATAATTTTTTTTTTTAAATGAGTTTTCCACGAACATTTTTGCGCATGTTTTTGCTAATCAACTAAGTTTTCAGTAATGGTTTCATTTTTGGGACTCTAGCACATATTAATTGGTATTAATTATTTTTTATAATAATTATGTTTATTAACGATACTTACGTTTATTGCATTTAAATCTGCGATCAGTTGTTTAGATTTTGGCCCTGGTATCTCTGAAACAACATTTGGTCCAGCCGGTTCTCCTGGAACCAAAGTTGTAGCCATACGGATATGCCCTGAAATAAACAAGTTGTGTTGAACAGCTAATACTGAAAATATTAATTTGGAAATGCTTTAATTAGTGTTATAACGGCAAGATATTTTCTTATATATATTATTGATTTTATAGTTCTATTTATAGAGTTATATTCTTTCTATATATAGTTATTTCTTATATGTAAAAAAAACTGGAACAGGATTCTTTTTTTGAGAAATTGCCAAATTATGTGGAATTCCACGCGCACAATTTTTTTCACGGCTAAATGTTCATGTAAAATCTTGTGTATGCTTGTCATACTAATGCCCAAGGATGCTTCAATCTCACGGTATGTCACATGACAATCTGACCTTATTAGTTCTCGCAAAGTATCGATGTTTTCTGGCAGAACAACCGATTTTGGACGAACTTTTTTAATTTCGTCCGTAAGCGAACGATGGCCATGATTGGATTCACTATACCAGTGATATACACTGGTTTTAGATGAGGCTTCATCGCTAAACGTCGAAGTAAGTTGATCGATGCACTGTTGTTGAAATCATCCACGTCGAAAGGCGTAGAAAATCATCGCACGCAAATTCTCACGAGTTAATTCCGTTTTTTGACTGAGATGAAATTTTCAAGTCACTAAACAACACAAATAGCGTCCGTATGACAAAATGTTCTGAGTACGTATACAGTCAATAATATCAAACTTTACGATGTCTATGTCAGATGACGCCTGGTAAGTAACAGCACTATTGCCAATTTCGGATACATAAATAGCAACCCTCGTAATGTCTGTGAGAAGCGATCTCAAAGAGGATAACCACCCGCCCTCGGTTTGCTTGGAAGGCAGTTTTATTAAGTAGAATAATTATTGACCCACTCTGTATAAGTCAGTCTCCAGAAACATTGCCATGGGGGGCCACTTGAATAATTTGGTATTTACTAATATACGTAAAACAAAGTACTTGCAATCCTGAGATAAAAAAAAACCATTGTGTATTGTTCTTTTTGATTTAGAATTTAAATTTTGAAAAACACAATCTTGATATTGGGTTGATACTAAATTTTGCTCCACTTTTTTGACAAAAATTGAAGAAAACAATTATTTAATAAAAATTACATTTAAACTTTATAGTACGAGGTGTGACTATTAAGTAACGAGACTGACGCTGTAAAACATTTTATTTTGATGGGGGATTTCAAACATATTTACTTATTATCACCATCAATATACACCCCTTCTCTATCCCTTCAACGCTCCATGCGAAATTCCCATTGTTCGAAACAGTGCTGGAAGTATTCTTTTGTCAACTTCTTCAGAACGCGTGCAGCTTTCTCTTTCACAGCTTCAACGGACTCTTGTTGTTTCTGACCTTGATTCTTTTAATGCAGATTGCACCTTAGGAAACAGATAAAAGTCGCACGGCGCAAGGTCCGGTGAATAAGGCGGATGGTCTAACACTGGGATGCTGTACTTGGCTAGAAACCTCTTAACAGACAATGCAGAATGAGTCGGCGCATTGTCTTGTTGGAGCATCCATGACTTGTCCTCCCACAATTTGGGTCGTTTTTTCTTTATTCCTTCACGAAGTTCAGCAAGAACATGAAGGTAGGAATATTGATTAATAGTTTGACCTTCAGAAACCCAGTGAAGGTATACAATCCCATGAATATCGTAAAAAACAATCATCATTGATTTGCTTATTCGAGTTTTTTTGACTCTCGGTGAATTTGGGCTCTTCCAGTTCATGAATTAGCGCTTCGTTTCAGGATCATAAGTAAAAAACCACGATTCGTCACATGTTATTGTCATTTCCAATAAGTTTGGGCAGTGGCGGCTCGTGGGTTTTTAGAGTGGGAGGGCGTAGAAGAATATAGTGCTGCTGAAGATTTTTTTGCTTTCCCCTTCCTCCTTTTTACTTCTCGTGTTTTTGAAGCCATATACAGGAAGTGAACCAGAGTGTGTTGCTCTGAAAATTGTTTACTGTGATAAATGCCCGAGGGGCGGCGCCACAACGCCCTCCCTCACGAGCCGCCACTGAGTTTGGGTCATTTTCAATGGCTTCAAATTTTCAATGTCATTTCAAAGTGTTAGTACAAACGTTTTTACGAGCTTCTTGTCATTCAAACGTGAGAATTTTAGGCACCATTTTGGCACACATTTTTTGCATTTTAAAACCGTTATATAAAATTTGCCATACGCATTATTTGCTAATTCCTACAGTTTCAGCAATCGCATGAATACTTAACCGGCCGGCAGATTGAACCAGGTTACCGATTTTTTCGACATTGTCATCCGTTTTTGACGTGGAAGTGCAACCCGGAGGTGAATCATCTTCGACGTCTTCTCGGCCAACTTGAAAACGCTTAAACCACTCAAAAACATGTGCACGCGATAAACATTCATTGCCATACATTTCTTTCAATAAATTATAAGTTTCACTAGCGGCTTTTTCAAGTTTCAAGTGAAATTTCATAACAATTCGTTTCTCTATTGTTAAATTTAACATTTTTCCGGCGAAACAAAAAACCACTCTAATGCGAACGAAGGCTACAAGTTATAGGGATTTGTTTACAGAAGCGAAAGGTACTGTATTCGAAAGAGAAGGCTTCACGCTAAACAGCTGTTGGTTGTTGGCGTTTGGCGTATGCGTGCTTCTTCTGTGCCAGCGTCAGTCTCGTTATTTAATAGCCACACCTCGTATGTGCTGTTTTATTCGATAATCTTTCTTCATGTCTCCGCTAGCTTCATTATTCCGCACTTATAGAAGTTCTGAGTTTTCTGGCTCAATAACTGATCCAGGTGAATTTTATAGTCTTTCAAAGAAGTAAAGTGTTTACTATCTATGTTGTTTTGAAGCGATCAAAATAAATAATAGTTGGAGGGCGCAAAATCGTGAAATTAGGATTGATTATGTGTAAACTGACTTTTGCGGAATATTAGATCTACAAATACATTTTGACCTTTTTTTACATAAAATTAATATCTATTTATACAAAGCCAACATACATGTCAGTCTTGAAAATCACTTTCGATACATTTCTGCCATTTCTCGGGCAGCTGGCGAATCCCTGTTCAGAAAAAAGATTGTGGTTTTGATTCCATAAATTCGGTAATAAAATTTTGGATCTCTTCAATTATGCAAAAGTGCGTTTCAACAAGATGGTGTTGCAGACAACAAATCTGAAAGGGCCAACACTTAGAAGTTACAGTTTTCCCGGGCTTTAGCAACTCATAGTATAGCACGCCTTTCATATCCCACCAAACTTATAGCAATACTTTTTTGGCGTGAATATTCGGCTTAGCAGTTGACGTTGATGCTTCCTCGGGATAAACCCATGCTTCTCTCTTTTTAGGATTATCATATAGAATCCATTTCTCATCACCTGTCACGATTTTTAACAAAAAATGTTGGATTCCTGCTGGTTTTTGATCCTACAGAACATAAGAGGAAAAAGTGAAAGTTTTTGACGCTATATAACATCTCATGTAATATATTTTTTATTCACATAATCCTCAGTAATGTTTTGCAAAGATTTAATACTGTTTACCTGTTTATATTAAATAAATATTAGATATAAATATATGAAATAAATATTAGATATCACCACCAACCCCCTTTTATTTATTAGGACTAGAAAATACTTCATATACACCTATGTTCATCAATGTTACCTCAAAAAAGTTAAAATTTGTTGATATGTGTTATTATTGTTGAAAATGTATGATCTGTAATTTAATAAATATTGAGAGATATCCATTGCATTGTCGCGCGGTTTTCCCTTCTATACCATGAAGTGGGAAAATGTTTTGCTTTTCTAGAATCTGGAGCGGGTTCATCCCGTGTTCTCCCTTTGTACCTATTGCGCAGCTTACTACTAGAGGATAAACCGTAGTGTGGCGTTGGATATCCATTATGTTTTGTTAGGTCTTTGGGTGGGTATCTCGTGCAGTTTTTCTCTTACCCAGTTTGATATTTTATTATTGATCGATAACATTATCATTGTTGAAGTTATACAGAGTATCTCTATTTGAATTTATGCTGATTGTTATCATTGCTATTATAATTGGTGCTATAACGAACACACTCTCATATTAAAGTATGATTTGTATCGATCTGATAAATTCAAAGTAACAGATAATAAACAGAGAATAGTTTGATGAATTCGAAGTATTCAGGGTTACTTTTATTTCCAGGTAGTTAAAGCTGCAATGATTGGAAGCCCCCACCATGCTCGTCAAACCCAACTATCCGCCCAGTTAGAACAATTGCCGTTAAGCCATCTTAGCTAGTATTAGGGAGATATGTATATGTCGCTATATTAAATATATATGTTTTAAACATATAACATATACCTTCATTTTATGATATTCATTATTTTTGTTGCCTTTACAACCAGTAGCTTTAAATAACAAGAAAACTTAAGATATTAATCTAAAAGTTGCATATTTGCAATTTAAATAATGCAGCCATTATTTGCTAACCAAGTTAGATGTTTACATAACATAAAACTCACAATTTCAGATGTTTAAATACAACAATAAATTATTTTTGTTAATTTTTAAAGGTTATCGAAATGTTGCTTGCCTTTTTTTGATGCATTTTTAAGCACTCCTTTTATCTGTCGAGACCACATCTCAGACTAATACACAAACACGCACCTACAACGAACTAGGAACTGAAAGGTACCCGCTCGCTTTGGTGCGGCAAAACTGGCCTGAACCATTGGCGTACGATTTTTTTAATATATCGGGTTATCCGGAAAGGTCGTAGGCATTTTTTTAAGAGAAAAAGAAACCCAAATAGTTTAGATAAATAATTATTTAGTCTATTATGTAATTACCACTGTTTTAAGAACTTTTTGCCAACGTAGTGGTAGGATTCGTAATGCTTTTTTGGCAAAAATTATGTAAGAAATATTTTTGTTTAATATACATTTTTCCGACACCGGGTGAGTCCAAGGGTGAGTTTTTCACTGAACACTTTGTTTTCTATCGATTTTAATAGTTAAGATGTATTTAAAATATCTAAATATAATTGAACTGTTACTAAACTTGAAGATATTTACCACTAAATACCAAATCATCAAATCAGTTTAGTGGTAAATCTCTTCAAGTTTAGTGTTTCACACCAAAGGTTCCAATAGAAGAATTGATAAATCTGTTACTGTTCATTTTAAATTATATTAAAAAGAGCGTTCTGTCAGCGTTCTGTTCAAATTGTATTCCAAGTATAGTTTATACCTGGTATATTGTTGCATTGTAAAACATTGTAAAATATTAAATTATTTCTATTTAAGTGTCCATACATTATTTGAGTAGTAGCATCAGCATATTCATATGATTTGAAATTTAATTGAGAGAGATATCCAAAGTATTGTCGCGTGTCTTTTCCTTCAATATCATGAAGTGGGTAAGTGCTGTTTTGCTTTTGTAGTATTTGGAGCGGATACATCCGCACCCTTTGTACTCATTGCATAACTCGGTACTAGATTACCATACTGATTACTGTAGATTGTGACGTACTGACTACCATAGTGTGTGGTTGGGTATCAATTATGTTTGGTTAGCTCTTTGGATGGATATCTCGTGCGTCTTTCCATTGATACCCCGTTCACATCCGAAGCTGACACTGTTCTGCGTTTTTCTCTTCAATGTCAGGAAGAGTATCCAGTATGATGATTTTATTGTTGATGATTAAATTGTTATTGTTACAAAGGAATGATTTATAATTTAATAAATATTGAAATATCCATGGTATTGTCGCGCGTCTTTCGCTTCGATACCATGAAGTGGGTAAATGCTGTTTTGCTTTTCTAGTATCTGGAGCGGGAACATAGCGCGGACTTCCCTTTATACCCATTGCACAACTCAGTACTAGAGGTTACACTGTAGAGTGTGGTTGGATATCCGTTATGTTTGGTTAGCTCTTTGGGTGGGTCTTTCTTGCGTCTTTCCCTTGATACCCCGTTTACACCCGAAGCTGGGACTATTGTGCGCTATTCCCCTCAATGCCAGGAACAGTACCCAATTTCATATTTTATTATTGGTCATTAATATTATCATTATTGAAGTGTTGTAGAGCTTCTCAATTCAATTTGAATTGATGTTGATTGCTATCATTGCTATTATAATTAGTCTAGAGTATCTATCGTTGGGAATGTGAACAGTCTCATATTAAAGTATGATTTATATCGATCTAATAAATTTAAAGTAACAGATAATAAGCAAAAACATATTTGGCGAATTCAGAGTGTTTAAGGTTACTTTTATTTCCATATAATTAAAGCTGCAATGATTGGAAGCCGCCACCATGCTCGTCAAACTCATGTCCCCGACCAGCAGTCTAGTTAGAACCTAGTTAGAACAATTACCATTAAGCCATCTTATATATTATTAAGGAGATATGTATATATGTCTCTATATTATATATGTTTGAAAAAAAATCCTTTCATTTTATGTAATTTTTTGTGTTTACAATTAACATCTTTATTCCCAACTGTTCAACAATGTTTGCCGGGACCTAACTGAAACGTGTGGTTTGCTAATTCTGCTCGGTTTTCTTCAATTGCTGCCTTCAGCTGATCTAATTGTGAATATTAAGGGTCGGAGTTGATGTTTTTGTTGCGTGGAAGAAGCTCAAAGTGTAACGGTTCTATGCGTTCTTTCCAACCACACCAAAAACAAAGCATAATTTTCTTCAGATGAAGGCAAATTCAAGATTACCTTCATCCATTGATCGATTTAAGACTAGGAGAACGTGTTGAATCTTGAGCAAATTCCCACAACAAAATTTTGCAAAACTATTCTAACTTTCCTTTATTGATGCATTACGCATACACTGCATATATCTTGTCTGTGTATCTGTAGTTCTTTTATCTTTACAAAATCATATAATGTTCCACTGGTACGATATATACCACTGTCATTCCCTGTATAACGTGCGATGTAAGTTGATTAATAGAAAAGGTAATAAAATAATATTAATGGAAGTTATTAGGCATATATTTAATTATCATGACAATAATATATATATATATATATATATATATATATATATATATATATATATATATATATATATATATATATATATATATATATATATATATTATATCATCATCAGCCCGTATCGATCCACTGCAGGATGAAGGCCTCTTCAGCATGCTTCCAACCTTCACGGTCCTGGGCTTTCCTCTGCCACTCGGGTCCAATATACTTAACGATGTCATCAGTCCATCGCGCTTTCGGTCTTCTTCGCGGACGTTTGCGATCAATCGGTATCCACTCCAGGATTGCCTTGGTCCATCTGTCGTCCCATCGCCTCGCTATATGGCCTGCCCATCTCCATTTCAACTGTTTTACTCTTCCAATGATGTCACAGACTTTTGTTTGTTCCCTGATCCATGCGCAGGACTTTCTGTCTCGTCTTGTAATGCCAAGCATACATCTTTCCATTCCCCTCTGTGCCACCCGAAGTTTTTGAATTGATTGCGATGTGAGTGTCCAGGTTTCACTTCCGTATGTCACAACGGGTAGAACGCACTGATCGAATACTTTTCTTTTCAGGCAAAGTGGGAGTCTGCTCTTAAACACTATGTTGAGCCTACCAAATGCCTGCCAGCCACATTTAACACGCCGTTCCACCTCCCGGGTGGTATTCCCCTCCATGGAAATCCTCTGCCTATATATATATATATATATATATATATATATATATATATATATATATATATATATATATATATATATATATATATATATTGTTGATTTTTCTTCGTCGCAACGATACAGTGTTTGTTCTTTCTTCAGAAGAGATTTCCATACTTTTGGAATATGCGATTTTTGATGCGAGTGTCGTTTTGCGTATTTAGCTCGCCTCTTTCTTCTATTTTAAGGGCTTCTCTGATTGTTCGAACCTTGTAATTTTCGATATTCGCTATTTGTTTGGCTCCTTCAAAATTGATTTTATGTCCTGTTTGAAGATAGCGCTGGAACAGAGCGGAAGTGGTTTGGTTGTTTTTTAAGTTGTTTTGATGTTCCTGTATTCTGGCCGAAATTCGTCTGTTTGTTTGTTCTATGTATGTTGTGTTGCAGTCGGAACAAGAAATGCTATATACCCTACGATTTTCCAGCCTGACTTTGTTCTTGGGGTTTTTTAGGATGTTTGCGACAGTTTTGTGTGGCTTGTAGACTGTTCTAATCTTATGTTTTCTTAGTAGTCTGCCTATTCTATCAGTGATTTCTTTTACATATGGTAGCAGGACCTTTAGTGCATTTGGTTCTTGATCCTCTATTGTTCTTCGTGTTTCGGTTTCCTGATGGTAAATGGCCTTCCTGATGCAATTTTCAAGTTGCAAATTGAAAGTTCCTCGCTCCTTGTATCTGGTTGTATTACTCGGAAGGAAGGATTTGGAAATCAAGGTATTCACTATTGCTTGGATTTGAGAAGCGTGGTGATGGGATTTGGTGTTAAGGTATCGATCGATAAACTAAACGCCAAATCACTATATTTAACCTCTCGACATAATCAGGAAATGATTTAATTTACTTGAATTATCTACTGATGGTGCTAACATGGTTCACAAAACGTGCGTCGACAATTTAAATAAAGTAATTTGGTTAAACGAAATTACTAATATGTTCACTTTTGAACGCAAAATATTTTATTCGTACTTGCCTTAACTTGAATCATCACCAAACGGTACGGCTCTGACTACTTTGCATAAATAAAAGATAACAAATACTTGATTGAAGTTAATTTATTCGTCCCAATTGACTTGATAAGATTCAATATAATGCTTAATAGATTTTACTTACGTAAACAAAGCCATATCACTTAGGGAAGAATTTTTTCACATATACAGTGTATCTAAACAAAATTAGATGATAGTAGCAAAAAAAATAGATATTACAGATTATTGTTTGTGTCTTATATAGCCTTCTAAGGGGTTCTTTAGGTAAATAATGTATGTTCAAAATTTATTTACAATTATTTTACTTAGGCCTCTTAGGCTTTTCAGCAAAGATAAGAAAAATTAATTAAGATACTAAAAAATTAAATTAATATTACACTTATTCCGACGTCTTCGGAACAGGTTTTATATTCCTCTTCTGGTTTATTCTTGAATGACTTGTATGGTAAAAGTCACACGAGGCCATCTCGGGTGATGAATATGGTGTGTGTGAAATGGTATTTCTTTGAATTTTAGCGAAAAATTTACGAATAATTATTGCAAGAGGGCGTTATCGTGATGCAAAAGTCATAAACTGTTTTATTACAAATCTGGAGGGTTCTTTTTCAACTGGACTCTTACTAAATAGCCAATTACTTAGTACAAGATCCTTGATTTTGAGTAATGTCTGAATGATTGTGGCGTGTTCATATATTTTTTTTCCTTTATTTGGGTTTTTCGCCACTCTCTAAAACTCAAAAAATATCAAAAATACCTGTTCTTATTTAAAGAAAGAATCACTGGGTAAAAACAAAAAACCAAACGGAGACAAATTTCTCAGTGATTCTTTTTTGTAATAAATTTGCCTAACGAACAAAATTTTAAAGATATAAAATGTTATAAAAAAATTTACAAACTTTTAACGTTAACGTTTCAGAGGGTAATCTTCCCCCGTTTTCAAAACTAAACTAAAAAATAAATTATATTAATTTGTAATATATAAAGTAACGAGTGAAAGTAAATATATTTTTTTGTATGTGTCAACGATACTTACATTGACAATAGATTTTCATGACAGTGACATACGACCAAAAAATATATATAGGTAATGTTTACTGTGTGATTGTTTATTGTATTATATATTTATATATTATTTATTATATTTTATATATTATATATTATATTTTATATATTATATATTATATTTTATATATTATATTTATATATTATATATTATATTTTATATATTATATATTATATTTTATATATTATATTTATATATTATATATTATATATTATTATATGATTTATTATTTATTTATTTATTTATTGGTTTTTTGTTTTTACCCAGTGATTCTTTCTTTAAATAAGAACAGGTATTTTTGATATGTTTTGAGTTTTAGACAGTGGCGAAAAACCCAAATAAAGGAGGAAAAAAAATCCTTGATTTTGATATTATTCCGTTCATCGGTTCACATGGGAGTTCTTTCTGAACGAGGCTCATCTTTAACGGCTTCTCCACTATCACTAAAGTCCTGATACTACTGGTAAACATTTTCTTTTGGCACAACTTCATCACCATAATACTTTCTTAACATATTTAATATATCAGCATAAAAAAAATAGATACAATTTTTTAATAATTGTAAAAGACTATAATTTTGAACTTAACAAACGAAATTATATGAAACTTATGTCAGATGTTAAGGATTATCATGCCAACTTGAAAAACAAATGGTTTTATCATTACATAAAGCTCACGAATTATTAAAATAAAACTCACCTTACTTTTTAGAAATAATGCCATCAAAATGTCAGCTTTTACACTCACGGCACTGATCTAAACGAACACCAAAATTCCTTAGGGCGGCTCGGTACATAATCTCTGGAGTGACTGCCATTTCGGGTTGGATATTTTCTTTTAACTGAACCAAAGAACCCGGTTTATTAACGTAAAATTTCGATTTTAGGTAGCCCCACAAGAAAAAGTCCATAGGCCTCAAATCAGGACTATGTGGAGACCAGTTTATGGCACCTCTCGTGAAGATCAATTTCTTTGGGAAAATTTTACGAACTCGTGGTAGAGACGTGTTGGAAGTGTGTGGCGTTGCTCCGCCCTGCTGAAACCATGTTCTTTAATTGTAACCAGCATAGTTTTGCAGCTCAGGTACCAAAAAGTTATCCAACATTTCCACATAACGCTCTGAATTGACGGTAACTATGCGTCCTGTGCCGTCTTCAAAAAAGTACTGGCTGATTATTCCTCGCGCTGATATTGCAGCCCAGACTTTAGGCGAATGTAGGGATTTTCGATACTTGTGTTTCACGAAGTATATTCTACGTGACTTGGGTTCCACGACGACAGTAGAACTTTCTCTGCGCTACAGTCACCGAATCATTTTTTTTGAAAAATTTTTGCACACACAATGCACTGCGCCCAAGAAACGTTCCATACTGACTAAATTCCTAAACGCGTCTATCGATTGACATGCGCCCCGAGCCCCTCACACCTGTTGGGTTTACGTAGTGAGCCAATGAAATAGAAATTTTCTTATGGGACACCTTGTACATGATTTCTGCTAACTGTTTTAGTTCTACTTCATTTCGCTCTTCTTCCGTGATATTTTCAACTTTGTCTTTTATTAATTTTGTAGTTTACGATATAATGTACGAGGATTGCTATTTATATTTCCCGAATTGGCAACAATGGTGATGCTAGGCGCCATCTGACATATACGTCTTAAAGTTGACATTGTTGATTATATACGTACTCAAGACGTTTTATCTTACGAACACTACACTAGAACGGTAAATTCTAAATGGGCCACAACCATTTGTTTGCGAGAAGTCTTTGAAAAAATAAGAAAAAACAACCAGCGACGCAGGATCATTCTTCACCATGACAGCGCGTGCTCTCACACATCGGACCGAACAACTCAATGTTTGACCAGCCAAAACATCGAATTGATGGGCCATCCACCGTACAGTCCTGATTTGGCACTGAATGATTTATTTTTCGATATACGATGCCAGAAGAAGCGGTTGATGCGTTCAAAACGCATGTTTTGAAGACACCCTCAATTGGAATGGAAAAAGTGCTATGAAAATTGATTCAAACGTATGCAAAAGTGTGTCGATCATCCCGGAGAATATTTTAAAAAACAATAAAACAATTTTCAGTGATAAATGTTTGTTTTTATATATTATTCCAGATACAAAATAGCAACCCTTGTACCTTTAATATTTATTGGTATGTAAATTGTGTAAGGTACCTTAAGGGCTCACATACCCCTGCGCGCGCTGAAAACCGAGTAAATTTGAAAAATTATTATAAAAGTTACATGGTGAAAAAAAAATTAAATTGTTGATTGTACATTTTTATTAATTTTTCAACTATAAGAAAAAAATAAAGTTTGAAATACTGTAATTTCTTTATTTAAAAAAAAAATCCGTCAGACTATTACTACTACATTATTTTACAAAATTCTTTTTTATTTTTGC
The DNA here is from genome assembly GCA_031761425.1 of Cosmopolites sordidus. NCBI lineage: Eukaryota > Metazoa > Arthropoda > Insecta > Coleoptera > Curculionidae > Cosmopolites > Cosmopolites sordidus. Next base: position 274,132 of record JARFXV010000559.1, on the reverse strand, counting down.
AGCTTGGATAACTTTTAAAGTTATGATGTCGACAAGGAGGCGACATGGTTTTTAAGTATTGTCTAAATGGTTGTGACGTCACTGTCACTGTAGTGTCAGTAAAAAAAAAATATTATCAATGTAAGTATGATTGGCATACAACATATATTTACTTATCTTTTAGAGTATTATATAGACATTAATATAAATTATTTTTTAGATTCGATTTGAATACTGGAAAGGGTTAACATTCAAAAGTTTGTATTTATTTTAGAAAATTTTGTATTTTTAAATTTTTTTTTCGTTAGGCAAATTTATTACAGAAAAAGAATTACTGAGAAATTAGTCTCCATTTTGTTTTTTACCCAGTGGTTATTTTATTTACATAAGAACATATATTCTTGATATTTTTTTGTTTTAGATCATCGCGAAAAACTCAAAAATGACATGGTTTTTATCAGTAGTCCATTTATACCCGTAAAAAATAATGTAAAGACTAAAAAAATTTTTTTTCTTATAGTAGAAAAGTTAATAAAAAATGTGAAATCAACAATTTAATTTTTATTCACCATATAACCTTTATAATAATTTTTAAAATTTACTCGGTTTTCAGCGAGCGCAGTGGTGTGAGCCTTTAACCATATATTAATATGTAGCTTATATAGTTTAGTCTGCTATATAGTGCTGCTGAAGAATTTTTTTTTGCTTTCCTCTTCCTCCTTTTTACTTTTCGTGCTATTGAAACCGTATACAGGAGGTGAACCAGAGTGTTTTGCTCTGAAAAATTGTTTACTGTGAGAAATGCTGGAGGGGCGGCGCCCCAACGCGCTCCCTCACGACCCGTCACTGAATTCTTTATCTTGTAACGCACAACGAACAAGACAAATATTCTTAGGTTGTACATTGACTTTATTAATTGCTGTCGACAAATACATATTAAGATAACTTAATATTGTCAAATATTCTTTCCAATTAATATTTGTTATTAACAAGCCAATTAAGAATAGGGTTATAAAACCCAATAAGTCAGTACAGAACAGAACAGTTACAGAATTTCTACATTACTACATTACAGCGATAGCAGGAATATTTTCTTTGGAACGCGCAGTTTTTTGTCTTGTTTTTGTTTTAATATAGAGCAGCGTGAAACGCATTTGGAATTTGTCGATAATTCGGCGAATACATCTCTCGATGGGGCGATAACGTACCGTGCTATAAAATTCACGGTGTTCTATAAGTTTGGTGCACAGAACACTGATTTTGATAACAAATTTCGACAATTTACAAACGTTATATATATATATATATATATATATATATATATATATATATATATATATATATATATATATATATATATATATATATATATATATATTTATATATATATTATTATTCACGTTTGGGCCCTGGTGGACCACGCGAAGTACAATTATAGGCGTTTGTTGTTGTTAGCCTTCCTTTGTGCCCATACTAATTTCATTCTTTCGCTGTGAGATTGTTTCCTTTCGTCAGACCAAGTTGTTCCAGTCTTCCTACATTTTTCTCTCTGGTCAACCTTCCAAACGTTAACCTTGTGTCTGAAACAGCCTCTATCCTGAATTTCACTTTGTGTAATTTTTGCTGATCTTATGTCCTCTTTAATTGCAGCAATTCATTTAATTATTTCTACTTTAGCTTTACTCCTATTTTCATAAAATTCGACTATTTGTCTAGTTAACCTACTTGGATTCATCCGTTTTATGTGTCCGTAAAACTTAAGTCTTCTTTTTCTCATATCGCTATGTATATCTGTGTATTGTTTGATTTCTTGGTTTTCTCGAAGTCGGTATGTTGTGCTATATATTTGTTTGGGCCCTAGAATTTTTCTTATGATTTTTCTTTCCTTCTTTTCAATGTCCTCGATGTCCCTCTTTCTATTCAAAATGAGCGTTTCCGCAGCATATAGACATTCTGGCTTAATAACTGTGTTGTAATGTCTAAGTTTTGTGTTTTTAGATAGGCATTTTTTGTTGTAAATGTTTTGTGTAAGTCTCAATGCCGTTTCCATTTTTTGACATCTACCCTTATTGGCCGCTTTTTCCAACCCATTTTCCATGATTATTTCACCTAAATATTTGAATTGAGAGACTCGTCTGATGTTACCATATTTTGTTTTTAGAAATGGCGTTCTTAGTCTGTTGCAGGTCATGTATTGTGTCTTTTCAAAGAAAATTTGGAGTCCTACATTTTCTGCTGTTTCTTTTAGGATTTTAATCTGTTTCTGTGCCGTTAATACATCTTGAGCTAAAATTGCTAGATCATCAGCAAATGCCAGACAATCAATTTTGATGTTGGTTGTCCCCAGTTTAATGGGCTGGTCAATATTCAGGGCCGACTTTTTTTCACGCCACCCCTGTATTACTTTTTCTAGAACACAGTTAAATAAAAGTGGCGAGAGTCCATCCCCTTGTCTCACTCCAGTTTTAATTTCGAAGGGCTCCGAGATCTCACCCATGAATTTATATATATATATATATATATATATATATATATATATATATATATATATATATATATATATATATATATATATATATATATATGTATATATATATATATATATATATATATATATATATATATATATATATATATATATATATATATATATATATATATGTATAATATATATATATATATATATATATATATATATATATATATATATCTATATATATATATATATACATATATATATATATATATAATATATATATATATATATATATATATATATATATATATATATATATATATATATATATATATATATATATACATATACATATATATCAAAGTTTTTATAGTTTAGAAGAATATATGTTGTATCAATAAATCAGACTTAATCATGGATATTTTGTATTATTGTGGGGACTGTATAATTATATTATTAAATTATTAAATTATTCAACTATTCAATTATTCAATTATTAAATTATATACCTTATCAAGAATAAAATATTTAGATGTAAGTTTAAATTCTATATGTTCTTTGTATGCACAGAAGTGAGGCAATGTGCATGCTCTTGTTTTGACTTGATCCATGCATACTTGTATTGCCTTGAGGACTTAATAAATTATTATTATTTTTTCCTTTCTATCTTTTTTTCCCAGCTAAGCTGAATTTTAAATGAAGGGCGGGCCGTAGCCAAAACAGCTTCAATCCTCCAAAAATTTTTGGGCGATGCGAGTAGTATTAAGGATTACCGCCTTCTGCATTATTCTAAACAGATTTTCTTCTAGCCCCCGAAATTTAATGTTAGTTATCAGGTTCTTTGGTATAATGCCAGTGTTGAAATCCATATCCGCTTTATTTCTAACTTGAGGTCTGTATATTTTTGAACTTTTCTTCAGCCGTCTTTTGAATGTTGTGTGTGTTTGGAACATCAATGCCGATTAGGAATGCTGTTTTCGTCTTTTTGTATATTTTTGCAGGAATATAATATTTGGCTTATTACAGTATACGGTTTTATCATTATTGTTCGGTTGTCTAGTACCACCTCTGGGGTGTATTTGTAATAGGGAACTGTATAGGTAATAGGGAATTTGTAATAAGATTATTACGGCTTGCGAGCTCCTGGTGGACTATACTGGCCACCTGATTATGACGGTGAAGATAATCCGTCTTGGAGAGTCTACCACATGCTCCTACAATATGTTGGATAGTCTCTGGCTTTTCGTGGCATTTCCTGCATGTGTCATTGATTGTGAATCCTTAATAATATATTTTTGGTAGTTCTTAGTGTGCACGACTTGATCCTGAATTGCACACATAAAGCCTTCTGTCTCCGGAAAAAGACCTCCCCGTGTCAACCAGTAGTTCGACGCACTCTTGTCTACTTTATGACGGTCAAGATCATGGGGGTGTCTACCATGTAGAGACATATTTGTCCACTCTTGTATAATTGTTTCAGTTGTCTGAATGCTCTCATTTTATCGTTCCATTTTTTTAAGATGTATGGTGTATGTTTAAGGTGTATACTTATTATCAGCTAAACACACGCTGGCATATAGCGGGCATTCGATCATTCTTTGATGGAAATATGTTCTCAAACTGGATATTTGTTTTTCGTGTAGATTACATATATTTGTAATTCCTCTCCCTCCTTTAATTCTTGGTAATATAAGTCGTTTTTTACTACAGTGCGGGTTGTGTTTCCTATATTTCGTTAGTGTAGTTCTAATTATTCGTGGTAGGCTTTCGATATCTGTGTTTGACGAAGATATAATTCCAAACGAATATGTCAAGGCTGGTATAGTAAAAGGGTTTATAGCTTTTACTATGTTTATTTATTTTTACTATATTATTATTATTATTATTATATATATATATATATATATATATATATATATATATATATATATATATATATATATATATATATACCGACTTCGAGAAAACCAAGAAATCAAACAATACACAGATATACACAGCGATATGATAAAAAGAAGACTTAAGTTTTACGGACACATAAAACGGATGAATCTAGTAGACTAACTAGACAAATAGTCGAATTTTATGAAAATAGGAGTAGAGCTAAAGTAGAAATAATTAAATGGATTGCTGCAATTAAAGAGGATCTAAGATCAGCAAATATTACACAAAGTGAAATTCAGGATAGAGGCTGTTTCAGACACAAGGTTAACGTTTGGAAGGTTGGCCAGAGAGAAAAATGTAGGAAGACTGTAGAAGAAAAAAGCTCATAGCGAAAGAATGAAATTAGTATGGGCGCAAAGGAAGGTTAACAAGAACAAACGCCTCCAATTGTACTTCGCGTGGTCCACTAGAGCCCATACGTGAATATATATATATATATATATATATATATATATATATATATATATATATATATATATATATATATATATATATATATATATATATAGCCATAACCTGCCATACTCGCAGACAATGAAAAAAGGGTAATCAAACAGGTAGAAGTCTTCAAGGAATGTGCAGAGAAAGTCGGCCTACAAATCTCCTTTCAAAAAACCGAATTCTTCTGCTCAAAATTAGATGTCCAAAATTTGAACACCAAATACAGCAAAATGAATAAGGTCACTCTCTTCAAATATCTGGGCAAGATCCTAGAGCCCACAGGAGGAGAGAAGATAACACAGAAGACTCGATTACAGAATATAAAGAGGGCATACGGCAAGAGACACAATATCTACAATAAGAAATGCATATCCACACATGCAAAAATAAGACACTACAATACAGTAATCAAACCAGCGAGACACTTACATGCCATAAGCGAGACACTTACGCTCCACACAAAAAGTGGCATAGAATACATACTAAAAAAGAACGCAAAATTATGAGGAAAATTCTCGGCCCAAAACTGACAGAGGAAGGATACAGACTACAGAAAGAATATCCAACGTAACGGCGGACCTAAGAAAAATATGGTTGAAATTCTATGGACATATCAGTAGACTCCCACCGACAAGACTCACCAACAGAATTCTTACATACATACAAGAAGTCATGTCAACAGTACCATGGATCGCACAAGTCAGAGCTGATCTGGGAAAGGCACAAATGGGCCTATATATATATATATATAGTATATATATATATATATATATATATATATATATATATACATGAGCGTTTTCGATACTATGATGAGTCTTTGGAAGCGAAAAAGTCAACGCAGCCAATTTTGCTTGCCAATCTTGCGTTGTTTTACTGAATGAAGACTTTTATACGGTTGACCAAAGCTAGATATTTTTCGGCGAGAACAGCTTATACTCTTTCAAGTTGAGCTGAATAGAATTCTGAATTTATCGCCCAACCATCAGGAACCAAGTCACAGTGAATTATTACGACCTGATATAATTGAATTAATTAAATATTTTTTATTGTTAAACTTTTGTAGTTTTTTAAGTGAATAATATTGTTTTAACCCAAAGAACTTTTGAATACTCTTACATGGCTGTAGTCATGAAAAACTTGGAGACTCCTATTATAAACAATAATTCATGAACTCTCTTCGCAAATTTAAAAAAATATATATTATTTTTCACTGAGTTAATGTGTTATCATGTTATGTATGTATTCATGTTATCTAATAATATCTTGGAATAAAAATGAAACAAATACCATCAAATATATAAGTTATGTCCTTGAATGTTTTAAAACAATAATGTGTTATCATGTTATGTATGTATTCATGTTATCTAATAATATCTTGGAATAAAAATGAAACAAATACCATCAAATATATAAGTTATGTCCTTGAATGTTTTAAAACATCGTCTGGCTTAAGCTCTGATAAGAATATCAATTTTATCTGCAGTGGGCAAAAATCAGCTGAATAGCACATGTTTGTCGTTAGAATGTACAGATATCTCAAATTGTTTGACGCTTAAACTTTAAATTGAAGTTCTTTTTTTTGTTGCAATTGTATTAGTGTGTTTAACAAGTATTTTTTTCTTAGCTAATCTAGTACATATTCTTTAGTTATTTGAATTTTTTCATCATGATATTGTTATTCGTATTTATCTTTAGGAATTAGCCTCATTTTTTTTAAACAAATACAGTGGATAAAAAAATAGTTGAATAAACCGATTTTTCTTATTTTCTTTATTTTAACACTTCGGTCAATAAGTCCTCGGTTTAACATATACATAGCGTCAAATTTAAAAATCCTTACCATTGGCCGATTGTGCCAACCTTCGAGCGTCAAGTTTCAATATTTCATGACAATCTGTCTACTAGTTTCTGACTTATTGTGGTTTAAGCGACGCTACTTTTGTTATTTTCAAAAGAATTTAAAAATAAAGAATTTCGTGTGTTGATTAAGCGTTGATTTTTGATGAAGATAAATACCGTTGAAGCAAAACAATGGCTTGTTAAACATTACCCGGACTCTACCCCAATCCGGTATGCTGAATTTAAACATAACCGTACAAGTACCTGCTGCTGCTGAACGCTCTGGATATCTAAATGAGATTTATATCAGACAACATTAGAAAAATTCACAAAATTATTGAACAAAACCGTAAAATAAAGCTGCAGGAGATAGCTGGTATCATGAAAATACCGAATGAAAGTATTTACACCATTTTGCATAAACATTTGGGAATGCATAAATTGCTCTCGAAATGGGTACCGCGTTTGCTCACAGCGGACCAAAAACAACATTGATGATTCTGAACAACATTTGAAGCTGTTTAAGTGAACTAAAAAGGATTTTTTCATGTGGTATGTGACAATGAATGAAAGTGGATCCATCACCACACTCCGGAGTTAAATCGGTACTCAGCTGAGTGGACAGCAACCTGTGAAAGCCGTCCAAAGAGACCAAACACAGAATCATCGGCAGGCGAGGTTATGGCCTCTGTATTTTGGCATGCGCATGCGATATTGTTCATCGATTATCTCGAGAAAGGTAAAACCATCAATGGTGAATATTACATAGTGTTATTGGTGCGTTTGAAGGGCGAGATCGCAAAAAAGGGTCCAAATGAAGAAAAAAGAGTGTAGTTTCACCAAGACAATGCACCGTGTCAACAATCGTTGGCAACAGCACAATGCACTTTGAATTACTTTCTCATCTATGGTATTCTCCAGATCTGGTCCACCAGCGACTATTTCCTGTTCTCAGACGCTGGAAAGAAATTTCCCTGCAATGAAAAGGTAATTGTAGAAACTGAAGAATATTTTAAAGCCAACGATAAATCGTTCTATAAAAAGTGTATAAATGTTAGAAAAGCATTGGAATGATTGTATTGCTCTTCAAGGAGAATATTACAAATTTTTTGTAAATCGAAATTTACAAAAAAAAAGACAATGTCATTCAATCGAAAAATCTGGCTTTACGCGACAACCATTGCACATATTTTACCATATTTACTCATTTACCCCTAGTAGTACTCATGTGTACCCAAAAATCAGTAAAAGCGAACACTTCCTCAGGATATTGCAATTTTTATGTTAATTAATATATTTGAACATGAAGTAACTTGAAATGAAATATTAAAAAAGCACAAATAAACTGGACGTTTATGTACACATTTATTTAATTATGCTAATGGCAATTTCATTCATACTAATATAATAAAAATAAACCTGACAATAATGCAATTTTTGTTTATCACACTTTCACAAAATTGTTAACATTAAAAATTTTAAGTTGATGATATTATTATAGGAAGACAAGAATAATTGATGTAAATACGATTCGATATGTTAATCAAAATAGAAAAATATTCTGATCGTTAATTTTATATATGGAAGACAAATAATTATTTTAGTATATCTTATAGTAAAATTTACTTAAGTTCTTTCAACACTTGACGGAGTTTATCCAAAAATATGTCAGCATGCTTCTTGGTAAAGGTGAGGGATGTCCTAAGACGAAGAGTCTGAGGATGGGAGCCACCACTGATAACTCCTGAAAAATTAAAACAAGACGTTACTAGTTAACTATATGATTAGTTTTTTTTTTACCGTTAATCAAGTATAATATAGTCCGAACTTTAAATTCAAATAAAACAACACCCGAATTAGATGTGTTGAAACTATTTATTTTATGTGAAATAACACTCAACAACATTAATGTTTGAAAACAATTTCGGACAAATGTCCGCCGCGGTTACTTCTAAGAGCGCATTCTGTCAATCCAATTTCCGATCACTTTTTCAAGCAATTGGGGTCTTATATCAGTAATTGTCCGAGTTATGTTAGCTTCCAAGGCGTCAATAGTTGCGAGTTTGTCGGCATAGACCAAAGATTTAATTGTTCCGTCAATAAATCGATTGTTGCCTTGGTTGTATAACATGTGGAGCCGTCCAATTGGGCCCTCATCTTCTGCAGATCAATAACATTCAAATTCGGAATCAAATAGTCATTGATCATCCCTCTGTAACGATCCCCATTAACAAATTGATAAGTTTGGATCTTTATCAATACTGCCAGCAACAACGGCGATATTTTCTTCGGAACGCGCAGCTTTTGGCCTTGTTTCTGTTTTAATTTCAAGCAGCGTGAAATGTGTTCGGAATTTGTCGATAATTCGGCGATAACATCGCCCGATTAGACACAGATCACTGATCTTGATCTGATATTAAACGTTCCATAACATTTAACGTGTCATCATTACTTGACAGCAACTTATATCGGAATTTCGGACACACATCCTTTATATATTTGACAGATAACCTAGTTACATATTTGACATTTTTTTTATTTGTCAGACAAATGTTATTATGTTAGTGGCAATAATTGTTGAATCAACCTCGAACACGATTTTTAACAATGAGTTTTATTTGACAGCTCATCTAGAACACTATATATTGGACAGCTTTATATGTTCCTTTTGATATTTAAGAAACTATTTAGGTCACATTTATAAAAAGTGGCCTTATATGCATATAGTGTACAGTTTGTTCAACTTAATTATGAAAATAGTGGTTATGCAAAAATTGTGTGTGTGTGTGAGTCGATATGGCTCTGCTCCAGGATGGGCAATACGCCAGCTCCACTAATCTCCAGGAGCAGCTATGAATGCCACACAGCTGATCGGAAGATTACTTTAATTACTCTGTAATTATACGTTGCCTCCGTTTTTCGCTGACAGTTAGTGGACGTTCACCACAAAGGAGGACGCTACAAAGGGAAAGGAAGGTAGTGATGGCGTGGAAACTTCCAATTAAAATACTACAACTTTAGACCTAACACATCCATGTACCTATTGATAAGGCATAGCGAGTCTTGGTTGATATTTGAGAGAACAGCCTGAAGGTTAAGAGGCGCTCCATGCCCCAAAGCGATAAGCTCTCTGTATAAGTCAAAGGCCTGGTTATGTCTGAGCGGGCATTCGAAGAAAATATGATTCAGGGTTTCAGTTTCACCACAGTCGCAAAAAGGAGAATCCGCGATCTTAAATTTAAATAAACGGTGTTTAGTAAGGCAATGTCCCGTTCGTAACCTAATAATGTTAGTGATGTGTCTTCTGTCCTTAAACTCGAATTTATTAAACCAATGGATTTTAGGAAAATCAGGGACGATTTGTTGATACCAAGAACTTCTGTCATTTAATTTCTTCCATCTCGCACAAAAGTTCATAAACAGTTTTTCCTTTAAGATGGGGATGAATTCTTTAAAATTTAATTTAATGCGTTTAGGGACATTGAGACGAGTCGCTAATTTGGCGAGTTGATCTGCCACCTCATTACCCTTGATGAATGAGTGACTAGGGATCCAAGTCAATCTGATATCGACATTATCGCGGTAGGCGCCTTGCAGATGTGATTTGATATTAAGTATTTGTTTTTCCATTAAAGGGGTCAATGTTGCTTTTAGTAACTTTGTCGATAGCACTCCTGGAGTCTGAAAGTATTATGGCTTTCTCAAGTTGCAGGGATCTGATTGTTGTAAGGGACTCATCAATAGCTACTAATTCACCCGTGCAAATTGAGGTTTCTGAAGGGAGTTTCTCCATCTTATTATAAGCCAGCGAAGGGGAATGGATTGCATAACCAACCCCATTATCATTCTTGGATGCATCCGTATAAAATTGATGGAATGATTGGAGCCGTTGATCGTTAATATAGCTTAGGAGATGGTTATTATTCAAAGGGTCATATTTTGAGAGGGGCAGGTTAATAGTTTTAATAGGCATAATCTGACACGAAAAGTCCGTCAAAAAGCAGTTGTATGTCGTATTGGAGGAGATTTTGTCAATAAAGGGGGAGATAGTCTTCAGAGCTTTCAGGAGGTAGGGAGTATCCTTGTTATACCAGTAATTATTTCCTGTTGTAATTTTGTTATCAAGGTCAGTAAGGATTTTTTTGAGAGGGTGATTGAAAATCGCTAAATTTTTTAAGAGAAGTCTAATCGAAAGCCAGCTCCTTCTGTATTCAAGGTCCGTCTCGCCTGCCTCTGATAGAAGCGCCGATATGGGAGAGAATTTCATACATCCGATGATTGTTCTTAACGATTCACGGTGGAGTTTGTCCAATAGTTGAAGGTACCCCTTACTACAAGGTTTAAAAAGAAACGAGCCATACTCCAAGTGAGCCCTGACGATGCCATTAAAGACCATCTTAAGAATCTTGGGGTCAGCGGCCCACCATACCCTAGTCAATGTTCTCATAATATTGAGCCCCCCTCTGGCTTTTTTCATGTTAGTGTTTATTTGTTCTTTCCAGTTAAGTTTTGGATTGAAGGTAATACCCATGTAGGTTAAGTTCTCAACGTATGGGATGACCGTGTCGTTAATTTTGAGTTGCGGTGGAGTAAATTTTTTTCTGTTTTTGGAGAAAACCATTGCCTTGCATTTATTCAGAGAAAGGGAAAAGCCATGATTGCCAAGCCATCTATTGGTATTTTTGAGGGCCAGGTTCATCGAGTTAACCATATCGTTGACGTGTGATCCCGCTTTCAGTAATATTAGGTCGTCTGCGTACCCCAATATGATGATATTTTTGGGCATAATGTGGAACAAATCCGATAAGTAAATATTGAATAGCAGGATACTGCGGTGAGCCTTGGGGGATTCCGGCGTTAGCTATTCTCGGCCCGATGAGAGTCCCATCACGATTTTTGACGTATAGTTTTCGATTTTCATTAATTCTGAAAATTAGGTTGTTAGTGTGTGAATCTATTCCGAGATTACTCATCTTTCTGTAAAGTTTGGACAGAATTACGTAATCATAGGCCGATTTGATGTCCAGAGAGGTGGCGATTACTGCTTCATCATTGGAAAAGGCTTGTAAGATGATATATGAGAGAAGGGCTAGGTTATTATTAATGCCCATGCCCTTTCTGAAGGCAGTTTGATATATTGGAAAAGTGTTGTTATGTTCTAGCGTCCATTCGAGACGATTTTTTAACATGATTTCTAGTACTTTGAGAAAGCAGGAGGAAAGGATAATAGGTCTGTAATTTTTGGGGTCTAGGGGATCAGTATCATGTTTCCAAATCGGGACCATCAGATAGTCTTTCCAAGGTAAGGGAAGTGGCGAGCCTCTAAGGCAGTCATTATAAATATTAAGAAGGATGTTTAAACGATCTTTATCTAACAGGTTTATCATTCTGTAGACAATGTTGTCCAAGCCTGGAGCTGATGTTTTCTTTTTATTTAGGGCGTATTGAAGTTCGTATAAATTGAAGATAGGGCTTGGCGGTTCTGACGTGGTTAGGGAGAAAGACGCTTGTATGTTGGTTCGAGTAGAGTTGTCCAGAATGTATCTCAAGAATTTGTCATATGTTGCTAATCTTGGAATTTCTGTTTAAGGATCTACAAAATTCTTTGAAGCTTTCTTTCTTTTTATTTCTGAAGGTTCTTCTTGAAAGCGCGATTTGTCTTTTGGCGTTGATATAATTGGCAATGTTAGAAAAGTTTTTGAATTTCTGAATATCCGCTCTTCTGAGTTTAATGATATTGGAGCATTCAGCATCCCACCAAGGGTTACCCAAGTTATATGTTGAGTTTATTTTTTGGACATGGAAGGAAGTATCGACTATCTCCATAATGTCTTGATATAAGTTCGAAAAATTAGAATGTAGGTTTACCGGAGGAGGTGACTTAAGACGTATTGCGTATTCCGTCCAGTCAACTAGTTTGAAATTGATTTTCGTGTAGGGGGTGTTTTTGAAATTTGCCATCTGAAGGTCAATGCAGCATTTGGAAGGGAAGTGGTCGCTGTAGGCGCAGTCAGAGAGAACCTCGAAGGTGGAGAGGGGCTTAAGATGCTGGTGAACTATAGTTAAGTCTATAACGCTGCTTGCTGAAGGATGGAATAGTGTGGGAGTACCGTCGTTGAGGATAAACAGATTGTGTTTGATCGTGTAGTTATACAGAGTATTGCCATTATTGTTATTTTTGTAGCTATTCCAAGCTTTGTTGTGTGCGTTTAGGTCGCCCATTATGATGAAAGGGATTTTAAAGCTGGATACTATGGAGTTAATGTCGTTTTCACTGATGTCAAATTGCGGAGATATATAAATATTGCAGATTAGAATCAATTTTGACCGTTAAGTATTGGAGGTTCAAGGGATCGAAACTATTTGTAGATTTAATATATGCAAAGTTGATATTTGATTTGATGCAGGTGATCAATCCGCCGTGACCATCGTTACGATCAAGTCTAAGGATCCTATAGTTCTTAAGATGGCATTTTATGTTAGGAGGTAGCCAGGTTTCATTCAGTAGAATGACATCTGGATTATTGTCCTAAATAAGGCATTTTAATGACTCGAGATTATTGAGATAGCTTCTGATGTTCCATTGCATTATGGTTAGTTTAGTCATGTTGGGTAAAATTGTTAGGTAGTTTCAACGCATGATCCAGTAGCTCCAGTATTTCAGATTTTGAGATTAATGCATTTTTTAGGTTACTAATTTTGTCCTTGAAATTGTCTATGATTGAAAAGGCACTATATTGAGGCTGTTCCTGATTATATCTCGCATGATAACGAGGTGGCTCTTGGCTGTACTGGGGGGATTCCAAGATAGAAGTTGGTTCGTCTAGGTCAAAGTATCTGGGTCTGCCGTTTGGAAAGTACAGCATATTTTCAATTTCTTTCTTGTCGAAATAGGGTGCTGTCGAATGACCTGATTTGTTTCCCTTAGTTTGAAGAGCACTAGCATAACTTCGTCTTGATCTTGCTACGTCAGCTGTGTGTCTACGTTCATTAATGGGAACTGCATTGTTTTGTGCCGTGTTCTTTTTTGGAAGTGAGGGAAACTCTTGTGGATGTAGGGTGTGATAATTTGGGAGTTGGTCCGAACCTTTGCATTTTGAATTCGCTTCGGGACATAATTGTATTTATTAGTAGTGTTGTCAAATTCTTTTCTATTAAGGCGAGTAGCATTTATTATTTTGTATGGCGAGGAAGCAGCCACAATTATTTCGTCCATAGAGAAAGATTTGGGAATCTGACGGATTATTCCTTTGCATGTAACAAAGTTGAATGGGATGTAGCACTTAAAACCTTTTTCTATTAATTTATTATTTAGTGTAAAATTCTTTGCATCCTCCATTTTTTTAAAATCGATTGAAACTCTGTTTTTACCGCTGATTTTTATTTTATACATCGAATCTAATTTAAGTTCGTAAATGTGTTTAGCTATCGAGAAATGGTTAAGTCTACCTGAAATGTTTTCCGATAAGGGAGATTCCACAAATACCGTAAACGGACCAGTGCTATTGTTATTTTTTTTTGTACAATGAGACTGGTTTCGTGGGCTGGTTTTTGTTGTTATCAATAATTTGAGGAGTAAAAGACCAATCACTATTGTTTGAAAAGTTGGAATTATCACGGCGGACCGAAGGATTTTTATCGGTATCTGAAGCAAGGTTTACTCGAATTTTCGCCAATACTTCATGTTCGCTAATATCACTTCTATTACTGCTGATGCCAATACTTCTATCGATATTGTCGATTTCCATATTGTCATTTTTTATTTCATCTTTTTTTTGCGACTTGGTGAATCTATCGCCCTTTCTTAATTTGTACGGGGGGGCCCGGCCCCCCCAGGATCAGTCATTATTAGAGCTCAGAAAAGAAATTGGTTTAAAAGATCTAAGTTGTATTAATGAAGTCTCCACTTACCAGGAAGGGACACAACACTGTTAGTAAGCGCGGCGTGCACGTGACTTGTTGCCTCGACCGAAGCCAAAACAATTCTGTTTTGGTTATTTTCTTTTATTAAGTTAAAAAAAGACCCAGATGAAATGCCTATGCCTGGTGAGTAATAATTATTAAAGATTACGCTCAGTTTGACATGAATAGTTTTACGAGGATCGTTGAAACGTTCTCGGCCTAACACATAGATGGCGCAAGTATGATCAAAAGAATATGCTATTTCTGAAGTACAATTCGTTACTACTACTGTGAAGTTTCAGGCGTTTTGAAATAATATGAACAATGGATGAAGTTAAAGTTCGAACTGCTACAAAGAAATTTGATTTATATGTTTTAACCTTCTACGGACATACAAAAATAATTATTAGGTAGTTAAGAATGTTATTGCGTTTTTCTTATTTTAGTTTTATTTTATTTTACTTTGTATATGATTTTAAAAAGCGCGTTTTTCGCTCTATCGAACGCTGATATTAGTTTTGTTCTAAATTAATTTTAGTCAACTTTTTCAGAACGTTAAATGCCGCTCGGACAAAAAGCAAATTTGCACTGTTTTCTTGTTTCAGTTCAAACTAGGTCAAAAAGCTGTCGAAGTAGTTGGCGATATTCAAGATGCGTTTGGCCCAGAAACCACCAACACAATGGTGGTTTAAACAATTTCGTAATAGTTACTAGAGCCTCGAAGATGATAAACGCAGTGGTCGGGCATTGGATGTTGACAACGACCAATTGAATTGTTGACAAACTATTCGCAAACTTGCCTCTGAATTAGGCGTAACGTATGTGACGATTTCTAACCATATGTAGAAGATTAAAAAGTAAAAAAAACTCGATAAATTAGGTGCGCAACGAATTGAATAAAAATCAAAAAAAAACTTCGCTTTGAAAATTGTCGTCTGTCCTTCTTTTGCGCAATAAAAACGATCCATTTCTCGAACGGATTGTGACATTGCGAAGAAAAGTGGATTATTTACGACAATCTATGACGAAGCTCCACATCACTTTTCAAAGCCGAACATGCACTAAAATAAGGTCATGGTGACTGTTTGGTGGTCTCCGACCGGTCTGATTCATCACAGCTTCTTGAACCGGGGCGAAACGATTACAGCGGAGAAGTACTGCCAGCAAATCGATAAAATGCATAAAAAACTGCGGCTCGAGTGCTCGGCATTGGTCAACAGGAAGGGACCAATTCCCCTCCATGACAACGCTTGGCAACACGTCTCAGTGATCACGCCACAAAAACTGTATGAGTTAGGTTACGAAACTCTCGACCATTCGCTATACTCGCCTGACTTTTCGTCTACCGACTACCACTTTTTCAAGCATTTCGACAGATTCCTGTGCGAGAAATGCTTTAAAAATCGAGAGGCTGCAAAAATTATATTCAACGACTTCGTCGCCTCCAGGGCACCGTTGGAAAAAGTTTTGTTAAGTGATATATGTGCATGTTAAAAACCGCTATAACTTTCTTAATAACCTAATACACTATACCTAAAAGGATTTCTTCCTTTCGTTTTTGACAGTAATCCCTTTTGATTTCTGATTAACATAGCTGAGAAATATATCTGAAGATTCCTCACAAATAAAATAATAGGACAAAAGATATATGTGAAACCTAAAGATTGACTTTGTACACATTTTTAAGTGATACACCCTTAGCTTTACCTTTATCTCTAAGCTTTTTGATGATATCGTCTCTAGTTTCTGGTAAATCAGCAGTAATAGCCAAAAATGTTCCTCTTCCTCGCGTCGAATGAATTAACGGAGAGAACTCTTCCTCCAACTCTTTTAAGTGACACTTCATGTAGTGTCCTGTTTCCTGTACCAATTGCAAAAGGTTGTCCCTTAGGATAATATTCAGGATACTTTCCAGCATGATAACTTTGCTAGGATCGCCCATCCAGGTGTTGAATGTTCTATATGGTTGCTGCGGTCTGGAATTAAATTTAATTATTTTTTTATCAGAGTCCGTTAAATTAAAGCTAACTTCATATCTTCCGTGAAGAAATATCCTCCCAGTTGCATCTTTTTACTAAACGTTACGATATCTGGAGGTGTTTCCAGATCGAAGTACTCGTGGCACCAAAACTTCCCAGTAGGACCACCGCCTGTTTGAACTTCATCCATTATAAGTGCGGCACTGTTCTTCTTGCAAATGGCTTGGAGTTGTTTGAAGAAATTAGCTGAAGCGTGATTATCTCCACCTTCTGACTGAATTGGCTCCACAATAACCTAATAAAAATATCGTGCCACTTAGTGTCTAGGACTGATCGTCCCACGATATCGACTAGGGAGAATGATATTGAAATAGTTCATGGAATGTGCCTGTAGATGAGAGAGAGTTTTATTTTTCTATTTTATTATAAGAAGCTTATGATACCTAGAGTACTATCCGTTGGTGAAATATTGAATTTCGGTTCGACAATCATCAGACCGTTGCGCACCGAAATAACGTTTCCAAAAGTGGAAGGTCAATACCTTGGTCGTTAAATTTTACGAATTCATCCACTTAGAATTGGGGACTACTCCACATTAAAAACTAGTAAGGGGCTGTAAAAACTATCAAGGCTCGCTGACGGGATGGAAGCACCACAGAAAAAAGAAAGTTAGTCATTAAAAAGATACAGAGTGTTGAAAGTGAAACTAAATTTTCGAAAAATTTACATAATTTAAAAACGGTTGAAGATATCAGGTTCAAAATCGGGATAGTTGGGTTTTCAAAGCTATTTTGTGGGGAATTAACTCGCTCATATTTTTTTACTCTATAAAGCTGGGAATAATTTCACTTCAAAATAGAGAAGTCATAATTTCCACATAAAAAAGCTACCCTTGGCCAATATCGATATCTCACGCCGTTTGCGAGATATTCGTATTCGAATATTCCATTGTACATATTGTCAATGGCTGAAAAATATGCAATTCACAAAGTGTGCCTTGAATGTTGTCTACAAATTATTACGTCTCGAAGACAACTGTCATTGTTTTCTATCTCTCCTATTAAACGTAGGTGAAAACAAGTTTCTCCAATCTTGAGTTGGTATTAAATAATTTATAAAAAATTTCCTCACTTACTCAGGTTCCTAACCGTAGGTTAAACGTAGGTGAAAACAAGTTTCTCCAATCTTGAGTGGTATTAAATAATTTGTAAAAAATGTCCTCACTTACTCCGTTTCCTAACCGTGATTTAAAGGATATGCTCTGCTAAACTTGAAGAGATTTACCACTAAACACCCCAAAACACTTTTTTGAACTGCTCGACGCACGTTTCGCTAACCATGTTAGCATCATCAGGAGATGATTTAATCTAATTCTAAAACTAAACTATGTTCTATTTATATGATAACCATATACATTTTTTATTGGTGAAATTTTAACTGGTGAAATAATCATTATTACGCCCTGGAAAATCCACACCTACGAAGAGAGTGACATTTCCGCACGAATTTTTTTAATTAACATTTGATGCGGCAATATCGACAATTTTTTAATCGGCCCGTTTAAGTTTCCGGCCCGTTTAAGACTGAATGGAGATCAATATGTGCAGTTTTTAGAAAATTATTTATTAGACATTTTGGACTGTATACCTCTAAACTTAACACAAGACCTATGATTCATGCAAGATGGGGCGCCACCGCATTTTACTTGCATTTACGTTGCAGTGCGAAATAATTTGCATCAACGTTTCCCACATCGATGGATTGAGCGCGGTGGTGAGTTTTCTTGGCCATCTCGTAGCCCAGACATTAATTCGTTGGACTTTAATTTGTGAGGTCATATGAAGACCTTAGTTTACAACGATGAAATCAATACATGGGACGAACGTTTACAAAAAATTCAACAAGCGGCCAATGTTATTAGAAGTAAAGAAAATATCTTATTGAGGTAAACTGTGGACACTTTCAATACCTATTGAAGTAAATTTTAAAAAAAATGTTGTTTTAAATAAAGTCTGTTGTATTTTTGACATCTTAATGTTTTTTTTCTCGTATTCAAGGCTCATTTTGTGAATTTCAGATTTTTCAGCCATTGACAACACGATATTGACCAAGGGTGCCTTTTTTACGTAGAAATTATGACTGTTCTCTATTTTGAAATCAAAATATTCCCTTCTTTATAGGGTAAAAAAAATATGAGCGAGTGAATTCTTCACAAAGTAGGTAGCAAGCTTCCTCTGGAAACTAAGCTGAAACTAGTACCAAATTCGGATTTGACACCTTTGAAAACCCAACAACCCCGATTTTGAATCTGATATCTTTAACCGTTTTTAAATTATCTCAATTTTTCAAAAATTTTGTTTATCTTTTTAATATCACATTGCCAGTAATGTGTACGGCCAACACATTGCCAACATATTTATTGGCAATATGCTCTTATTTTGATCTCTACGGCGCATAAGTTATGGGACACCCTGTATACAGCCGAAACATCGAGCTTCAATGAAAGAGATTTGTAACAAGGATAGACTTGGGAATGAGGATGTTGCGTTAGAACCATTCACATAAGGAACCAAAGCAAGATAAAAATGAATATAAAATAGTAGTACAAACAGTGTATGATGGACTTACTCCAGCAACAGGGATTTCCTTCTTTGTCCATTTTTCAAATAGGTCTTCAACTTGAGCCAGACATCTTTTATCTTCGTCTTTATTATAGCATTCGTTTTCCTCCAGAGGATATCGGTAAGCTGGGAAAGGAGCGGCAGGCCAATCGAAAGCTGGTATGTCAATTTTCTGGATATATTTGGATCGGGTTGTCGATAGTGTTCCCAAAGTTCGTCCATGAAATGCGTGTTGAAATGACATGATTGCTAGATTTGGAGATCCTAAAGAAAAAAACAAATATTGTCAACTTTTCTACTGGGGTGTAATCATTATTTATAAACAAAGGAAATCTTAGTAATGTCTGAATGATTGTGGCGTGTTCATATATTTTTTTTCTTTATTTGGGTTTTTCACCACTATCTAAAACTCAAAAAATATCAAAAATACCTGTTCTTATTTAAAGAAAGAATCACTATTATTTATGTATTTTCTTTCGCGGTATTTCTGACACAATTAAAAGAGTAGGAAATAAATACAACATAAGAACGACATTTAAAACAAAAAATACTCTTAGATCTCTATTAACAAAGACTAAACCAAACAATATACAAGAAAATACCAAAAATGTGGTTTATAAAATTCCCTGCGAATGTGGCAAATTCTATATAGGTGAGACATCTAGACCATTAGATGTTAGAGTAAAAGAGCATAAAAACCTTCTTAGAAAGGGCGATTTTAATAAATCTAGAATTTGTCAACACGTATGGGAATCGGGTCATAAAATCAATTGGAATAATTCCAAAACGGTATTAAAAGAATCGGTAACAAAATACAGATAACACTAAACACCATAATTTTTGTAATCTTCTCGACGCACGTTCCGCTAAGCATGTTAACATCATCAGGAGATGATTCAATCATCTCAAAAATATTGAATGAGTGTAGTGTTAGTTAACAAGTTTTGTGTTTGCGAACGAAATACGCCACGCGAGACATATCAAACGCTTCGTACCCGTCAAATCAGCATTTAAAACTAAATACCGATACGCTCGGTCGCAGGGAATCTAAGTCCAAATCGCATGTTTTAGAAAGCAGTTAAACCCCCGAATTCTGGCAACCAACAAAACATGTAATGCCAACGGCGAGATAAGATGACGGTGGCGTACGGTCACTGGAGGTAAACTTCCAACTAACGATGCAAAAAATATGGCGAGAGGAGAGAATGTTTATCCGCATTATTTGGTGTGATAGGTCGACAGACGTTCTTCTACATTTGGAGATTTTAATTTTAATAATACCTTAAAATGAGTTAAAGGAAAGAAACTGACCGGAAATAAAATATGGTGTTTTACTCTGAAAAATTGTTTACTGTGATAAATGCTAGAGAGGCGGCGTCCCAACGCCTTCTCTCACGAACCTCTACTGATATAGGGATGTTTTAACAGAATGTGTATATTAAATGTGGATTGAAGAGTAATTAGTAATACAAGGGGTGTCCGATAGAACAACTGCGAATAATTGAATTGTTCTTATCAATATCATCAATACTTTACTTCTTTTTTAGTTTGAAGACCAGAAAAGCCGGCCGCGCTGGCGCATTGCCAAAGGTGACGGCCCGATGGGTTGTGCTTGTTTAATATGATCTCCCCATACTATAATAGTTTTTTTTTTTTGAAATACTACGCATATCCAAAATGGTGTTAAATTATCAAGGTTGTCGGTGCGTCTATTAAAATTCAAAAAGACCAAAAAATGAACCATCGTTTTTCATCCGTATTTTCTAACCTAACTTTTACATAGCGTAGTGGCTATAATTATCTAGCATATTTGTTTTTCATTTTACGAGGGTTCCTAGAAAAGTTCGCGCCTGACAAAAACAAAATTTTTTCCACGTACTCATGTACTCATGTTAATACCTTCGGTATAATGTAATTTATCCAGTTCTGCCAAATAAGTTGTTGGCTCAGCTTTGATATCATCTTTTGAAGTGAATCCTCGTCCAGCGAGCCATTTTTCAAGTTTACGAAGAGGAAGCAATCACACTTCGAAGCGTAGGTCATGGAGTCTTCCACCAACAACTCGAGACGTATGTGCAAACGCACTATTATGGTAAAAGATCATTTTTATTTTTTGCCAAATCTGGAAATTTAGCTAGAATAGTACCCTTCAGTTGGTCCAGTAGTGAAGTGTAATACTCTTGGGTGATAGTCTTGCCTATTACCAGGCAGTCTATGAGCACGCATTACAAGAATATCAGAAAATCGCAGCCATGTATTTTTTTCTGCACATGACGCACTATTATCTACTCCCACCCACTGTTTGGATTGCTGCTTCGCCTCTGGCTTGTAATGATTAATCCATATTTGTAATTTCAACAGTGGAATAGCAAACCAACTAACGATGCAACACTCTCTTGAAAATAAAAACTACTGGCTGAACACAGTGCAGGTTAGACAACAATTCTGAACCTGATCTTCTGAACCTGATTCTGAACCAATCTGAGAAAATTGGGAAATCGGAAAAGTACAAAAGTGCGTGCTACACAACCGAAGAAAATATTAGAAGGATCATCGTTACGAAATTTGCTCTGGGCTACTCTATAGTACTGCAATATGCGATGAATAGTTGATTTTTTACGATAGTGGTTAGATAAAGAGAAAACTGCATCAAAGAAGATCTTAATGAGAGTTGGTTTGTATTCATACCAATCCCTACAACTTTCTGAATTTTGGAAAAATTATCACTGCATGAAAGAATGATCAGTCATGCATTCGACATTCTCACATGTGTAAAACACACATCACAAAATCTATAAGAAAATTACGAAATCTCAAAAGTGACTGGATAACTTTTTAAAGAAGAATGCCTGACAGTTCATCTCCCAAACAACAGAGAAAATATATTTATGCTGGCAAATTTATTTATCTAAATAACATTTAGCTTTTATTTATCTAAATAACATCTAAACTGTACTAATATTCTGTACCTGGTGGGATATTGAGACCGCAAGAGGTTTGTTCTTCTTCGCTAAAATTGTCATTGCCTCTGGTTTTTCTTCTATAGGCCATGAAGGCATGCTTGTACGCATTTTCATTCGCACAGGCACCACACATCATCGTATTAATATGACATAAACCTTTTGGAGCTACCTGTAATCGATATTTGATCATTCCATCATCGAAAAATATCTATGTATTCAATCAGCTTACCAAAGACACTATATTTGAGAGTTTCTTAGGCCAATCATCTCCAGGAAATACCCCAAGTGCAGGTCGATTAATCAAACTTTTCTGCAAAGGAATTATTTTGAAATAAATTCGAAAATAATGCTTATGTTTAAGAGTGAAATTACTCTTACCAAGTTGTGTTCATTTTCAAATAGTTTTAGCAGTTCTGGATGGTTGTATCCAAGAGGAATTGAAGAAATTTGAGTAAATGCGTCTAAAAATACGTTGTCGTCTGCATCCACTATGTAATTTCCAATCGATTTGTCATAATTTACAAAAATTTGCGTTGAACCTGCTTGCTAAAATCAACATTGGACAAGAATTGTACACTACTAAGAATACTTTATAAGTATGAGGATTTTCAACGAGTTTATTTTTTGAATTTCGAATTAAACATAATAGTTTAATAACAATTATTAAAAACATATAGTTTTTTTTTTAATTTTGAGTTAAGCATGTTTACTTTGAAATATTTTCTTCTTATTCCTGGTGTGCTACAGTCCGTTAGTGAGCCTTCACCGCCATCTGGACGGATCTCCAATATCGTCTTACTAGTTCTTGATGTGAAGCAGTTCTTCAGCACCTCTTTTCTGTTACCCCCTATTCGTTCCACCCTGATTATCCTCGATGTTCGGCTTTCTGGCATTCTCGCCACGTCCCGCCTATTTGAATCGCTGAACCGGCACATAGCTATAATATCCAGATCTTTGTATAATTGGTTTAGTTCGAAATTATATCCTTCAATTTCCACTACCATTCACAGCATCAAAAATTGAGAGAATCAGAAGTGATTTCTGACTACTCTTCTTTCAAATACTGCAAATATCTCTTCATTTTTCTTTGTGAGGATCCGCGTTCCGCAGCAAGTGACTACTGACCGAATTAGAATTTTATGGATCTTAATTTTCGTGTTTCATTGTATAGTTTGAATCTTAGGACTGTAGGGAGTAACTAAACTAAAATAGATTTAGCACTAAATGCCAAATAACTTTTTTAATTTTTTTTGGGTGCGCGTTTCGCTAACCACGGAGAGAAAACATCATCGGGAGACTATTCAATATGATTGAGAAATAAGAAAAAGTGATTTGTGTTTAGTGGTAAATAGGGCAAGTTTGTGGAATATATCCAATAAATAAACATGATTTCTCAGAAGAGGATTTTCTTCCATCATAAGAATGCAAATGAAGTCAATTTGCAATTGAATAACAGCGATTCTGTTCACCTAGCGACAATATCAGAAGAAAAAGCTTTACCAAGAAACACCTTTAACATCAGAGAAGTTGGAGCCTGCATTAGCTCAGCAACATGCAGAGAAAACACTAGTGTCACCTAAGGATATAATTTCACTTCCAAAACGAAAAGATGAACAAAAAAGAAGAAAAGAAGGAAAAAAATTGCTAAACATTTCTAGCAACCGTAATAAATTAAAACTGGAAGGTCTGGCTGAAGAGAAGTTGAGAAAATCAACGCGTGTCAAAATAAAAAAAAAATTACAGAGGAATCTACGAGTAACTAAACTAAAATAGATTTAGCACTAAATGCCAAATAACTTTTTAAATTTTTTTGGGTGCGCGTTTCGCTAACCACGGAGAGAAAACATCATCGGGAGACTATTCAATATGATTGAGAAATAAGAAAAAGTGATTTGTGTTTAGTGGTAAATAGGGTAAGTTTGTGGAATATATCCAATAAATAAACATGATTTCTCAGAAGAGGATTTTCTTCCATCATAAGAATGCAAATGAAGTCAATTTGCAATTGAATAACAGCGATTCTGTTCACCTAGCGACAATATCAGAAGAAAAAGCTTTACCAAGAAACACCTTTAACATCAGAGAAGTTGGAGCCTGCATTAGCTCAGCAACATGCAGAGAAAACACTAGTGTCACCTAAGGATATAATTTCACTTCCAAAACGAAAAGATGAACAAAAAAGAAGAAAAGAAGGAAAAAAGTTGCTAAACATTTCTAGCAACCGTAATAAATTAAAACTGGAAGGTCTGGCTGAAGAGAAGTTGAGAAAATCAACGCGTGTCAAAATAAAAAAAAAATTACAGAGGAATCTACGAATCAAAAAAGAAGGTAAAGGAGAAATTATCTGATGATGTATACCCAGGATGCCATGACCCTCCCATTGAAGAATGGATTCAGAGTAAGGTCTGCAAAAAGTGGTGGCATGAAGACTGTACCTCGTAGGAGAAAATTGGGGATTTTCAATACGATTTATGCATTTAAAGCGTTTGCGGCATTAATCGAACTTTTGCCCCACATATACGGCAAAAGTCATGTTTTACACAGTAGTTAGACATAATATTTGAGATCTTTTTATATTAAAATATTTTTTTTTTCGGGTTTGTTGTTCTTATAATTATTTAACCCTTAAGTGCGTCATTTTGCCCCACTCTACCAAATAAATGGGTTCAGCACTTTTATGTTGTGTAGCGCCATCCTGGTGAAGCCATGAAGTTCATGTACTATAACCTAACACTATGACATGTTCATTTGATGATGATAACCTTGTTGTCAATATCAACTTCTAAAAAGTTCGGACCACTGACTCTTTCACACCATGAACGACATCAAAAACTTACTTTTCGAGGTTATAAAAGTAGATCGAGAGCCCGTCTTGGACTGGGATGAAGACCCATATATCGTAATTTTTTGTTTACATATTTTTTTAAATTAAAATCATTAATATCATTGTTGAACATACAAGGTGTGTAAATAATGAGATTGGCAAAATTTCAACAGGTAGATGGAAACAGTGTTTTATCGAGGGTTTTGTTGTCAGTTACAGTCAGAATGATCGGGAAAAAGTTGCAATTTGACTCACGCAATCGTTCATCAGATTTTGGCCAGTGAAATGAGGATGAAGAAAATCTGTGCGAAATTGGTTCCGAAAAACCTTTCGCAGGATCTAAAGGACAACAGGAGCGAAACAGGTCTTGACATATTCGGGCGGGTTAAAAATTACCTTTATTTTCTGGAACGTGTCTTTACTGGTCACGCGTCTTAATTTTTTAAATACGACTAGAAGACGAAGTGCCGGAGCCAGGAATGGCTCCAACTCTAACTCCAACCTCACTGCATCCAAAACAAAGCTAGACTGAGCAAATTACAAATTAAAAATAGGGCGATTTGCTTTTATTAATACCCAAGGTATCGTCCATAAGGGGAAATCAAATGGGAAAACAGCATTTTTACTGAAAGGTTATTGGTAAAAAAGGACTTCGAGAAAGGGTCGTTTGTGAGAGATCGAACATCAAGAACAAGTGGGTGCTGCATCACAATAATGCGGACAACTGCGAGTTCAATTAACGAGTTTTTGATAAGTAAAAATATCACAATCCTCTTATTCACAAGTCCTTGTTGCTTTTCCTTTTCCTAAGGTTGAAAATTCACTTAAGGCGTTAGAGAATGTTGGCTGTAACCGATCAGCTGCAGGCGATTTCAGTATCTCAGTTTCGGCACTGCTATGAACAGTAAACAAACCCTCTTTATAGCTTTATGCGTTCCCAATGCAGCTACTTGGAAGGAGGTAATGTAGAATTGTAACTTCAATTAAATAAAAACGATATAAAAAGCACCCTTATTACTTTACTTACACATTTCGTATGAGGGTTGCTATTTATTTATCCGGAATAATAAATAAAAACAGATATTTATCATTGAAAATGGTTTTATTGTTTTTCAGAATATTATCTGCGATGATCAATATACTTCTGCATACGTTTGAATCAATGTTCAAAGTACATTTTCCATTCCGATTGAGGTACGCATCAACCACTTCTTCTAGCGTCGAAAATCGTTGACCGCGAAATGAATTATTCACGGACGGCAACAAAAAGAAATCATTGGAAATGATGATGACCGATTGATGTTTTGACTGATCAAATATTGAATTGTTCGGTCCGATGTGTGGGAGCTCGCGTTGTCGTGGTGCAGAATAATCCTGGGTTACTGGTTGACTTTTCTTAATTCTTTAAAGACTTCTGGCAAATAAATGGTTTTGTACCATTTAGAATTCATCGTTCTACGATTCTCTAGTGGCACTGTAGCCACATGCCTATTTATCCCAAAAACAACAGGCGACCATTTGCTTCGAAGTGCTTCTTGCGCAAACAACTTTTGTTGGATTTGGCTCATTTTGAAAGACCCATACAGTCGACTGCTGTTTACTTTCGTGCTCATATGCATAAATCCAAGATTCGTCATCTGTGTAGATGCTATACGCGGCTTTCGACGCACCACGATTGTGTTTTTTGACCATTTCTTTACACAAATCGACATAAGTATTTTTTTGAGCGGTTGTCAAATTATGCGGAATCGAACGCACAGAAATATTTTTCACGGGTAAACGTTCCTGTAAAATCTTGTATACTTGTCATTCCATTTTCCGATTTAAATGAAATTTTGAAGTCACTAAACAACACAAATAGCATCCGTATGAAAAACCGTTCTGAGTACGTATACAGTCAACAATGTCAAACTTTACGATGTATATATCAGATAACGCCTAGAAACACCATTGTTCCCACTTCCGGATACGTAAATAGCAACTCTCGTATTTTGCTTGAAAATCATATGGCTTTTTCTTCAATTCATTTTACAAATTTATTTAAATGAAAACAAGTCAGTACGTCAAATGTGAAGAATATAAATTAGAATACAAAAAACTCGTTGAAACACCTTGTATATAGAAAACATCTGAGTTTCTTAATATTTATTGAACCTCAATAAATTCGTAATAAAAGCATGAAAAACAATGTAGGGTCGTACCTGTAGTTTATTTAATTCGTTAAGCAGCTGTTTTGTTTTGGGTCCAGGAACCGGGGTTTTAACAGATGGAGCTGAAGGTTCCCCAGGAAAAGGGACACATGAAGAAAATCTTAATTGGTATTCTAAAATAATTAAAAATGAACAAATAGCAGTCATTTTGGTAATAAAAGAATTATGTTAGGTACACAAAAGGTAAAAAATAATTAAGTTTTGGCAATAAAAGATAGAAAGTACTTTTATAGAATTTACCTGGGTTTAAAATATGTTTGTACACAAAAGGACTGCTTCTAACACACCTGGACCACATTTTAAGTTAACTAAACCCCGTTCTACAGTGCCCCGTGTCCTTTTTCAGCTGCTTATAACCTTGCAAAAGCCCTAATGATGGCTGTACGTCGACTCGAAAGTAATATTGATCCCTAAATCTTCTCCCTTTAAATAAAAGATTCAACCCACGTTATAAAGTTACTTGTATCATAGTAAAACAACAATATTCTATCAAAAATAACCTGAAAGGAGAAAATATCGCTTGTTTTTATTAATACAAAATCTATTTTGCTTTAGTTGGCAGAGAAACATTGACCTGATACCAGATGCTATTATTGGATTTCTAATATTAGCATGCAGTTTTCATTTTTGTGATTTTTTATTTCATGGTTTGGTTACCTGCACTTAATTTTTTTATTGGACGTAATTACCCAACAATATCCATTAAATAATCCAAATATTTAAAATTGATATTTTTGACGACAAAGGTATTCTTGTAAAATACATGTTATCAAGATTCTGTTCAATTTTAAAACAAAAATAGCATGTCTTAATATTACATTTTCTTAATACAGAAACTAGACTCATAGTATTTTGAAAAATACTACAACTTTTTAGAAAATTGTTTTTACTTTAAGCCAAAAAAACAACGATGGGTTTTTGAACATTAACTTTTTTCACAATGAGAATAAACAGACCTTTTTTACAATGCAACACATCCACTGTTTATAGTTTTTCTACACTTCTTTCGCTAACCATGTTAGCATAATCAGGATATCATCAAATTTCATAAAATAAATAAAGTAGACGCTTTTTTATATGCAAACCCAATTAAAATAATATGGGGATGTCCAAAGAACTACAATTTATTCCTGCAGATTTATCGTTTATTCAAGCAATTTCAAGAATTCGGAACAGTTGGGATAGGCTTCGCATAAAAAGTTCAAGAACTGTGCGAAGCGCTGAGAATATTGCACGTGTGGAGTCTCCAGAAAGATGCAGAAGAGTTTTGGGAGTTTCAGTTAACAGTAGGCGCTATAGACACATGAATTAAACGTTTTTGGTGCTTTAAAATGACTAGAGAATATGGTTCCAGCAAGGTGGTTCCACAGCACGCACTTCATGTGAAACAATCAACATGTGGAAGAACATATTCCGTAGAGGTTTAATTTCTGGAAGTGGAGATTTATTGTGGCCACCTAGATTTCCTGATTTGACGGCTCCGGATTATTTTTTATGGAGATTTTTGAAGGAAAGAGTTTATATAAATAAGCCCCAAGCCATACAGCAACTCAAAGACAACATCGGTGCTAAAATCGCTGCAGCTAACACCAGATATGTCGACAAAAGCTATGGAAATTTATTAAAAAGGGCACACAATTGTATTGCTGCTAATGCCTCACAATTGATTGACAAAATTTTCAAAGATTAATTAAGACAAAATATAACGATGAAATAAACATATAGAAAAAAATTATCGACTTGCTCCTTTTAAAAGTTATAAATAATAATTAAAAT
The DNA here is from genome assembly GCA_031761425.1 of Cosmopolites sordidus. Classification (NCBI taxonomy): domain Eukaryota; kingdom Metazoa; phylum Arthropoda; class Insecta; order Coleoptera; family Curculionidae; genus Cosmopolites; species Cosmopolites sordidus. Next base: position 245,175 of record JARFXV010000559.1, on the reverse strand, counting down.
GGTAGCGTTACACTTGCCTCGCCCTGTAATTTATTATCTACGATTACGATTTTATTTATTATTGCGATTACAATTTTATAGACGATCAAATAATTTTGTATAGCAGGAATAGAGCAAAACCTTATTTTAGAGATATTATTACGTATTTTATACACTAAAGAATATGATTATTTAAACTTTGGAATAAAATGTTACCATTTCCAAAATGAAATAATCACCATTGACACATTTGAACTATATAACATTTAACACACATTGCAACTTTTCAGTTTTTGATTAATTAATTTTGACATTGACACATTTCATTTAAAATGATTTCTCATTTTACGGTTTCCACATCAAAGTTTTGCCCTGAAAGCTCCAAAATTCCCCCCAAACTAAAGAAAAAAGTATTGTCCATAATAAATTTTAGGGGATTTCCAAAAATCGAAGAAAATTTCTTAGAAGAACAACTCAATCAATTACAAGATGGCCTGAAAAGTGTTCTGTACGACGATGAAACTGGTAAATCACTGGAAGAACTCTACCACATTGTAGACAACTTAAACGATTCTGAGAATAGGGACCGACTTTTCCAGCTGTTAAATACAGTCGTTGAAGAGTATTTAAACTATCAGCGATCTGACCTTTTGCAGAAGTCAAGTGATGCTTCTGTATTCTGCTATCTACTTCCACTGTGGAAATGTTATACACAAAAAATTGTAATAATTAAAAACATATATTTAAAATACGATCGATGCGCTCAAAACTGTTTGAAATATAACACAGTACATACATCTTGTGTCGATTCATTCAAAAATATCATTATTATGGACTCCACTTTAAAAAACAGACTGACTTTACAGCTTTTAAGCACCATAGATTCAGACAGAAAAGGAGTGCATGTCGATAAAGCAGAAATAGAGACAGTGGTATCAATTCTAGTTCAAATGGATATTTACAAGAATGTGTTTGAAGAGCAATATTTACTGGAATCGAGAAAATATTTTATCGAGGAGGGTATGTTGGCTCAAGTGTTTTCTGTTGAAGAGTTTTTAAATCACGTAAAAAATTGTATTTCAAAGGAATCTCTAAGAGAGTGTTTGCCTCAAGAAACAACTGAGAAGGTCTTGAAAATTCTTTATGAAGAAATGGTACAAACATATCTGGACCATATTCTTGATAAAGGATTTGAAATTCTAATGGATGAGATTTTAGTTGAGAATCTAACAATTTTATACGATTTGTGCACAAAAGTATATAATGGTGTGGAAATACTTGCTGACCATTTTCAAAAATATATTCTCCTGCAATGCACCACCATTGTTGTCAGAACAACCGAAAAACCAATGATTCAGGAAATTATCGAATTCAAAGATAAGCTTGACAATATCATCACAGAAAGCTTCAAAGGAAATAAATTCTTTTTCGATTTGCTGAAAACTGTATTCACAAAGGTAATCAATACTAAGGGTTGTGATCCAGCACAGAGCCTTGCTAAATATCTGGATAGTAAACTAAGGTCGAAATATTTAAGCGAAGCTGAATTGGAAAATATTCTGAAAAAGGTCATGGTAGTTTTCCGATACATTCAAGAAAAAGATATCTTTGAGGCGTTCTATCGCAAGGATCTGGCTAGGAGATTGATTTTTGGAAAATCTTCTAGTCAAGATGAGGAAAGGAGTGTAATTTCGAAATTGAAAGCTGAATGTGGTGAATATTTTACTGCAAAAATGGAGGGAATGTTTCGGGATGTGAGTATTAGCAGGGACATCAACGGAGACTTTAAGCAATATCTTGCAAACGTACATCCAGATTTGGGGCATTCCGATATATCCATCATGGTGTTGACCAGTGGTTTCTGGTCGAACTCCACAGGAAATTATCGACTAGCGGTTCCATCAGAACTTCTCCGTTATCAGGCGATATTCAGAAAGTTCTATTGTTTTACCCACAACGGCAGAAAGCTAGACTGGCAATCAAACTTAGGACATTGCGTTGTTAGAGCCAGTTTTGGAAATACCGTGAAAGAACTACAAGTTTCACTCTTCCAAACAATCGTCCTTTTACTCTTCAACGATTATGATACTTTAACTGGTGCAGAAATTCAAAAGCATACCAAAATGGACCTTCCCGAATTGAAAATAGCGCTAAGATCATTGTCATGGGGAAAAACAAAAATTCTTTTAAAAGATTCAGATGAAAATACCATAATTATGTCTGATGTCTTTCGGTTTAATGACAACTTCACAGACAAGTTGTTCAGAATCAAAATCAATCAGTTGCAGATGAAAGAAAGCATAGAGGAACAAAGGGTAACTGAAAAGAGTATTTTGGTTGATAGACAGTTTCAAATGGATGCTGCTATCGTAAGAATTCTAAAGAAAAGGAGAGTTATTAGTCATAATGAACTTGTGGCTGAAGTTTATAAGGTCATGAATGTACCTGTCGGCCCTCAAGACTTGAAAAAACGTATCGAATTGCTTATTGACAGAGAATATATCAAAAGGGACTCAGATAATTCAGCCATGTACACTTATATTGCCTAGATAAAATATTTTGAACCTTATGTTGGTGTAATTACTTTTATAATAACAATAAATACATTAAATTAACATAAATTTACCTAATTTTGACCTTACCTGAAACAGGTACGCCCAAATAATATCATAAACCAATAAAAACTTAATTATGAAACGTAATATTTTTTTTACGCTTTAATGACTTTATTATCAATATCAGGTTTAAATTCCCCGCCAGAAAGCATAATCGACAGTTAGCAGTTGACGTGCGAGACGTTTTAGTGTTTAGCTACGGTGACTGGAAGTTGAGCTTATATCTTCCATCGTTTAATATTACCAATTATTTACGTTGTTATGCGTATTTAGTGGAGGATTTTTAGGCAAAGACAATATTTAGAAACAATTCGATCTAATTTACATTTCACCTTTTCGTATTGCAATGGCTAAGCAAATAAGAAGGTAAGTTAATCATGGCCTTTTTTTTTGTATTAGTGAAATTTAATACTAGAATTTAGTTTACATATTTAAGTGTTGTTGATTATTAGTGAAGACATTTACGATTTTTAGAGTTTGTTTTAATTATATCTTTTTAGTCAGAGCTCAATTTTTGCTTAAACTATAAAATATATGTATAACTTCATGGTACAACAATCGATAATTATGCAATTTTTGCTTGTTATATGTAGACATTTAATATTATATTTTCTTTTTTAGAAATAAAAATTTGAAATCAAAACCTCAAAAGGGTCGTGGCAATAGACCTATGACTATTTCTACCAAATCAAAAACCTTATCGAAAAAACGTCCAGTAAAAGCAAAAGGGGGTAGCGTACAGGATGCTCGACAAAAAATCCTACAGAAAAAGCGAAAAACTGTAGTGGACGCACGAGATGTTTTAGCTAAAATAGCCAAGACTCAGGACGCTAGAAGCAAACTCGATAAAATACGTAACCATGGTAGAGACAGAATAACTGCAAAAGTGGTTCCTACAAATCCTAAAGTTAAAGTAATTGGTAATAATATTCTGCAAAAAATTGACAGAAATGGGAAAATCAGTTTGGTCACTAACAAATCTCGTAACACCTCAAACATGAACTTGGCCATACAGAAACAATTAGGATTGATTCACTCATCAAGGCCACAGATGAAGCGTTCTCCACCTAAGAAACCCCCAGTTGTAAAACCCTCAGTGCCAATTCGTAAAACAATTGTGAACAATATAGATTATGGTATGTCTTTGGTCGAGCCGGTGCCCCAGTATTCATCTCCCTTGTATAAATGGGTGAAACCAGATCTGAGACCGGCTTCACATATTATAGGATCCCTGGAACCCACAAGGCAGGCCATGAGAGATGTCATGAGGGAGGAGCTCCTGCTAGCCAGAAATAGTTGGCCTAATTTCATCACTCCAAAGTAGGTTACTTTTTTTATTATTAGTATTTTTTAGTAGTTTGTTGTTGGGGTAATGGTAATATTTTTTCCTAGTTTATTAAATACAATTTTGAGATACAGTTATTTTTTTCATTTTCTCCCAACTGCAAGTCATCCTAAAGCTCTCTATTTTTGTGTATATTAAAGTCTTTCTATGCTTGGTTCCTCAATCTCAAGTATTGAAAAAATTTTGGTGTTTTACAACTGTGTGTGGGAGCATCAAAAGTTTAACAGAAACATAGTAGAAAATAATACATTCTTTGTAAAAACTATCTGGAATTGTTAAATAAAATACAAAAAAATTAATTTATTTGGCGCCTTCAAAGTCAGCCCCATCAAATGCAATACAACTATGCCACTGCTTGACTCAACCCTCCATACATAGTTCGAAGGCTGGGGTATGGCCTTCAGCAAATTTTCCTTTGTGGCCTCAATTGACTCAAAATGCTTTTCTCAAAGTGGTAACTTTAACTACAGGAACAGGAAAAGGTTTCACTGGGCCATGTCATGCAGAGCACGGTGCTTGGTCGATGACGTTCGTCGAGTTTTTGGCCAAAAACTCTTGCACAATTGTTTTGAATGATGGTGCATTAAATGCAGAAATTATGGGTATTTTTTTTATATAAAATTTACTTCAGAATCTATTAGAAATAGTGTTGTGTGTACTCTTGACATGTGTACAAAATGTTATGGTTATTTTGTTACCTTTTACATTGGTAAGAATTTATCGTTCACCTTTGCAAATTTAAATTTTTCTTATTTTAGGCCCATGCGTCTTCAACCTAGTGGCTATGTCGACTTAGACGCCGTAGACGATGATGAGGAAATGCCATATGCTCACTCCTCCGCCAGTAGAATATCTCTTCAAGGCTCTACCCGAGTTTCAAATGTTCACTCTAGATTAGACAGCATCCCTAATGAACCCAGATCCCACGGTATATTATCGCAGACCAAAACCAAGGTGGTGGTGCCTGCAGGACATAGAATTGTTGTATCCAATTTACAACCATCAGTCACAGAAGATGACATTAAAGTAAGATGTTAATATTAGTTTAATTTAAATCATTCTCATTGTGATGTTGTTTTACAGGAGTTGTTTGAAGACATTGGTCAACTTCTGTCAGCCAAATTAGTACGCCCCGGTGTTGCTGAAGTTATCTACAAGAATCTTAAAGATGCTCAGAAAGCTGTGGACACTTATCACAATAGGCAATTAGATGGACAACCTATGAAATGTTTGTTAGTCAACAAGAGACCTTTACATCATCCTACTGCAGCACCGTTAACAAAAACTGAAGGGATTTTGGGAAGGAAATCTATTTCGTCTTCTGATTCTTCAAACAAATTGATTCCTGATATAAGTACTATTCACAAAGTACTATTCCAAAGGAAGTAGTATTGAAGCAATTTTTGACAGATTATGAATTTATGAATTTTGTTTTGTATAATTTAATTCGCCGGTTATTAATATGTTTATTTTAAGTAATACCAATAAAGTTTAATTTTTTTGCAATATATAATGCAAAGAATGTTTTTATAGTGTTAATAATAAATATATTTAATGTGTGTAGAGTTGTTTTTTTTTGTATATTTTTTTTTTCTATTCCCGTTTGTTTAACCTAAGTTAAATGATTAATTAATGAAAATTTATAAGTTTTCAAGAATTTTTTAAATAATGAAATGCTTATCGTTAAAAATAACAAATTTCAAAGCAAAGTTTAACCTGTTGCATACATGCTGTATTCAGTACTCTATTTTTCAACTGTCAAGGTGAAGAATAAATATATTTGTTAAATATGTACTAGTTCTATATCTTTTAAAAATAAGACTAATGAAATGCCCTTCATTGCTAATGATAAGAAAATATTTTTTACACAACAACCATTTCCACAGCAAAACTTAACTACTTACAAATAATTGATTGATTTGCGCGATATTTTGGGATGGTTCATTTTCAACAAGTTTTTACTTACGAAACTATAGTCACAATGTCAATAAATAAAATGAGTGATAAATTATCAAAATAAAATTTTGTTTTACTTAATTTAACTAGTTGCATATATGCCTAGCATTATACTAGCGCCATCTTTAATATATTTTTCTAATCAAACAACTTTTGATTTGGATCAATCAGTGATCTTGATCATATCCATTTGCATCTTCTTTATGGGTTTGTAGCATTTACGCATATATATATATATATATATATATATATATATATATATATATATATATATATATATATATATATATATATATATATATATATATATATATATATATATATATATATATATATATATATATATATATATATATATATATATATATATATATATATATATATATGCGTAAATGCTACACACACATAAAGAAGATGTTGCATTAGCATGGAGAATGGAACCACTTATTGGAGTATTCAGATTTCTTTGATGCGTGGACTACTGTTATACCGTACCGCCTCGTCAATATTCTTTTGAGTGTGTTTGAGAATTGTTTTGATTATTCTGAAAGCTCCATCACTACCATATTTTGAATTTGTTTGTCGTAGTTGTGGGAACAGTGATATTTTTTTTAGAGGTCTGGATTTGCAAATGAAAGTCGTCTTTAATCGTACTTAAAACCTCTGACCTTGAAAACTTCTATAATTTTTTCCATCCCACGTTGTTGTTAACAACGGTGGCGGCTCGTGGGTTTTTAAAGTGGGAGGGTAAAAGAGAATAGTACTGCTCAAGAATTTTTTTGCTTTCCCCTTCCTCCGTTTTACTTTTCGTGCTCTTTAAACCCTATACAGGAGGTGAACCAGGAAAACATTAAAATTTTGTATTGTTACTACTTACAAGGACATTGGAGGATGGGTTGTTGCTTGTTGTGCAGATAAAGGAATGAATAAGTAGGTACTTACCGTTTCCCGAAGAGTAAACCATTCAAACAGTTCATTGTAACTATAAATCAATAGAGAAAATTCGAAAAAGTTCAAATAAATCTCAAAGTTTTATAACAAAAAAAGTTTATTGTACACATCTTTGTATATACCACGGCACCTCGCCATTTCCTAGTTTTTAAAGTGAAATTCCATTCGCCTGTTTTTGTTCAAAATAAATTTTTTAATAACTTTTTCGTTAAAGTTCGGAATTAGTTCGACCATAGCCCGCTCAATATTTAACACACCTAAAGCATTTAGTCTAGAATGCGGTGCGTCGCTGATATTAAAAGTGTTTTCAAGAAAATCAATTACGGCGCGTGGAATCGTTAACGGCATCCTCGCCGTATACATTCTGTCAAAAAGTACCGGTAATTGGTCAATAAAACACAATATGTTTATTATTTATCCAAATTTGTTATATCGCCTTCAAAGTAAGCCCCTTCCGAAATAATACGCTTATGCCAACGAATAATCAAATTGTCAAAACATTTTTTAAACGCATTTTCCACAATCGGAAGTTAATTTCAATTCTAGCCGCGAATTCTCTTTTGTCACTTATCAACTGAAAAGAGGTAATAATTAAAACACTTGGTATTTGTTTCACAATATATTCAAGATATTCTCTAACATGTTTCGGCCTCGCGACCATTCTCAAAGAGAGTTATGTATAAACAAAGTTATGTAAGTTATGTAAAAAAAAAAAGAAAGTTATGTAAAAACAAAAAAAAAAACAAAAAAAAACAAGGCCGAAACATGTTAGAGAATATCTTGAATATATTGTGAAACAATTACCAAGTGTTTTAATTATTATCATTGTTACTATGTTTCACCAAGAGCCAACCGCGCAATCAATCAAAACTATTGAAAAGAGGTGCCTCGAAGTGGTAATTTGAGTTTTGGAAAGAGAAACAAGTCGGCCGGAACCATATTAGGTGAATACGGTGGTTGTTCGATGGTGTTGAGTTTTTGGCCAGAAATTCGTTAATAATGATAACATTGTAAAATGGTGCGTTGTTGTAATGCAAAATCCAAGAGTTTTCTTTCCACAAATCTGGCCTCTTTCGACGAATTTGTTCTCTCAAATGCCGCATAACGCTCAGATAATATTCTTTATTTACCGTTTGACCTTCTGGCAAGAATTTCGAGTGCACAACACTGCGATAATCAAAGAAAACAGTCAACATCGCCTTAACTTTTGATCGACTTTGACGTGGTTTTTTCGGTGTCGGCTCAGTTGGAAGGCGCCATCCTGAAGCTTATTGATTGTTTGCATGTTAAACTCATATACCCATGTCTCATCACCAATTACAATGCGTTTTATGAATGTGGGGTCGGAATTGATTCCTTCTAGCATGTCTTCAGCGACCTTTACGCGATAAAGTGTCTGAAGAAAATTCAAGTCTTTCGGCACTAGTCGAGCGACAACGCGTTTCATGCCCAAACAATCGCTTAAAATGGTACGAATTGATTCGTGAGACACAGAAAGATCAGCGGCTATCTCTCTCAAACTTAAATGACAATTTTCAGTCACCATTTCATTCACTTTAGCGATGTTAACTCAAGTAAACAAACTAAATGACAAATGGCTTTCAAACTCCGCGTCACTATACAGGACAGTTGTGCCAACCTAGCGATAAAAAGAATTTTGACAATCATTTTAAACGGGCTTTTGAAATGATCAATTCCCGGTACTTTTTTGACAGAATGTAAACACTTATCTTCTTTTGTGTCTGTAAAGAATTATTGCCTTTTCCGAAATAAAAAAGCCAAAGGTGTCGAAAAATGCTTCTTATTTTCTGTTATCTTAAATGCTTAACAAAATATAAAAAACAACCAAATAACATAATTTGTTTCTCAAGTACTCGCTGAAATTCCTTAAGAAAACATCAAAACTTTATATGTATATACGTGCGAAGTAGATAACATATATAATAGTTTTACGATGCGATCTAATGCCAAAAACGGAATGAACTTTTGCATCAGCCCAATAGCTAATAAGGTTTTTGACACGTTATTATAAAATTCATCATCCATAAAAGAATATTTTGCTCTTTATTCCAATGTATATTAATGACAATAGTTGGATAATGGAATTGACAATCAAAATATTTTACTACTAACAATAATCTGTCTTATTTATTGGAATTTATAACTGGATTATACCTGAGCAATATTGTAATGCAATATATTCATAAACTCAGGTAAAAATGATTCAGTCTATACTTTTATAACAGTTTATTATCCTAGAGAATTTCAAAGAATATTCTCGGAATAATGGTGAAAACCATCATTCCGAGTTCTACGTTCATAGTATACATTTGTTTTCAAGGTTAAGGACCAAAGTTTCACCAACTTGAGTGGCTGACATTTTCATATGTCTGGGCGATGAAACTGCTTACGGAAGACTGATTAAATGGAAAACTATTCGTTACTCGAAGACTACTACACTAAATAGGTTTCTTATAATAATTATCGGGAATAATCTATTGGATTATTTACTATTATCAAAAAGTTTTTTAGTACTAAAAATGTTTAGTAAGGACTTTTTTAAATAAAACACAAAATATTTATTTATTCATCCAAATTTGTTTTGTTTCCTATATAGTAATCCCCTCTCACTGTAATATACATTCCAATGAAAATTTTTTTGTACTCCAATTTTGGCATTTCTTTGAAAACGGCCAGCGAACTCCCTTGAATAGCTTCTATGGATTTAAAACAGCCTCCACGAAGTGGTATCTTCAAATTATAGTGTGCGATGTGTGTTATCGTGATGCAAAGACTATGGGTGCGTGTGGGATCTGTGTGGCGCGACCTAGAACGTGCCACTTAATTTTGACGCCGCTTGATTCGCGACTGGGAATCACCACCCACGGCAGAAGCGCGTTAGTTGAATTATGGAAGTCGAAGAGTTAGCAGCTATAACCTAATTTCACTTTGTGAAACAGAAAATAATATAAAAAAGACATGAAATATGTTTACTTAGCATAGAACATATAGGGTGGCGCAAAATAAGATACCTATTTTTGAAAAATCATAACTTTTTAGTTCTTTGTAGTTTTTAATGTGTATGATTTTTTATGTGAATGATTTTTAATGTGTAATAAGGTTATATCTAGAATAAAACTTTCATTTGTTGTGTAGATGGTTTATTTATTGTTTCGTTTAAATGTTACAGAGCGAACAAACTAGAAACCTTATTTTGCGCCACCCTGTACAAAAACAACATCCTATATAACAGGGCCCGGTTAAACTTAACCTTTGTGTTAAAAATTAACACTTCCACATCAACTGATTTGATTCAGCTCTCCACTTCCTGGGACAACGTGCAACAGGTTGATTAGAAACCATAGTCGACTGGATGGCGGCCACCTGCTAGGTCGCAGTAGAGTCACCGATGGTCGGCCAGGTCGCGCCACCTCGCGTGAACGCCCAATTTAAACTATGTTGATCATTTGGTCGAGCGTCGTAGGTCGCGCTACACAATTCTTATCGTCTGTCACCAGCCTATGAATTGTTTTGTCCCAAATCTGGACGTTTTTTTTTGAATGGATTCTAATGCTAAATCGGAGATTTTACCTTACTGTTTTCTTTGGGGGTTCTTTCAGTATCTTATCTGTAACTAGATTTTATCCAGATCGGAGTTTGTATTATCTTTTTTACTTCTTTGGGTATTGCAGGTTCAATTTACTTAGTGAAATCGGTTGAAGCTTGAAAAAATACAATTATTTCATCATCGTTATTTTCATCTGATGGCGGCAATCGCTGGAATACTTGCTCAAGCGAATAGGGGAGAAGCAAAACATTTTTTTAGAGTTGACAAAATAACTTTATGATTCAGACGCCCTAGTACTGGTACATGTCCATGTTAATGAAAAGTATAATATCAACATTTTACTACATACATTGAACACTTTTCAATTTGCAAGTTCAGACTGATCTTTTTTAGGGAATGTGAGGAGGTAACACACGAAGGAGGAAATAAAATACAGGTCGCACAATTGTAAAATAATTTAATCACAAACATTTCTTATCGTAATGGTAAAAACACCGACATTTACATCCAATTCCTACACTTTCTATTTAAACGAAAAGGAATATGTCTGCTGTAAAAGCTAGTCATTTATAAACTGGAATTTACAATTTAAGATAAGTATTTATAATTTTGATAAATCCAAATTCTGCACTTGAAATATTTCCGCTTCACTGTACATGGCTAGTATGTATTGCTTCTTCCCTCAATTTTAATTATTTCATCTACAGTGATGTTGATTAAAATATAAACCAGTTTCTAACGGATCAGTTAAGTACATTGTCAAAATGGTAAAAGTTATTTTTTAGATAATACATATGTTACCAGATTTTAAGATATTTTAGAGAATTAAACATTATTTTAACCATAAAAGAAATACTGTTATTCACCAAGTTGTACTCCAGTAGATTCTCATTTGTGATTAAATATCTAAAAAAAAAGGAATTGGCACATTTATTAGTTTGAGAGTTACTTTTGTTGTTCTCAAACGATATAGTAAAAACAACATATCAAAAATCAACATAAAATATGACAAAATGGGCTTAAGATACTTCACAAGATAAAATTAATATGTACACTCAACTGAATATCAGACTTAGGGAGGAATTACATAAGGAGTGGCATTTATGGCACTTGATGGTATTATATCTCGAGGACATGTTTGATTATACTTTAGTAACAGAAATTTTGTAATTGATTGTGGATTTGAGTGTTTACGTGTGCGGTAACAGAAACGATATTAATCTTTGTTGAGCAAAAAGCTATCCTTGAGATAGTACTACCAATCGCGGTACCATGACTTGAGTTTTGTTCATTTATTTCCTCCTTTGCTTATAGAGTTCTCTTTTTTTGCTGTCAGCATTTCTAAGTACTTCGGCATAAGACATATCGAGCTTCTTCAGTTTGTGAAGGTCCTGTAAAGCCAAACTTGGTTTGAATTCGAAATAACCTTTTCCACTGCCTTGGCTGGGCGTTGGCGAGGGACAAGCGCCACTCCTGCTGTTGGTCGCCCAGAATTGAAGCGTGTTTCCATTCCATGCGTTTTCATCTGGAGAGGGATTCTGTCGGGCATCTCGTCGTCTTCTTCCCGAATTAGGCCTGCTGGAGTACGTTATCTTGGGGCTGCCGATGATGTGAGTAACAGGCGAATCAGATCGTTCGACATATTTGTTTTTGCGTCTAGAAGATGACCGTTTCCTCACCTCTACAGAGAGATATTCGAGTGGTTGACGCACTAAAGGTCTCAGTACGCATTCTTGCTTTGTCGGAACCGCACTATCGGTTGATTCACCTTCAGGAATAGGCTGATTTTGAGCTTGAATGATATTTTCAACGATTGCAGTGGGTTCGTTTTGCGTGGACAATTCTGACATTGTCGACGACATGACGCTCTGAGTGTCATCATCCAGAAATTCGGGCATTTGTTGATCATTCATCGGAGTGACCGGTGGTACTGTCGGCGTTATCTTCGTATTGTCATCCAGAAGGGGCAAATCGTCACCTTCCGCCTTGTTTTCAGCTGCTTTCTTCAAAACCCTGAAAATCTCCTTGAATAGATCGCGATACTCGGGCCTGTCTCGGAACCGTGAGTCAAGTGGACTTGCGTCATCGTAAATGCTGAATTTGCAATCTTCGCCATCGGCGATGGTACATAAGAAGGAACCCACCCTCCCTTCGGTTTGCGTTCCTTTGTTGCTAGTCTCGTCTGCAAATCCAGACGAGCTGGTTTCGGCTTCAGAGAAGTCCGTCGGCGTGGAGAACGCCTTCCTGGTCTGTTTTCGTTGACCGGACGCTCGCAAGCTTCCATCGTGACCGCTCTCTTCGTCCGTATCTTTGGCGACACTCGGTGTGAAGTCGCCAGACATCTGTAGTTCCTCGTCGTTTTTGGATGACCTGACTGGATTACGATGGACTTCGACGAGAGCTTCGTACTTCTCCACCAGCACCTTGTATGGATTGCTAGACGGCTGGACTGACAAAGGTGAGGATTGGTTGTTGGCATGTTCCTATAAAAAATAAATATGTGATGGTTAAATGTTGGGTTAAACATGATGCGTTACTACGTCGGTAAGCTCTACCTTAAAATAACCACATCCAGAAGCCTTAATGTTAGGGGTGTTAATTGAGTGTTAGCATATACAGGATAAGAAAGTATTTGCATACCCTAATTTTTAAGGGTTTATCACAAATCAAGGCGGAAATTAAAAAAGAACAATATTTGTAAATATAACAAGAAATGTTATGGCATAGGGTAACAATTTATTTGAAAATATTATTAAAATAAATAATATCTTTAACAATAATGTTTGAAGCCAAGGCCAAGTCGCCAAGTATTAGTAGTGCTTTTTATAAAAATCAATTTCCATTGGGATGGAGCCACGTTAGCCGAGGTGACTAAGGCGTCAGTCTGACGATACGGCAGTTAGCGTGGAGTGGGTTCGATTTCCGTATTAGGTAAGGGCTTTTTCTAAAATTTTTGTGAACGTTTCTAGGTAAGAGTATAAAATCTACCAAGGAATCACCCCTCAGTCCACGCCAGTTTGAGGCTTGGTAAGGCCGGATACCTTCTGCGAGATCTTCTACGTTGGACACTCGCCAGTCGTTAGGCTTCTCGAGATACTTATGGTTAAACATAAACCAAGGGTTTGATAGCCCTAGGGGGTGCTGACCGGGGTTTTCGGTAACCGATGACCGTGGTTCGGAACCCACGTTAAACTGTAGGCGCTAAATAGCCTTCTCAGTTGCTGACGCGCCTCTAATTCTAAATATTTACTTTAATTTCCATTGGCATCTAATTTATTCAATAATTCGTGTTCCTCCCATTAGCACGAATGACAGGTTACACACGTCTAGGCATTGATTTCACTATTTTTTTTTGTAATATCTGTGGGTAAACGGATCCCTGCGTCAAAAATTTCTTCTTTTAGACGCTCCTTGCTCTTAATGGTGTCTTAAGGGATTTTTGCCTAGAATATACCATACATTTTCAATGGGATTAAGGTCCGGTGACTGGGGTGGTGTAAGCAACCTCCTAGGTGCATTATAGATGAGCCATTCCTTCGTTATGCTTGCTATTTGTTTATGGTCGTTATCTTGTGGGAAATAGAACGTCGCTTCCAGCTTTAATTTACCTGTTTGCAGGTTACCTTGCAACACTTCCAAATAGTACCGGGATGTCTTGTTACCGTTTATTACGTAAATATTTTCTACCCCATTGTAAGATATGCACCCCCCAAATCATAATATTACTACCACCGTGCATAAGTAATGTTAAAATGTTGGGTGGCCTAAAAAATTCAAATTCCCTCTCGTCAGAAAAAATAATTTGATTCAAAAAATCTAAAGATTTGTCTTTATATTTTTGCTCGAACTCTAGTCTTTTTTGTTTATTAATTTCATTGAGGAAGGGCTTCTTTAAAGGTCGCCTATCTCTAACACCTTTTTCATGGAAACATTCCTTAGTGTCTGAGATGTGACCTTTCTCGAGCATGTCTCAAAGTCATTAACCATCAGTTGGGTGCTTTGTGTAGGTTCTTTTAAGGCATCTTTGACAACTTGTCGTCGCTCCCTGACAGTGAGGATTCGAGGACGGCCTGATCGGAGTTTGTTTTCAATTGTTCCCACCAGCAGTGGTCTCTATTTCCATAATTACTCCCACAGGAATTGCTTCAGAGCCATTTTCAACACATACATGAAAACCACTTGCTCAACTGAAATCTGTCTGCAAACTGAAATGATTGACAGGATTAGTAAATTCAACAGGTGACATTAATCCCCACATTGCCTGTGTTTACACTGAAGCAGTCTCTATGCCAAGTGTATAAATACGTTCTTTGCACTCCAAAATTATGTTGTTTGGCATATTATTTGCGTGACTGATATTGATTGAAACAACTCTGTTTTCATGTTATGTGTCTGTTTCAAAATTGGTTAATTTAGCCATGATTTGTAATAAATCACTAAAAATGTGCAAATACATTTTTTGCCCACTGTATATTTGTTTGATCAGTGATTGAATTGATATTATTACCCATACACCAGGAAAGTAGTTCTCCAGTCATGGAAAACTATTACTAGTATCAACTCAACCAAAATAAGTGGGTATATAGTACATACCTTCTCCTATAACCTAAAAGAACAAAATTGAAAACCTCTCCCAGAAAAAAATGGTTAAACATAAATAAAAATCACTTCGTTCCAATAAAAAATGATTTATTAAACATCATATAAAGTTATATAAAAGCCTATCTATATACAAAAAATGATGTAAACACAAACCTATCATCTAATTTGTATAACAAAAATCACAGATGAAGTCTAAAGGAAGTTTCAGGATATATTTGCTAATTTTATTCAAGAGGGTTTTTTTTTTGGGGGGGCTGACTTTATTTAACCACTACCAGCTGCTATTTTGTTTAAGTTGTGCTAAAATTAGCAAATATAAGGCAAGATGTCGTTACCAAGATGATTAATTTTTAGAACAGCAAAAATAAATTACTTTATGTTATTATACAGTGAGTAACAAAAACTATTAGAAGAAGAAGTTTTTTGTCAATAGCTTATTTATTAATGAACAGAGATATACTAGTCTTTTTCAATTAATTAAATTATTTTCATATAAATCACAACAACAGCGCAACATTTTTAAATATTTCAATTTTCAATGAATTTTTTTTTAATAAACAAAATTAACCCAAATAAGTATTTGAACAAAATATAACAATATGGTTTTAAATTTTCTTGCTTGTAAATTGCTTTTTCTTCTCATCCTTATAATTGAAATAATCCTTAGAGATAAGTACAGTAAGACTTCCATAGTCAAATTGCATTCATTACCTGGCTAAAAACAATGCGTAGGAAGTTCAGTCAAGTCAGCCGTTGCGAACGGTCGTGTCTTCAATCGCTCCTACTCTCTCTCCCGAGGCCGAGTCCGTCTAGTATCCGTTCAGTCATCGCGTTCGCGCCGGGATTATCACTCGCCAATACACGATGGACGACAATCAAATACGGTACTGTTCACCAGACAACCTACACCTCAGATCCAGAGATAATCTGGAAGCACAATTCAGGCTGAACTACGTTTGCATCACCCAACTACGCGAAAACGCGCAAGGCCTATACGACGAAACTCTCGAGCTTGAAGAAAAGTTCGACTAAAGAATTCAAGAAATAACTGAACTTACAGCCTCGGTTAACACCCTAAAGCAAGAAAATGAAAGACTAGTGACCCTCACCAGGTCACTAGAAATCAAAATCAAACTCGAAGAAATACTCAAAACTGCACTCACCGAAGATGACTCCATCTCGGACCCTGACGACGAAAACGAAGCCAATCAAACCGGCCTCGACCTCAAATAAGACAACCAGATCTCCGCCAGAGCCAGACGGCGGAGAAGAAAGAAAGCTAGACAGTGCGCCGAAGAATTCACCTTTTCGGACAAGTCCGTAGCTTCCATGGACTCCATGCAATTGGAGTCTATCGAACTCCAGGACCCGCCGGAAATGGCGGCTACTCCATCTGCCAGTCCGGCAGCATCACCACCTCCTGGTGCCGACAACAAACCAACGCCGATCATCCTCCGGGAGAAATCGGCCTTTCTCGACGTAATTCGTTACTTCGAGAGTAAAAACGTGGCGACCGGGCCAGTCAAAACTACATCAGAGGGCGTGCTATTCCAACCCCTCACGGAAGATGCCATAACGCAGCATTTTACCGACAAAGGCTACCAATTCTACGCCTATTCAAGAGAAACAAGACGTCTCCGCGTCCTCCTGCGAGGCATGCTAGAGTCTATTCCAAACGAAGACATCAGAACGGACCTCACCAGGTAGAGATTTCATCCGACCACCATCGCCCGTTGGCAAACCAACCAGAGGAAACCAATCCCGATTGTGCAAGTCACAATCCCTGAAAACGAATCCAAAATTCTGCAAGTCCAGGTGCAGCGCCAGACCCACCAGGAGGCCAGCCACGAAGACATCATCTCCACAGCCAGCCTCCACCCCTGCTGACACAGCCGCATTCATGCAACAGATGACGGAGCTGATCCAATCGCAACAAAGGATCCTCGACCACCTCCAGATGCAGTTACCACGCCCCCAAACCCCAGCATACCCAGACGACGTGACAGAAATCTCAACGACCTAGTTCACGTCAACTTCGTCCAACCAATCATGGTACGCTTTTCTCTTGTCTAACTTCCAATAAAGTCGACCAAGACTTTTTTGAAACACATCATCTACAGAACCTACTGGCAAAAAGTCAGTAACCTACTGGGTCAACTAGAGGCCCCCAAACTGAACGTCCAGCAGGGCGAGTGCCCAAAACAGGGCTCAATTCAGGTTATATGAGTAAGGGCCGAAAGGCTAGCTTGCAATACATACAATACAATGCGTGGGAAAAGAATGATTACCTTTATCGGTGCTAAAACTAGTTTGTGAACTTAAAGTTGGAAGTTTGGGAGTTAAAAGTTTGGAAGTTAATGTTGAATGTTTCTACGGTGCATTACGCCATCAAAAGAAAATATCAAAGAGGAATATTGTGGAAAATGAAAGACGTTCTGGACGTCTGAGAAAGTTAATCTATTTAGAACGACGAAATATCGCTAATCAAGTAAAAAATATCACCGTTTACAAGTGCATAATCTTTAGTTATGGATCTGGTAACAATATCTAGTAAGAAGTGGTTTCGTATAGTTTGTGTTTAAAGTATAGGGTTAGTCCGATAAATATCGGGACTGATTATTCCTGCCAAAGGGAAGGTAACCTAGGAAACTTGGCTCAGTTGTCTCGAAAACTTCGGAGAACGTATATCGTGGAAGAAGTGAACGAGTGTTTTAAGTTCGCGTCGAGAGTGAAAATATAACAATTTCACATGATCCGTGAGGCTTGCAAGGACGAAGCCATGTCCAGAACACGTGTTTTTGAGTGTCATAAAATATTCAAAGCTGGAAAACGTTAAAGACGAACTTCGCATTGGACGTCCAATCTCGGCCAGAACCGATGAAAATGTGGCCGAAGTGCGAGAATTTCTGAACTCTGATCGTCGGTTGAGTGTTCGTTTGATGGCACAGGAGTTAAATTAACAGAAATCGCCGATAATTTGCAAATGCGAAAGGTATGCGCCAAGTTGTTGCCGAAGATTGTGTCAGACGAGCAGAAGGAACGCCGTGCGACGATTTGCTGTGAAATGTTGGAACATTTGGAGACCGATCCAAATGTTCTGAACAGAGTGACAACCGGTGAAGAAACTTGGATCTTTGAGTATGATCCAGATACCAAAAGGCAGGCAAAGTTTTGCATGGCACACAAACACATCTCCTCGGCCAAACAAAGCAAGTCTAGAGTGAAATCGATGCTGATTGTCTTTTCTGATGCAAAAGTTGTGGTCTACAAGGAGCTTATGCTCGCTGGCCAAACAGTGAACAGCAAATTTTACGCAGAGGTGCTCGAACGTTTGAGGATGAGGGTTCGCCGTGTTCGACGGTAGATCCCGATTTCTGGATGTTCCATCATGACAACGCGCCAAGTCACACTTCGCTAATTGTGAGGGAGACAGTGGACAAATACAACGTGGCAACGTTGTTCTAACCACCTTATAGTCCAGATCTGGCTCCCCCAGACTTTTTTTGTTCCCTCGGATTAAAAGGATCCTGAAAGGACATCGTTTCGGCACGATTGAGGCAGTCAGAGTGAGTGAGGCAAAAGACTTCGACGGAGTGCTTGAATAGCCTTGCAGTTGCGGACTTCCAGGGGGCGTATGAAAACTGGGAAAATTGCTGGCAGTGGTGTACTGATGCAGGAAGTTCATATTTTGAAAATTATTAAGTTACTTTACATATTTCTTCAATAAATGTATTTTTATGACCTCAGTTCCGGTTCTTATTGGACAAACCCTGTATACAATATGTTATTCATAATAATTCGTACCCATATTCATAAGGGAAATCGGCAAGAAAGAAATCCTTTATAAATGAAACTTTGGAAGAATGTTTTTATTTCCAATATGACAATGACCCAAAGCATATGTCTAAGAAGAGTAGGGAGTGGTGCCAGCATAATGTTAAAAAAAGCTTGAAACTCCCCCCTGATTTCAATCGTCTGACGTTAACGCTAACACGATCTGTGGCATTTGTTGGACTTAGATCAGAAAACACAGAATTTTGCATAAAAATTATTTAATCCGAATCGGAAGAGATAAACAAAACCTTATTTATTCTATACCCCAGAGGCTAAAAACAATGCCTATGTCTATGGTATGTATACCAAATATTGGTCATTTATGAATTTGCTTTATTCTCAAATAATTGATTGATTCGTCCGTTACTTTGTGACCGTACATTTTAACTATGTGAAAGAAAGCACTTCAACTTTGTTTTAGATCACCTTATTTAATAATATTTGGCATGAAGGGCGTTTCGTCACACTACGTCACTACATCATCAAGACGCTTGAAAATCTTTAAGTAAACATTTTCAAGCATCTCGATGATGTAGTTGTAACTACAAAACGGCGGTCATCCCAAATATTATTAAATAAAGGGATCTAAAACAAAGTTGAAGTGCTTTCTTACACATACTTTATTCTCGTGAATAGTGCTATTTATTTCAATTTATGTTATATGCATGTGCTTATTTGGGTTAATTTTTTTATTAAAAAAAAATGTTTGTTGAAAATTGAAATATTAAACAATGCTACACTGGAAATTTATGTGAAAATACTTTGTTGTCTTAAAAAAGACTAATCTATCTGCGTTCATTAACAAATTTATCGACAAAAAAACCTATTATTTTATATATATATATATATATATATATATATATATATATATATATATATATATATATATATATTTTATTTTGGAAGAATTACTAGCTATAGAAACATAAAGATCTGATTGGTTTTCGTGCAAAAAAAAACATTGAATTTGACGTAGGTGAAACAGAATCTATAATTGCCCATATAATGTTTTTAAATGAGGAATGAGGCATCCTATATTGCGACATATGTTCGTAAACGCAGGTTAAAAATATATCTCTCTCAATTCAACTATTACCTTCTCAAATATAGTGCAGTATTACGTTTGAATCTATTGAATAACGTTTAATAAGTTTTTTTAGTAAAAAATGCTAAATTACTTATATAAACCTATATTATGTATAACTTAACCCTATTCCTGGTAACGTCATTCTTAGTGGCTTGTATGCAAATAAGAAAAACCGTGTGAAATAAAACAGTTAATCTATCAGCTACTTATTAAAGAAATACAAATAAAAAAACGTACCTTGTTCTAGTATTAGTGCAATTTATGTCTGAGGCAGTAATGTAAAAGGATAAAGGGAAACCGGAGGGGACGGTAAAAGGGTAGTAAATACTCATCTTTAATGTACAGGCATAAATCGACTAATACAGACAACAGGTTTGCAGCTGGTGTGGTGATCCAGACCACGGACACGTCCCTTCGGAGAATCTCCTCCAGGCCTTTGTCCTGGGAAACAAATACAGCAGCTAGAAGGGTGCGGTTGGCTTGTACTAGGTACTAAATATGCGATACTGGAAGCTTTTCTTCAACTTATACCAGTACCGACTTCGTAAGTTGGTTTTTATTAAAATGTCATGTAATCACCTACCTTATAGCAGTGTTAAAATCTGCTTTACAATTAGTCAAAATACCTTTGATAATAATCTGTTAGAGTTTTTCAGAATTTGAAATATTATGTGACAAAAATTATCAATTTTATTTTAGGAAGAGTGTAAGAATAGTAAAGAGTTTTTATAAGAATACTAATTTTTTATGTAAAATGTATACAACTTTGTTCTCGTCGTTTTCCTATAGATGGCGTTAGTGGTAAGTTGTCTTCGAAATAAACAAAACCCCATAGCACTAGTAGTCAATTTGTGTTTACATCATAAATTTATTCGCGATTAAAAATGTCAGTTTATGAGTCAAATTCTCGTCCTTTATGGGAAGTGTTAATTTATTTCTTTAATATGAAAAAATATGCGGCTGGGACTCACCGAATGCTTCAGACACCATGGCGAGGCCGCTATGAGTGAAAGAACGTGTCGTGAGTGGTTTCAACGCTTCAAGAGCGGTGACGTCGAAGACTGGCATAGCGGTGGAAGAACGAAAGTTTTTGAAGATGAAGAATTATAGGCATTGCATAATGAAGACTGATGTCAAAGTCAAAAAGAGTTGGCAAGATCATTGAGAGTGACTCACCAAGCAAAAACGGAAGGGATTTCTGCATCGCATTGTGACTGGGAACGAAAAACGATATACTCCGAGCTATTTACCCAAGCTATTACGATAACCCCAAGCGTCGATAATGATAGGGATATCCAGGTCACGCTTCGACGTCATCGGCCAAACCTATGTTTTTGGTGGGAATAGCTCGTTGTAGTGTATTATGAGCTGTTAAAACCATCTGAAACAATCACAGGGGATCGTTATCGAACGCAATTAATGCGTTTGAGCCGAGCATTGAAAGACAAACGGTCGCAATATAGCGAGAGACACGATAAAGTGATTTTGCAGCATGACAATGCTCAGTCCCATGTTGCGAAAGTGGTCAAAACATACTTGGAAATGTTGAAATGGGAAGTCCTACCTCACTCGCCGTATTCTTCAGACGTTGCTCCCTCTGACTATCATCTGTTTCGATTGATGGCACACGCCCTGCTGACCAGCACTTCCGGTCTTATGAAGAAGTTAAAAATTGGATCAATTCGTGGATCGTTTTAAAAAATGACCGGTTTTTTTAACACGGAATCGAATGCTGCATGAAAGTAGTGGCCAACGATGGACAAAACTTTGAATCATAACTATAATAATTTTTTTACAAAGCCTTGAATTAAAAAAAAACGGCTGGAGCAAAGTTGTATACCTTTTATTGTTTGAGATTTGCATGTATTTTGCAAGAATTGCTTGATTTGTAGCTTGATTGATTGCTTGATTGCTTGAATTTCAAGTTAGTAGAAATATAATACATATTGGGTTATCTGGAAAGTTTTTATGGATTTTCGATTAGTTACTCTTTTAATACTTGTAAATTAAAATATATGCTGGATTAGCAGTGTTTATTTACATATTATTAATTTTTGTGGTATTTACAATATTTACCTTCAGTAATCATGGGGATTGCCAGCGTCAGGGATTTAGTATGATTTAGTTTGGTTAGTTTACAATTAAATCTGCTGAAGGCAGAAAGTGAAGAAAACTGACCAGAATTAGCAAACAAGGCGTCATGTTTCATCATGACAATGTACGACGAAACGTTTCAATCAGGATCCAGAAAAATTGTTGAGGCCCAATTTTGCACCATCCACATTATTCACCGGACACGCACCTTCGGACATCATATTATCATGATACATGTATCAATATCTTATGGGCATGTGTCCAATGTAGGTGTTTTTAGCAACGAGCAAGCTAACTTACTCGTAAAGTCTGCCATGTCTTTTAACCGTTCTCCTTACCTTTTTTACCGTTCCTCCGATACCCACTCTTCTGTACCCACGTTAATTGGGGACATGGTACGGTCCTACTGGCTGGCCTGCTCTACATTTATTAAAAAAGCACATGATTGCAGTGCATAAATTCCTCCAATTCTCTTCATTCATTCTAAACCATTTACCTCTCTGCCCAATTCAACCCCCACACGCTTTACCACTGTCCAAAATTGACACCCATTTTCAGAACGTACAAGAAAAATCCGGTTTACTAAAAAAAGAGCTATGAACCACCAAGTGACCTTCGGTGTGAAACACTAAACTTGATGAGATTTACCACTAAACACCAAATCTCTTTTTCAAACTTCTCGATGCACGTTTCGTTAACCATGTTAGCATCATCAGGAGATGATTTAATCTAATTCTAAAACTAAACTGTTTTATTTATATGACAACCGTCCTTAATGAAGTGTGTACCAAGTCATGAACCGTGAAGTTAACTAAGCGTTACATTAGTAACAGAAAAAGTTGACTGAACGGAATAGACCCTTTATCCCGTTTCATGGTTTTCTTACATTTTTCTATTTGAATGTTTTCATCATACGCATCCAAAGTTATTATTATTATTTACACTTTTAAGTTGAGCAATATAAGATTTTTCATTTCTTCGATATACGGTGCTAGCCAAAAGTTAACTCCCCCCATCTTTTGAACGGAAACTAATGAAGATTGAAATGTGAAAATGGCTGGATGTAAACTCCTTTTCTATTGATAACTGATGAAGTAATCTAAATAGATGGCGTCACAATGCCATTGTGGCCAATAATTTTCAATGGGATCCTATGGCAACTGACACCTCGTTTAAAAGGTATTTAAATGATCTATTCAACCACAATAATTTTGTTTAGGTTCAAGGTTTAGCCTATAAGTTTAGCTTATAATTGTGCTCCGCCTACTTTTTGTCGCACTCGTTCAAATGTTTCAGTGGAAATTGCTCTGCACCCTTCAACAATTCGTTGTCTTAAAACATTAATAGTGTCAGGTGTTAAGACACAGGTGTCAAGGTACCCCGACGGAAAAAAATTCAAAGGTGAGATCCGGTGACTGAGCCGGCCATTTTATCGGACCTTGTCCAATCCATATACCACAATATTACTGATACAAACAATGTCTTACCTTACCAAATTCATCTGGATTGTCCTCCAGAATTTCGAGAATTTTTCTGGAAGCAGTGTATGTTAAACACGTGAGGATTTGTATCACACCAATACCTTACATTTTGAGTGTTCACATTTCCATTCAGGTAGAAGGTACTTTCGTCACTAAAGCAAATTGTTTTTAAATAATCTGACACTTGGCTAATTCTAGTGATCATATTTTCACAGAATTGCAGTATTCGATCAGGGTCGTATCTGAAAGTTGATGCATCATTTTTAATTTATAGGGGTGATTTTTTTTTCAACACCTTGTATATCGTCCTTTGACTGACTTCACAGGTAGATGCAACTTGGGTTATAAAACATGTAGGGTTTACTACCATTTCTGCAATTATGCCAATTTCTTTGTCATTAATCATTTTTGGTCTGCCAGATCGTTTTGCATCTTTAACACTCCCTGTTGTTTCAAATTTATGAATAAGCTGTCTTAAATGAGTCCTCGCTATAGGGCAATCGGGAAAGCTCTCATTAAAAAGGCGCTCCGCCGCATGAACATTCTTTCCGCATTCACCAAGAATTAAGATAGCTGTTGCGTCTTCTAAAGTACATACCATTGTGTTTATTTAGAAACTTAAATGTTTCGTGCAAAAAGATTTCAAGTAAATATTCAAAAATTGAAACCATGTAAAAGCAGAAACGTCAACTTTTTTGATAATTGTCCAAAGGGGGACATGTGAATCTATATTAATTATACGCTAAACTGAAATATTACTATTTATTTATTTTATGCGTCAAAACTACCTTGGACCCAAACAAAATTAGTATGCTTGAATAGATCTTTTAAATACCTTTTAAACGAGGTGTGACTTGCTATATGATCCCATTGAAAATTATTGGTCACAATGACACTGTGAAGTCATCTATGATAATTGCGTCATCAGTTATCAGTAGAAAAGGAGTTTATGTCATTTTTACATTTCAAATTTAATTAGTTTAAGTATGGAACCCTTCCAAAGATAAAGGGGGGGATTTTTGGCTAGCACTGTATAATGCGGACAATGTATTCTTTATATCTGGTTAATATGGATCTTTTAGGGGGGATTTAATGTGGATCTTTTAGGCAAATTAAAAGATCCAAATTAACCAGATATAAAGACCACATTGCCCACATTCGATATGGGAAGGAGAAATGAGAAATCTTGTATTGCTCAACTTAAAAGTGTAAATAGTAGTAGTGGTTTGGATGCGTTTGAAAGCATTCAAATAGAAAAATGTAGGAAAACTATGAACCTATATAAATAAAGGAGGTCCTTTAGCTATTCCCTTAGTCAATGTTTTCAATTATTAATGTTAACCTCACAATTCAAGATATTTCATGCTTCCTTAGGTACGGTTGTCATAGAAATAGGGCATAGTTTAGTTTTAGAATTAGATTAAATACGGATGATGCTGACATGGTTAGCGAAACGTGCACCGAGAAGTTTAAAAAAGTGATTTGGTATTTAGCGGTAAATTTCTTCGAGTTTAGTGACTCTAGGAAGTTCAAATTCGTATTGAAGACGCATCACATGTCCACACGTGATGCGTCAAATCACGTTGCGAAAAATCAATGTTGCCAGATCGAATGCTACGCCTCCGGTGTAATTACGTTATTTACACATCTTGTAAATTACTATTGCTATTTTTTATATCTGAAAAAGTTTTTGAATAATTGAATTAAACATATCTAACTTTTTTTTTGGCATACAAAGCATTTTGTAGTTTTGAGTGACATGTAGACAGAATTCTAGAGAATAAGACTGTTTGTCTTTTATTTAACACGCTTTTGTAAATATTTCTAAATATGATTAGTAATGATTATCGTAGTGTCTGAGATATGATACAGTATTTATACGTTAATACGCGGGTTGCTGTTTATGTTTTCAGAATTGGCAACAATGGTGCTGCTAGGCGCCATCTGTCATATACATCGTAAAGTTTGACACTGTTGGCTGTATACATACATCAGAAAGTGTTGTCATACGGACGTTGTTTACATTGTTTAGTGACTTGAAAATTTCATCTCAGACAGAAATTTGAATTAACTCGCACGAATTTTCGTGCGATGATTTACTGCGACTTTTGATGTTGATTATTTCAACAACAGTGAATCGATCAACTCACTTCGGATTTTGGCGATGAAGCACCACCGTTAAAATCACTGTATATTTCTGGTTTAGTGAATTCAATCGTTGTCGTCGTTCGCTCACGAACGAATTTGGAGAAGGCCATCCAAAATCGGTTGTTATGGCCGAAAGCATCGATACTGTGCGCGAACTGATAAAGCAAGATCGTCATGTGACATACCGTGAGATTGAGGCATCCCTGAGCATTAGTATGAGAAGCATACACAAAATTTTACATGAATATTTAGCCGTGAAAAGAATTTGTGCGCGTTGGATTCCGCATATTTTGATAATCGCTCAAAAAAGGTTCGGATTTGTTGTCATTTTTTTTTGAGTGTCAAAAAGAGATGTTAATCAAATGTGCAAAAAAAACAAGTCAATCGTCCCTCGTTGTGTTTTCTTTTGTCTCTTAAAGTGTGGTTAACAAACAAACATTAACCAATACTTTATCTTTGAGATATAGAAATCGATCTTTCAGGCCTCTCTTTGTCCGTCACAAAACTATTTTAAATAGTTGAATAGGATGGACACAAATTTCCTAATGTTAATAAAGGGTTAGCCAAAAAGAGTGTCAGGCTTAACCTCTTGTCTTGTTCAAGTTAATACTAATTTCCCTAAAAACGCAATTTATTTTAATTTTTATCTGTATATGGAAATAGTTAACAATGTCCCCGTATCTATAATAATGTTCCTTAATAAATACACATTACTGTTTCTATTTTATAAATTTATAAAAATATTTAATAAACAAATTTTTAGGCACTATTATTTATAACATATTATATACAAACATTTTTGAATATCACCTTCTTTCGTAATACCATCAGTTTACCTTTTTTCTTAAAATACTTGGTAATAAATTAAGATTGGTATCTGTGATAAGATTGTATCAAGTGATACAGATCACATTGATGGCACTACAAGTGGTTTTAATTAAAACGTTTTTGTCACATAATGTAGACAAAAAAGTGTTGTTAATTTTGCAGTGACATTTTAATAATCCAACTTAAGAAACGTCACAACAGAAATGATAATACAAAAACAACCACAGCCATTTTGAATAGTTTTAAGTCATGCAGCTGCAACACCTCATGCAACGCGACTACAACTGCCAACGTTTGAAGCATAAATGATACACCAAGTAATACTGAACGAAGCTTGTCTTATAGAATCATGTAATTTTGGGGACACGTCTCTTTTTCTAGCGGGTAACATTTTTTCATATTTTAATTTTTGCTCTGTCCCGAAATTACCACAATCTATAAGCCACCACATATAAATTGTCCAAGCCGCTAGAGGAAGCATTCGGAAAAACTAAGGAACCCCAGGTGCCTGACAAGCAAGTGTCTCACCTGAACGTTCATGGAGAATGATGTGCGATGTTGGGTGGTCATTAATTCATCGAGCATGCTTTGATCGTCTTCATCAGCGATCTCGCTGCCGGTTTGGTCCAGACCTCGCAAACATTTGCTGCACATCTGGCCTTGTCTGAAAAAATAAACAATAAAATTTATCAATTTATTATAGATTTTGCTCTACATATGTTTCGCCTTGTTAGGGCTTTCTAAAGAATAGCTCATGGCCAAAGTGTCTTCAAGTTTACAGGTAAAATTATTTCTTTTTTTATATTTCTTGTTTTTTAACGTCTAGACTAATTATCCTAAATGTCGGCTGGCAAAAACCGGGCTATTCAATTACAATATGATCTTATCTATTACCGGGATGTTTTGGAAATGTAGCTGGTCATTCCTAGTTATTATATGACTATTTCTTAAGGACTTTTTTATTTTCAACATTTTTAGTATGTCTTTTTTTGTTTTTCTTTTTTGAGTAATAATTTAACATTGTTTATATCTATAAAATGATTGTACAGTATTTAAGATATCATTTTTGTGTTCTTTTATTCTACAACCTATATATATATATATATATATATATATATATATATATATATATATATATATATATATATATATATATATCGGCGCCCTGATGAGTTTGAACCTCGAGAGACGAAACATATGTCATCCAGGATAGGCGGGGCTCCTTCCCGGTCAAGCAACCAACAAAAATGTTCATTTAGGCGGAGACGCAGGTTTATTTACACTAATAGTTTTACAACCTAGTTTATTTAATCTTTTACACAGTCTATTACTAAGTTTAGAAGTGTAATTAATAAATTTAAACGATTCGTCTTTTCGCTACATAAACAAAAATATTCAATTCATTATGGAGATTGGACTTAATCATGAAATTAATTTATTAGACATAAATATAAAGAAAATATCTAATAAATTATAAAGTGATATTTACAGAAAACCGACTACAACTGACACGGTTATACACTTTAGTTCTAAACAATCTTGGCAAGTCAAACTATCTCCTTTTCATAGTCTAATACATAGGTTAGTTAGTTTTCCACTAAACAAAGATAATTTTAATAAAGAGCTCTATACCATTAAGCAGATAGCAAAAAACAACGGCTACAAAGAAGGATTCATTGACAAATTTTTAAAAAATAAATAAAGTTGAATGTACAAAAATTCTATAACATTAAAAAATAAAAAGACAAATCGTATAAATTTATTAATTACACTTCTAAACCTAAACTTAGTAATACAGTGTGTAAAAGATTAAATAAACTAGGTTGTAAGACTATTTGTGTAAATAAATTTAATGTAAGTAGAATGTTAGTTAATAATAAGGATAAAAAGAATATTTTAGATAAATCGGGATTGTGAAGCAGTATATATCTGTCAGAGTGGTAGAACTATAAGTTGTAGAATAAAAGATATTTTAAATAATATAACACAAAAAATATATCTTAAATAATATAAAAAGCACAGGAATGTCTACACATTGTATTGAAAACAATCATTTTATAGATATAAACAATGTTAAATTATTACATTCAGAAAATAAAAGTAAATTATTAGACCTACTAGAAATATTGGAAATAAAAAAATTCTTAAGAAGTAGAAGTAGAAAAGAAAAACAAAAAAGACATACTAGAACTATTGAAAACAAAAAAGTCCTGAAGAAATAGTCATATAATAACTACGATTGACCAGCTAAATTTCCAAAACATCCCGGTAATAGAGAATATCATATTGTAATTGAAACACTGCGTTTGACCATTAGTATTAGTACAAGCTACTCTTGAGAAATCCTTAACAAGGCGAATTATATGTAAAGCAAAATCTGTAATAAACGTTAAAAATATTAAAAAGCTACAAGTGTATCATTTAAAATCATACTATAATAAAATTAACCTCAAATTGTAATGCACCTTTTAGTGCAAAGTGTACTACAAAAAGCTTTTTCAGAAAACACTATATTTCTCTATTGTTACTCTATGAATGCTTTATGAAAAATCCTCTAGACATTAAATGGGTTTGATTATTGACCTGTACAGCTTATTTAAAAAGGCACAAACCTTTTGTTCTATAAATGGAACTAGTTATGACATCTAGTTATAATAGACCTACTATAATATTGGGTGGAGCATGTGTCACACTAGCATTTGTTTTGGCGTCATTTTTTTCATGATATTTGTGACAATTGGGGTTTGGCTGCTGTATAGTGCAGATGTGCAAGTTTTATTATGGATAAAACACGTTAAATGCAGTGAAATTGTTGTACGAGGTATATTTTTATAATAAGGTTAGTAAGGTTTTTTTAGTAAGACGAAAAATATTATAAATATCACTAAACTTGAAGAGATTTACCACTAAACACCAAATCACATCAAGTAGATTAAATCATCTCCTGATGATGCTAACATGGTTAACGAAACGTGCATCGAGCAGCTCAAAAAAGTGATTTGGTGTTTAGTGGTAAATCTCTTCAGTGTTTCACACCAAAGTTAGTGTTTCACACCAAAGGTCTCAATAGAAGAATTAAACTATAA
Organism: Cosmopolites sordidus; assembly: GCA_031761425.1. Taxonomy (NCBI): domain Eukaryota; kingdom Metazoa; phylum Arthropoda; class Insecta; order Coleoptera; family Curculionidae; genus Cosmopolites; species Cosmopolites sordidus. Next base: position 215,601 of record JARFXV010000559.1, on the reverse strand, counting down.
ATATCATTAAAATATATCTTTTTCTATATTCGCCATACTTTATCTACTGTTCTACATAATTTACATCTTTGTTCAAACATTTGTCATACCCACAACAAGTTTTTGAATTACGATGTCCAAGAAATCTGCTATTTTTTTTCTTTTATTTGGATTTTTCGCCACTATCTAAAACTCAAAAAATACCAAAAATACCTTTTTGTCAATGTAAGTATCGTTGACATATACAAAAAAATATATTTATTTTCACTCGTTACTTTATATATTACAAATTAATATAGTTTATTTTTTAGTTTATTTTTGAAAACGGGGGGAGAGTACCCTCCGAAACGTTAACGTTAAAAGTTTGTTAAATTTATTACAAAAAAGAATCATTGAGAAATTTGTCTCAGTTTGGTTTTTTGTTTTTACCCAGTGATTCTTTCTTTAAATAAGAACAGGTATTTTTGATATTTTTTGAGTTTTAGATAGTGGCGAAAAACCCAAATAAAAGAAAAAAATATATGAACACGCCACAATCATTTAGACATTACAAAGAAATCTGCTGCCTGTGAAGAACAAATTCTAGACGCAGTTTTAACTTCTTTGTCATCGCTGAACCGTTGACCACCAAGGAACTCTTTTAAGTATCGAAACAAGTGAAAATCACTGGGTGCAAACGCTGGACTGTAAGGTAGATGATCCAGTTATTTCCTTGACCTTGACCTGTGACCTGTGGCCAAATGACCTTGTGACCTGTGGCCAATTCACTTGATAACTTTGAAATCGTAAATCGTCGGTTCTCTCGAATTTTGTTGGCCACATCACGAACCAAATCTTCAGAAATTAGAGGTTTGGCCAGGGTGTGGCCCATCATGCACATTAACTCGCCAGTCTTTGAACATTCTTACCCACTTTCGAACTTTATTGCCACTCATAGCATTATAACCGTAAATCTCACAAATCTGACGGTGAATTTCCGCTGTTGCCAAGTTTACATATCGTATCTTACAGTTGGTGGGCGATTCAATTTTCTTAAACATTATAAACAGCTCAGCACACAAGACACGATTCGGCTGCAATGGCGCCTAAAAGCGCGAAAATCATGCTGGGAGCAGAGACGCAAGTTCACTACGGCGATTGCTCGTCATTCTCACTCTCATCCGCACGGACCTTAGTTAAAAAATACCTCTGGTAATTTATATTTAAAACAAAATCAGTTATTGTAGTTTAACTTGAATGTAGCCGAAAAACGTGAAACAGTTGGGAATAGGCCTGGATCAGATGTTCGAGAGAACAGTGAGAAGCGCTGAAAATATTACACGTGTGGAGCAAAGTGTGTAGAGATCTTCAGAAACATCGATTCGGCAACGTGGAGCACCATTGTGAATTTAATAACTAAAATAATTAAAATTTAAGCGTGACACTTGCCCCACCCTTTACTTTTCACTAGTTAGTTAAATCCTCCATGTGGCATATCGAACGGCTGAAAATCATGATGGACAATAAGCTAACGTTAAATTCTTCTTGAAATAAAACATATATATGAGGTTGATTGATTTTTCAAGTATATGATTGGTTTAATCGATTCAAAAATGGATAGAAATTGATCCTCCAAGAGTATCGTGCCCAAAGAAACCTCCCAAATGGCCAGAAGGTCATTAGTTCATATTACTGAGTGTTAATATTGTATTTAGAATTAAATTTTGTACGTGTTTCGGTTAATAATGTCGATTTTGTTAAGAGCTGGCGTTGCCAATAAAGGGTCTACTAATAAAAATGACGGAACATTAAAATTAAATATATAAGACTATAGCTTGACGAATGTCAGTTACAAAGTATCCAATAGTCGCGGGTTTATTCCTATAAACCTGTGTTTTCACATGTTTCCAGAGAAAATAATCTAAAAGAGTTAAATCACATTATCTCGGCGGTCAAACGATGGGGCCATTTCGTGAAATTAACGAGTTGCCGTACTTGGCTCGCAACAAGCCCATGTTTACTCGGGAAATATGTTGTAGTGCGCCATCCTGTTGAAAATTCCAGAAAAAAAAATTTCAGCATTATCTTGTAGTGCTCGATATTAATGGTAACGGTGGCTCCTTCCTCATTTTTAAAGAAATAAAGACTGATGGCTCCTCCATGCCAAAATCCACATCAAACTGTGATCTTTTGCGGACGCAAAGGACTCTCATGTATCACAAGTGGATTAGATTCGCACCAATACCGACAACTTTGTTTATTGAGAATAATAAGGAGAGAAATGAGCCAGAAATGAGCTTCATCAGAGAAGATGATTTTGCGATGAAATTCGTTGTCGGCTTTCATCATTTCGAGGGCCCAATCAACAAATTCACGACGAATACGATGGTTGATTGGTTGTAATTCTTGTGCCAGTACAATCTTATACGTATGTAACCCTAAGTCTAACTTCAAAATTCGCCAGGTTGCCATTGACGAGAGAGAGAGGCCCCTAACTCTTGCGAGCGGCGAGCAACCGAGACGTTGTCATTTTCGGCTAGACTTGCTTAAACGGCGGCAATATTCTTAACACTTCTGGGCTTCTTTGCTGTACAGGCACCACACTATCGTGGAGAGTAAATTCACTTTCAAATTTTCTAATAACACAATCAATAGCCTATTCTGGTGGTCCAGCACGATGGGTTTGAATTGCCCGTTGAGTAGCACGAGGAGACAGCGAATTTGCGTAATAAAACTGGACAATTTTCAAACGTTCTTCTAACGTGAAACGAACCATGATTTAATTTAAGACATGTCAAAAATTGGTAAACAAATGTGGTTGCTGTGAGCTATCAAAGTTCCATCATCCCTAATGGTAGACCCTTTACATTTGTTGGTATAGACCAAAGGTTGGCAAAGTACGGTCCGCGGGTCAAATCCCGCCAGTGTCGCCAGTGTCATAAATCCGGCCCGCGACTAGCGAATTTAGCAAGCGTATGCTCGTTTAGGGCGCGAACTCGGCGACTAGTTTAGAAACTATAGTTAAGGAAAGGAAAATGAAAACGGTTTTGGCACTGGGAACTTAATGGAGTAATCAGTATGGCCCTAAGGCTGGAAAGTTTGGAGATACCTGGTATATACTAATGACGTCTATGACGTTTTGTAGGGTAAACGTACGTCATCAAAAGTCAGTTCGTTATTAATTGTGATTGTGTAAAAAAACATAGTTTTTCTTATAGTTTCAACATAGTTTCTCTGTCTTGGTTTTGTGAGGATGTTTACCTAACCTAACCTTCTTTCATTTGAAGAAAGCGGCTGCTGAAAGTTATCGATTGTTGGTTGAAGTTTATGGTGAACATGCACTAACCCAAAAAAACTATGAACGAAGTTAATGGGGACCCTGCACCTTCGTTATCAATCATACAATATTGGACAGCTGAATTCAAATGTGACCGTATAAACATTTTTGATGAAGATCGTTCAGGTCATTCAGATGAGGTTATCACTTCAGAAACGATTGAAAAAATCCACGATATCGTGATAAACGATCGGAGACTAAAAGTGCGGGAGCTGAGACTGAGGGCATCTCAATTTTTTCATTTGGATCTGAAAAAGCCTTCCGCAAAATGGGTGCCGCACTTACAATTGACAATAAAAACACAAAACAACTTTAAAATAATGTTTAGCGATGTTAGACCGCAATCGAAATGATTTTTGGCATCAATTCATAACTGTTGACGAAACATGGATTCATCACAGCACATCAGAGACCAAAGAATAGTCACGAATAGTCAACGAACACTTATCTTGAGGGGTTGGAGCAATCGTACTTTTTAGAAGGGATACAAAAGATAGAAAAACGTTGGACTAAGTCTATCCAACTGAAAGCTGATTACGTTCAAAAATAAAATAAATTTTACACATAAAAATGTTTTTCTTGTCAAGGTTCTTGTTTCTTGTATTTATCATACAACTCTCGTCTCTTTGAAGGAAATAATAGAACTCGAGAATAATAATTGTTCCGAAAACTGGAAAAAAGCGTTGCAATAAGTGTATTACTGAGAGAAGAGATTTGGATGAATAACTACTTTGCGTTTTCCTAAAATGTCATCTTAGTATTTGATCATTGTTGTATAGATGAGGTGTGGCTATTAAATAACGAGACTGATGCTGCTACAGAAGAAGTACGCATGCGCCAAACGCCAGTGACCAACAACTGTTTAGCGTGAAGCCTTCTCTTTCGGATGCAGTACCTTTCGTTTCTGTAAACAAATCCGTATAACCGTAGCCTTCGTTCGCATTAGCCTTAGGTCGCACTACGGTTGAGTTTTGTGAGTAAAGAAAACAAATACAAGCGCCGCACTTGCGATTTTTTTCCGCGACTGATTTTAAAACCGTGAAATGTTACAAAATGGCTCGCGGGTAAAAACCGAGCCACAATTTGCAACCAATAGAACTGATTTACGAAATTTATGTTGAAGTCTTCTTTTTCTGTTTCTTAGCAGTAGAGCAACAATACATACTGCTCTCTTGAAATCCATCTTCAAACTGTGAAAATCGCGGGCAGTTTCGCGGTTTTTAATCGCAGTGTGTGCGTCTCGAGCGATTTCGCGGTTGTAACGATTAACCGCTCGCTGGAAAAAACTGTAGTGGTGGTCTAAGTTTTGGAGTTGTTTTTTTTTGACCGCTGACTAAGTATTCGTGCGATTGCTGAAACTGTAGGAATTGGCAAAGAATGCGTACGGCAATTTTTACATAACAATTTTAACATGCAAGAAGTGTGTGCCAAAATGGGGCCTAAAATTTTCACGTTTGAACAACAAGAAGCTCGCAAAAATGTTTGTACTGACACTTTGACTGCCATTGAAAATGAACCAAAACTTATTGGAAAGGATAATAACATGTGACGAATCGTGGTTTTTTTATTCATGATCCTGAAACGTTTCCCTCCCTCTATCCTCACGTTCTTGCCGAACTCCGTGAAAGAATAAGGAAAAAACGACCCGAATTGTGAAAGGGCAAGTCATAGATTATCCATCAAGACAATGCGCCGGCTCATTCCGCATTGTTTGTCAAGAGGTTTCTAGCCAAGTACAGCATCCCGTTGTTAGACCATTCGCCTTATTCGCTGGATCTAGCGCCGTGCGACTTCTATCTGTATCCTAAGGTGAAATCCGCATATAAAGGAACAACATTTGAAGTCCGCTGAAGCTGTGAAAGAGAAAGCGGCACACGCGTTCTGAAGGAACTGAGAGAAGAAGGCTTCCACCGTTTCGAACAATGGAAGATTCACATGGAGCATTGTAGGGACAGAGGAGGGGTGTATATTGAAGGTGATAATAAGTAAATATGTCTCGTTATACATAAGACAGTCTCGTTATTTAATAGTCACACCTCATTTACTTTTTGGTTTATTTTACAAATAATTCTGGAAACAACTTGGAAATAAATTAACAAGAAAAAGTCTGAATAAAGATATTGATTACAATAACAATTTAATAATCGCTAACGGACTTAAAAGGATTTGTAAAATGTTCCTTAAATAATTCAGAATTACTAAATTGATATAATTCTTATTATTTAATTTTATTAAACTTAAGGCGTCTTTTAAGGAAGGTTTCTTTGGAGTTATTTTAGCTTTAGCTGTATTTTCAGCGATATTGTCACTTTCAGTGACAGTTACTCTTATGGGGTTAGAGATTTCCCAATATTTTGGATAGTGTGTCCAATTTATCGAGGGTGCATAGTGAAGACAATCCACTTGCCTGACTTCGTCCAACGTCGTCAGTTCTTCGTGCATGCTCTTCATGTTCAGATCGTCCCCTTTATGACTAAGTTGGATAACTTGGTTTTCCAATCCCTGATTCTGTTTGATCATGGCGGAGAGCTGTTCTTCTAGTTCTGCAATTATCCGTTCGTCTCTGCTGCATTGTGCTCTGCTCTCTCTGAAAGAAAAAATATCTATTTTTTTCTCTATTACACAGGTCACTAAACTTAAACTTTTTTGTGGTAACATTGATGAAAAAAGGTGTATATGAAGCATTTTGTAGCCCTAAGTCCGAAAATGATAAGCTAATTACTGTAACACGTTCAGTTTTTTTGTTACAGGGGGTCGGTGGTGGGAAAAAAAGGAGACGACATATTTTTACAATCTAATATTTATTTAATATAAACATGTAAAACGTTACAATACTGATGATTATGCGAATAAAAAATATATTACATGAGATGTCATACAATGACAAAAACCTTTGCCCCTCGTGTTTTGTAGCATCATCTCTTTTTAAAAACTAGCAGTAGTCGCCCAACAGAGATGGGTTCCAGCGTCCTTGGTTCCTGATGTCCTGGTAAAAGGTCTCCCCTTATTCGTCGCTTACTGCACTCAAATTTTCCGAAAATTCAAATGGGAGTGTAAAAAATTAAGGCAATTAAGGCAAAAAGGACGTGCGACACTCTAGTATATCATAGACTTTCAAGAGTTCATCTATGAGGTTTTTACAGTTTTCATCTTTCTTGTTTCCCATAAATCCTTTCAATACACTTACAAACCACTTCCAAGCTGCCAATTCCTCTTCATTTAGTTTTTCTTGAAATCAAAATCACCTAGAAACTTCCTTATTTGAGGTCCAATAGATTACCTTCTTTTAGTTTTGCATCACTTAATTGGGGAAATATTTTTTATAATAAACAAAATTTTTAAATAACAAAAGTAGCGTCACTTAAAGCACAACTCAGAAGCTAGAAGACAGAGTGTCATGAAATTTTGACACATGACGTGCGAAGGTTGGCACAATCGATCACTGGTAAGGATTCTTCGTAAGTGACGCCATCTATATGTTAGACCGGGGACTTATTGACCGTTTTGTTAACATTTTAATACCTTCAGTATAATGTGACTTATCCAACTCTGCAAAATAAGAGGTTGTCTTAGCTTTGACCACATCATTTGATTCAAATATTTTTTTCAGATTTGGGAAGAATAAATACTCGCGGGAAGCCAAATCTGGCGAGTACAGTGAATGTAGAAGCACTTCGAAGCTTAGGTCATAGCGTTTTGCAGGTTCAATCCGAGTCGTGTGTACATATGCACTATCGTGATGAAAGTACACTTTGTTTTTGGTACATGTAAACGTTAAGCTTGAATAGCACCCTTCAATTGGTCCAGTAGTGAAGCCTAATGCTCGCCGGTTATAATAATCCTGATTTCGGCAGGTCACACGATGATAGTCATATAAAACAGTATCCAAGACTTTTTCTGACGGACAAATCACCTTCACTTTCTTTGGCGTACTTTTGCTGCTTCATCACTAGCATGTAATGGCGAATCCATGGACGTTTTATCATTCAATATACCATTCAAGATTTCTGCGACGATTTTGTCCGTCGTAGTAATGGTTTTGGACGTCCTGACGACTCATCGCCTTCAATCTGCCACTTTTTATGTTTGGGTTTCGAATATTTTTACAAATGTATATTGATACAACAGGTGCATACAACAAACAAGAAAATAGCACATTGTTAAAGCGAATATCTACAAGATTCGAAAATTGGGTTGTTTAAAAGGACAAGAATGAGGTTATGAGATCTTGTATATCTGTTGCTTTAAAAACATGCTAAAAACAACGAAACGAAATGAGTAAAGGTTTTATGACATTTTACGAGATATTGCTATAGGGAAGGTTTCTCCAAACTTTCCAGCCTTAGGGCCATACTGATTACTCCAGTAAGTTCCAAGGGCCAAAACCGTTTTAATTTTCCTGCCATTATCTATAATTTCTAAACTAGTCGCCGAGCCCTAGTATGCCCTAAACCTAAACGTGAATGCCCAAAACGAGCATACGCTTGCTAAATTCGCTAGTCGCGGGCCGAATTGATGAGACTGGTAGGCCGGATTTGGCCCGCGGGCCGTAGTTTGGAAATGTCAAAAAATGGAAACTGCATTGAGACTTACACAAAATATTTACAGCAAAAAATGCATATCTAAAAACACAAAAATGAGACATTACAACACAGTTATTAAGCCAGAATGTCTATATGGTACAGAAACGCAAGTCAGCAATCGCAACGGACCAAACCTGTGAGGCCCCAACCCTTTAAAAGATTATTTTAAATTCAGGGATGGAATTGAGACAATCAGTTTCAGATGCAGTGTCAGAATCATTTGGACCGAAGCTAAGATCATTTTGTCAACGTCCGTGTGAAGGTGTAAATCTTTTTATTTCTTATTGACGAACTTAAAATGTCGTTATTTTTCTTGTTTTGCATTTTGTTTCGATGCTATTTCGAAAAGAAACGAGATAAGTATGGAAACCTTTGCTTTAGGGTATGGTAATGAATTACTGTGTATGCTGTACTAATTACCTTAATTGAGCCAAGAGCTGTGCTAGTTCTTCCACGCTGTTATCTACATCGTCAATTTGGTTTTGGTCGCACTCAGGCTCCGTCTGAATCGAAGGCTGTTCAGGCTGTCGTATATTTGGCTTAGATGAGCTGGTACATTTGACCTATCAGATTAAAATTACTTTAAAATACCTTTCAAATATTTTCGAATTGATTTTGTTAGATTACCTCCTCTGTATGTACCAAAGGCGATGACTCGGTGTTATCATGACTATCTCTGATGTGTACAGGTCTTAGAATCACTGTTTCCTGAGAATTGGCACTTTTCGGCAATCCTATATCACTATTTCTGCTAGCCTTTTTCCGAAGGACGTCCACTTGTATCCTGAAAAAGACATATATACTTGAGTATCACCATTCATATAGAAATAATAAACTAATTATATTTTAATAAGAATATAATAATTATAATAATTATAATATTAATTTGTTCCGAAAACCATAAAGCATTGAACATCGTTAAGAAAGTATCTAATAAACACTTAATACTATATTAAAAACAGAAAAAATGAATTATAACTCAAATACAATATTTATAACACAATGCACAAAAAACAAGGAAAGAGAGCAAAAAAAAGACAATTGGAAAGAAAAGAAAAGGAGAGAAATAATACAGTCAACACAATATTGTTAACATAATTTACATGAATTAGCCGATAACATAATTAGTGCAAACATAAACCGTTAAATTCACCAAAATAGGCTACTCTAATAATATAATTGAATTTAAATTGTTCTTTGTTTCCCCAAGAAAATCATATAATGAATAATGCTTGCTCAACAAATATAGGCTTGCTCAACAAATATCTTCTGATCGCTCTCACAGACTGATCACGTGGCAGATCTCGAACACACTCCGGAAAAGTATTATATATCTTCATAATAGTATTCAGGCTTTGCGATAGGCTCCCCAAAGAAATCTCTATTATTAAATACAAAAGTGTACGAATTCAAAATAAACATGCTGACAAGTGTCAGAATTATTTTCCCAATAAAAACATTTTCGTAATGCTTCATTTGAAAAACACTTTTTATACATTTTTTTTGCGCACAATTATCCTCTCTATATCTGGAGAAAACCAAACCGCATCTTATCCTAGATTGAACATAGGCATGGTAAGCTGACATTGCAGCCTCAAAATCAACATTGATTCAGCTATGATTCTCAGTGCGTAGCAATACTGAGATAAACCTGCGGAAACTTTTTCTACGTGCCCTCTCGAATTTAGCTTTCTATCAATCACAAGGCCCAAGAAACACACCCGTTCAGAAGACTGAATTTTAACGTCTTTATAGGCAAATGTAATACTGTTATCCTTTCTATTGCCGAATACAATAGACTGGGGTTTAGGCACATTCAAGACAAGATCCCCAGTAAAGAAGTATTCATCAAGAATTCGACAAAGATCTTCCAACACTCTCGAGTATCAAGTCGGAATCATTCTCGCTAAAAATTAATACTGTGACATCCGCATAGAGTACCGTGCGCTGTTCTGTAATGTTTGGAAGTTGATTTGTATAAATATTATATAATAGTCGACCCAATATAGAACCTTATAAATATAGAACCACGATAGCTCAGTTATCAATCAACACTCATCAATCGTCTCTACTACCTGTTGCGTTCGGTCTTTTAGATATGATTTAGATGATTATAATAGATTTTCGATTGGTGCTTTAATAGTTTTGCATTTTTTTTTTGTTTTAAACCAATTTTAGGTTTTTGACTCTGGTAAGAAACATTTTTTTTCTTTGAAATGTTGAAAAGAATGGTTGGTTAACTTTACGAAAGTTATTTTTCTTACACCATGTATTGTAATTTTTTCAGTGAAAACTTCTATCTATGATAACGCTTCTAAGTAAATAATATTTTATAAAATTGCAATTTGGCATCTGTTTTTAAAACAATTTAGAGTATAATGGCGAATATTTTAATTAAGGAAGGGATTACTCTGAACTTCTGCACCTGTTTCATCTTTGATTAGTTCCTCCAGGTGAATATATATATGAGGGCCATTCGAAAAGTTCTTGAACTGTCATAGACATGACGTAAGTCTGACAAAATGACTATAACAAAGTATTATCGACTTTGTGCTTCGGAAAGCAAAATTAAAAAAAAGCTTTTCGCTGGATGGTGGGACGTTCGTCTATCAAAGGCGATAGTTGGTCAAAGACGCGTTTGAGTTCTTCGAGGTTTTATAACAGTAGATGAAACATGGATTCATCATTACGTACTAGAAATGAAGCAACAGAGTAAACAGTGGATGGGAGGCAGGTGAAAGTGCGCCAAAAAACTGAAAATGGTTCCATCTGTGGGAAATGGCTATGGTTTTTTAGGATTCTCGTGAAATGGTTATCATATATTGGCCCCCATCCCATCACTGGGGAGTACTACAGCTTCACTACTGGACCAGTTGAGTGCGTTATTCAAGTTAAACGTCCACCTCTGGTTAAACAGACAGCGCTCTTTCACCACGATAATGCTACTGCACATGCTGCTCCGTTTGTTGCTGCAAAACTCTGACCTTCGCTGCGATGTGCTTTCACTTGAACCGGATTTACCGAATTTGGCTCTTATTGATTACTTCCTCCTCTCAAATTTAAGACCTCTATTATAACCCTTATGTTAGGAGTGCTTGTCATCATGATAATATATTTTATAAGAGAAATGTATAATTTTACAATGGATTGTTCGGAAAGCTCGTAGAAATTTTTCTTTAGTTGACCGTTTACCACAAAAAACAAGATTTGTGCCTTTTACGGAGAAGGTTTTGTTAGTCTGGTCGGATCAGAGGCGGAGATTTTCGTTCTGGTCATCTTTAAAGTACTGATGTCGAGTAAATAAATGTCATAATAGCCCAATATACACACACTACGGTCTGTGAAATAACGGATGAGTTAAATATTGACAAACAGACCGTTTTTGACCATCTGAAAAAAAGGTACGTCTGCCCATATGATGGGTTCGGTTTTTGACAATCCAGAATCTATATAAGGGATTCTCAGGATCAGCAGTTTTTCGGCGGAAAGTACAGCGAAAGAAAATTGGAATGGAGCCATACACTTCTTCCACTCAACTTATAAATGTATATCCACACTTGTTCACCTTTTGGTCGTCAAGACACATGTATCTATTGAAAGGTTAGAGGCATGCGGTGTTGAAAGGGAGGCGTTCAAGGACGCAAGGAAAAATCATGCCGCACTACGAAACGCAAAGGCAGCGAACTGACTTTCACCGATGTTGGGTATTTTGCGCTTTTGCTTTCAACTGCTTGATATAATCTGCAAGTTTTTGCAATAGTTTATATAATTTTGAAAGTAATATATTTTTTTTTTGGTAAACTTCAAAGCAATACGAAATCACAGTAGATATGGGAGAAGTAACAAAGGAAGAATTTTTGACACTACTAAACAATATCATAATTGAAAATAAAGTACCAACAGACTGGAATACGGATATAATATTATCCTTGTTTAAAAAAGGAAATATCAAAGAATATATAAACTATAGAGGGATCACATTAACAAGTTAACCAGGAAAAATATTTACCAGAATAACAGAGCATAGGCTGAGAGAAAAATTAGAAGCAACGTTAGAGGAACCACAGCATGGTTTTAGAAAGGGTAGAAGCATACAAGATTTGAATGAAAAAACTGGATAGCCGTTTGGCTAAAAACATATACAACACCGTAGAAACAACATTCCTAGAAAAAAGAGAGATATCGAAAGAGGTAAAAGCGCAGGTGTATCATAAAGTAGTGAGACCATCAATAATATACGGCAGCGAATCATGACAAAGAGATACAAAAGATACAAAAAACCTTAACAAATAGATACAAAAATATAATTACAGTTGCAGAAAAGAGATTCCTACGCAAAATAGAGAGAATTACAAGAAGGGATAGAGTGCGCAATGCGACAGTAATGGAACACATGGAAACGAAACCAATAGAAAGAGCTATAGAAGAAGCTGATTATACATATCCACAGAATGAATGAAGAGAGATTAGCAAAATAAATATATGAAGCGAAAACACGAGGAAAAAATAAAGTTGAACTTCCAAGACTGAGATGGGAATAACAAGTTCGAAAAGTTGCAGAAAAACGAGGAATTCATTGGAATGAGACTATGATCACTGGACAGGAACTCAAGGAGGTTAAAAATTCATGAAATACCATCTTGCTGAAATGTAAACTGTCAGTCTTACACCTAACGGTACAACAGATTTAGAATAAATAAAATAAAAAGTAATACAATTTGAAATTGAGTGCAAGGAATATTTTTTTTAAATATATATATTTTCCTATAGTAAAGTAGTATTTTTCCCTTATTTTTCGTGCTCTTATCAACATCAGCACAGTAGCGCTTATACCGACTAACATGACACTGTTAGATGTACTCATTAAACGGCAATTACGGAGTTAACAGTAGGTACTTACAAAATAAAATGCCTTTAACGTTTTATAAAAAACCGTCTTTACCGAACTCGCCAGAAATGATGAATGAAACTGACGCAAATACGTGGACAGGGAGGAGGTATGTGTATCACCCTGCGTTCGGGTGCATAACGTGCAATAAAGCAAGTTGAAAGGCACGTTGAACGAAAATTGAACAGATGTGGACATACCATACCCACCTTCTTTCACTCAACCAAACCATCAACATCGACCTATACTGTTCATAGGCAGATCGGCTGAATGCAGTAACTGAAGGAAATCGGCAAACGGAAAGGCTACTTCACTACTTTGTTTCATTCGACACAGTACACGATCCCACGTTCTAATAACAACCCAGCAAAAATTATTGAGCTTCAATAAACTATTTGCGTTTTTTGTCTCTTAAGCAAATCCCTGCAAAATTGCAGGATAATCCGATATATATATATATATATATATATATATATATATATATATATATATATATATATATATATATATATATATATATATATATATATATATATATGTATGTATATATACATACACATATATATATATATATATATATATATATATATATATATATATATATATATATATATATATATATATATATATATATATATATAAACACACGCCCACAAAATACAAGCGTAACGGGACCGTGGAGGGAAATCTTTCACCCTTTTTCCACGTGGTGCCATCGATCGTCCTCGCCCAACTGCCACCATGAGCTATCACATATCTCTCGGGACCGGTTTCTAGGCTTTCAGCCGTCATCAGTCGAGCTCCAAACGAAAGCAAGGAAAGCAGCGTAAGTGCGGACAAGTTCTATTTTAAATTTGTCTGCAACATTTCTGTAATTTTTATTACTGAGTCTGTTACTTTGAAGTGCCATATGTACAGTAATACTGTTTTCTTTACATAAGGTAGCATTAGAATATTCTCATGGTTAATGGAATGAAACAGACTGTATTTTTAGTTGCAACATTTAATTAAAGAAAAATAAAAGTCGTAATTTAACATTATTTTTTAGCTAACATGGAGATGTATCAGTAATGGATGTTTTCTCCTCTAGCTCTACACACAGCTTGCATCCTTCTGGGAATGTTTCGTAGAATATCTCTTATAGTCTCTTGCGGAATTTGATTCCATTCTTCCTGAACGATGATTCATAATGCTGCAATTAAATTATGAGCTGAATTTCGAGGTCGTATACGGCGTTTAAGAATATTCTATAGGTGTTCGATGGGATTTAAATCGGGACCTAAAGGTGATTAGTCAAATGTCGCAATCTCGACTTCTTGTAAGTACTGGAATACTGATTCAGTAATATGTGCTCGAGCATTATCGAGCATTAGCACAAATCTGTCATACCCAATAAAGCCACCATATGGCAGAACATGTTCTTCAATGATGTTGCAGATGTACCAGTTTGCATTCATTATTACATTCACCTCAACAAGCCCCATACGACTTTCCCAACTAATGCCTCCTCATATTATAATAGAGCTTCCACTGAAGCTCATAGTTTGCACGAGTTATACGCAACATATCGCTCCCCAGTTCTTCTATAGACTCTATCACCTCCAGCAGGCTTCCACAATTGTATTCGTGTCTCATCGGATAAAAGAACTTCGCTCCATTCACATTTGGACTTTGGTAGGACGTTGTGGATTTAAACCAACTTTGTTTTAGCCTTTTTATTACTGTTTTTCCACTAACATTAACATGCCTTGCATTCAGCAATTCATTTTTAGATGCGGAGCTATAAATGTGCGATTTCGTAATGAGTGAAGTTGTTGAAGTGTTGTTGTGAAGTCATCCCTTGCACCGTTGATGTCCTTGTCCAGGCGGTTTTTGTACTCCCCTGTCTTCTTGTATCGTTTTACTGCACGAGAGACAATTGATGTACTCCCAGCATGTGTGCTATACGTTCTTGCCTGCGACCTTCGTTAGCTAAAGTAATAATTGTAACAACAGCTAATTCATTTAGATGTGCCATTACAAACAAAAAGTACAGAACCGACACACAATAATACCTTAGCAATGTCACTCTAATAATGTAAAACTAAAGAGCAACGTTATGAATTGCATAAGCACACCATCAGATGTCTGGCATAATGCTACAGTAATAATAATTCTTTTATGAAATGCGATGAAAAAGTTTTTAGATATCCAGATAAGTGTTAAACAACACTTATATGTACAGGATACTTCACAATAATATACTTAGTATTAAAAAAATACACAGATGTAAAGCCAAAATTAAAAAACCACCTTTATAACAAATATGCAATATTTTTGTCCAGCAGTATATATTAAATTAGAATAGTATACGTTTGAATAATAAAACTTACCTCAATTCGTCAATAGTACTTTGAAGTTCCACGCATTTTCCTTCCAATTGATCAACGGTCGACTTGAGACTTTTGATGTGCTTCTTTTCGGTGCTGTTTTCACATTGCAATCGATGATTGGTTCGTTCGAGGTCCTGGATGCTGACCTCTAACTGCTCATATATGCGTAACCGGGAATCGTTCACTTCCTTCAAAGCCACAGTCTGTTTCGTGAGGTACTGAAATAGAAACAAAAGTTATTACATTAAGCATACGACAATTTCTTTTTTAGATTTTAATTATTTTACTGTGTGGCCCTGAAGTGCCAATTCGCACATTAGATTATTTCCGTCAAATCTCAAAGGCAATATATTTGAATTATTATTGATGACAATAATTAATTTGTGAATATCTCAAACTGAATTTTCAGCTTGTATTCACAGTAGACTCAATATATTATACTTGTTTTTAAATTTGAATGATGGCGCTTTAAAATATTAGTACATGAAACGTAGGAACGGTGAATTAAGTTGAGAATCTAATTACACGTTAAAGTCGAATAAATATACATTTATGAAGCGGAAATAGCTAGGACTAAAGTTCAGTAAAATATACTGTTTAATAAGTACAGTGTTTGGCCGTCAATCCCGCATTTTTGAAAAAGCTATGAAAAAAAATAGGTTAGAGCGGGGCTAGTTGATCATAGGAGCAAGTTGTGCAATCGAAATATCTCGAAAACTAAGCAACCTACAACAAAAGTATAAATGGCGAAAAGAAGGGGTTATGGGAGGGGAATACATAGCGCGACTGTCAATTGCTGTCCGGTGCTCCGATAAAATAAGAGAACGCTTTGGTTTTTTTCGGCGTAAAATAAAATATTACAGGTCACCATAATTTTTCTACTATACTCGTATAAAAACACTTAATAAGGACCACGTAAGTACTTAAAGATGACTTAATTATTGTTCTTTCGATTACAGGTGGTTATTTATTTTTAACTCTTATGATTTTTTTATAACCAAATATTTACTTTGTTGCCTCAACTGGGGCTAGTTGAGCAACGCGTGTTCAATGCTTGCTCAACTAGCCCCACTAGATGTTCATTGCAGAAAATGAAACTTTTCTTTAATACATTAACAACCATCAATTAATTTGTGCATGTGATGATTCTACACAAAGTATACTAATTAAAATTACTTATATTGATAATTGTATTAATGATTATTATTACATTTTAGGATGCGTACATATAAAATAAAGAGGTTTAGCCACTAATCAACAATTGAGTGATGCAGCAAAAACTGTAGAGGAAAAAATGAGTGTTAATGCTGCAGCCAAACAATTTAATATTAACAGGAAGATTTTAAAGAGATATGTTTGTATAAATTGTGATAGAGACAAAGATGATTAATAATTTGGGATTATTTATCATCTAGCAATATTCTTGAACTCATAATTAGTTAGTACTTTAATTTAATATATATTTGCGTTATAATTCTTATTCTTAAATATAATTATAAATATAAAAAGTGTAATAATAATCCAAAGATTGGAAATAATTAATTTTGTTTGATTTTAATTTTATTTTAGCTATTGCTCAACTAGCCCCATACCATGCTCAACTAGCTCCACGAGTGGGGTACCTTGAGCAACTTGGAGCGTTCTCGCATTTCCGACAATAACTTTTAAATTTGTACTCGGATCGTTTTTACACCGCTAGACGTTTTAGAGAAGAGTAAATTATGAACCTAACAGAGTAAGAATTAATTAAATCCGATGCATACTCTTAAATTTATGGGAGATCAAGCGAAAAGTTGCTTAACTAGCCCCGCTTTACCCTATTGTATTTTTCATAATTATATTGAAACAAGTTCACTTTTTAAAAATAACATCACTTAGATGGTGTCAATCGCGGTTGATGAATTTTTGCAAGTGCCTCCTGAAATTCTCCATCACGTCATTCAACATTTGTCGTGCAATGCTCTCAATTTCTTGCCGGATTGTTTTGAGTTGTTAAAGTGTACGAGGTCGATGTTCGTACATTTTATTCTTCAGGTAACCTCACAAGAAATAATCACAAGTTGTAATGTCCGGTTATCGAGGAGGCCAAGAAATGTCTCCATTCCAGGAGATCATCCGGTTCACGTTCCGGAACACGTTGTTGAGAATGACCATGCTTACCCGAGCGGAGTGGCTTGTGGCCCCATTTTGTTGAAATAACATTTCCTCGTTCACTTCATAATGCTGAAGCTGAGGAATGAAAAACGTGCGCAACATTTCAGAATACCGCATTAACAATTTCAGAATGAATGAATACAGCATTAACAATTTCTGATCGTCCACGCTCATTTTCAAAAAGAGGGCCTATGATTCCTGATGAGGAAATGGTGCACTAAACCGTGACTTTGGCCTAATGAAGAGATTTTTGATGGAGTTGGTGAGGCTTGTCGCAACTCCAGTACCTAAAATTGTGTCTGTTTACATAACCGGACAGGTGCAATGCGCCTTATCACTCATCCAAAGGTTGTGGACGATATCTGCATTTTCCTCAGCCATTTCCAAGAACTTTTCACAGAAAAGTCGTCGGGCAACAACATCGTTTTCATTGATGGTCTGAACCACTTGGATTTTATAGGGGTGATGGTGACGATCAAACATTAAAATCCGTCGGATTGTTCTGTTTGAAATTCCGAGCGAAACACTTTGTCGTCGTGCCGATATCCGAGGGCTTCTTCCCACAGCTGCTCTCACACGAGCAATATTCGCGGGAGTACGCACTTTTCTCGCACTACCACCTCTTCTATGTGTGGTTTCTCCAGTGGTCACAAAATTTTTAACCCACAACTTAATCGAATTAATTGAGAATTGGGTTTTCGAACAATTTTTTTTGTCATAAATGGAAAGATCATATAGAAGTTTTATAACAAAACAATTTTTATTTTTTCCGTATAATTAAAAAGTTATATCAAATTGACAATACTTTTTTAAACCTAGTACCGATGACACGCCGACAATTTCCGAAAAAAACCGGAAGCATTGTGATCTCACAATTGTACCGCAGGCCAATATCGCCAATATCGGTTACGTATGGAGCAATTCGGAATTTTCTTTCGCGCTCTTTGTGAAAAGACGTTCGGAAAGAATGGGAGTCTCGGGTAAATAAAACAATTTATCGATCTTAGTCATTGTTCTATAGGTTTAACATATATATATTTATATATATATATATATATATATATATATATATATATATATATATATATATATATATATATATATATATATATATATATATATATATATATATATATATATATATATATATATTGCTTTTCTTGCTTTTAATTGTTATTTGGGCTTTTGGTGCTGTTTTCGACGTTATACTCATATATCTTTACATAAGATATGGAAGCTCAAAGGTAAGTTCAGAATGAAATCAGATTAGGATTCCTTTTGTTTTTTGCATTCGTTTTTATAACTTTTATTTATATTATTCAATTCAGGTAGGGAAAAAGAAATAACGTGCCAAATCTAGCAACACCGAGGGTAGTAACAGTGACAAAACCCTACAGGTTCGTCTATTTTGTAGGATACGAATGTAATATTCAAGAATTAAAGAAGAATAGACAAAAATAAAATTCGACTACCAATTTGGACGGTAAACGTATATGAAAAGTCTTATACTTATGAAAGTTTACAGGATAATCTAATTTGTAGATGGTCGAAGAAGAATACAGAAATTTATGAGAACAGTTGATGGTAAAGCTTTCCATGGAATCAAAATATACATCTGAAGGAGTATGCAAAAAAAGAAAAATAGAAAAGCAAACCTACTATCTAAACAAAAAAGTAAAAAAAAACAGTTAAAATATCTAATGTTTTTCAGGATTTTGGTACATTTATCTATCAATTGAACATATTCATTTGATAGGGTATGTCTAAACATAGGTTAGAAATTTATTATAGCCATTGAAGACTGATGGTAGGCTGACAGTAGTTCCAGGATATGTTGTAGTACATAGTTGTTTTCTAGTGGGTAGACCTTAACAGGAGAGTCCCACACTACGACTATAAAATTTTTCCACTCAAAAAGGCCCCTTCTCTTATTTGGGAAATCTCTGGCTGGTCATGCATTAGAGTTAGTTGGCATCCAGATTTATTTATGTTTGCAAATATTATTAAGAGTTTAATGTGGTGGTTTGTAAAACATGTAACGCGAAAAATCGCCATCGTTTTAAAAATATTGAAAACCTTAATTAAAGCAATAATGTAGTATGGGTGGATTTTTTTTGAAAATATTGTTTATAGATTTTATTACATATATTTTCGTGACCGTTTAATATTATTATTATTTTTATATTTATTGGGACTTTCGGTCAGTTAATAAGTTTTAATTCTTTTATTGTTTTATTAACGTTTCGGTTCAATAACCAATAAATATCTTATATCCAAATCCCAATAAATAAATATTAATAATATTATTAATAGAGTTTAGTGTGGTGGTTTGAAGAATCGGTGTGGTTTTAAAAGTCTTGTAAGCTTCAATGAAAGCACTCAAACAAATATGTATATAATTTTGGATAGTGATTGTTTTTATTCTGAATTGATTATTTATGTAGTTTACATATTATAATCTACTGCAATATATTATCCTAGTTGGGGGAAGTTTTATTATGTATATTTAACAGTGTATTTTTTATAGAAATAAAATTAGCGATTTGAACAGTATGTATGTGTTTTGTTTTTCTAATTATGATTTATATTGTTTTTCGGCTCAAAAAATAATTACAAAACTAGAAAATATTTTTTGGTTATTCAATATTTAACATTTTTCAATATTTCTGAAAAACAATATTACAAATATATAATGTTATATAATTTTTTGTTTGAGTATTTATTATCTGCCGAAGCTACACAATCGTGACATTGAGTGTCTTGAACTTTTCTTAATTTTTTATTAATAATCAAGGCATCTCTATAAGCTTTACTCCGAACTTTAAGTTTTGGACATACACGTCCTTTTACAATACAGATACCATGTTTGCGGTGAAGTTGAACAAAACCTATAGCCTTGTCACCGTAACTTTCTCGTGACATATTTACATTTACATTATTATTTTTTTAAAAACTTACATCCAATGCTTTAGCACCTCGAACTTCACCTAAATTGTACCGAATGTAATTTTTCAGAAAATCTGTGACCATAAACATATCCACAGCAGGTATATTATCAGAATTAGCCTTTATGAACCCTTTGTCACACATTACTGAACTAAATTAATAATCAACGATATTTTATTTTGTACTTAACCAAGAATAATTTTGACAGTACATATACGAATAGAAGCTGTTGACAGTACTGACGTGAAAGCACTTTAGTACTTTGACGTTACAAACATAGGAGCCAATCGCGACGCGTTCGTAGTCACGTGATTAAAAAAAAAATTACATATTTTAATTCATTTATAATTAATTGTAATTAGTTTTTAAACAGTTTTTCGCATCGGTTATCAATATTATTTATGATAAAGTTTTAAAATAATGTAACAAAATCGATAATTATTTTTTATTCAAAAACCGAATTGCGCGATTACGATGAATATCGAAATGCGTAAGAAAATGATGCTGAGCGGCTGTATACGAACCGGTTTGATAAAATGCTTTTCCGGCGAACGCTCATTGTTGTTTCGACCAGTGTTCCATGGTAACTGAAATGCTTTGAGCTAGGGAACGCTAGAACGCTTTCAAATATGCGGGATTGACCGCCGCACCCTCTACAAGGATACAACTAACACTACATAAGAAAATTTTAGTATACAAATCCATTATTAAACAAGTATGCAACTGCGAAGACTCTCTCGATATCCGGCTAGGAACGCTCGACAGATTCCATTTAAAAGTTGTTGCCTGTTTGAATCTTTACGGTATACGAGGCGTCGAAATAAAGTAATGAGACTTATGACGTAACGTTCGATTTGGTTTCCCCTTTAGATGAGATACAGGGCAACATCTGATGCATCTTCTATTTGAACTTCCTAGAGTCACTTGGTGGTCCGTAGCAATTCTTTTCGTTAGCCCGCTTTTCCTAGTGCGTTTTTTTGGCCGTAGTGAGATTGGAGTGTGCCATTTCAGGCTCTGGTTTTTCGTTTCCCGATCATATTAAACAGTTCAAGACTGGTCACTAGTAATGCCACGTTCTATAAAATGCAGGCCATTTTTAATACGTCCCGAAAAGTTAGAACATATTTTTCTGCTGTTGTTCTTTTGATGTTGCGGAAGGTTTTTCGTAACCATTTTCGCGTAGACTTTCTGCATGCCTAATTCATTGGTCAGAATCTAATCAACGGTTGTCCGAGTTAAATTCTCTTCTCCGATCATTCTGACTATTAACAGTCGATCAGAATACACAAGATCCCGGATTCTGTACACATTTTCAATTTCAGACAAGTCTGAAACAAAACTTGATAGTGAACCATTTCTCGAAATTATTTTTCGAGTTAATTTTCAGAACTAGGTGGGCACCAGGATCATCAAGTGACTCTACGGAGTTCCACTCTCATTGAAGTCGCAACAGATGTTGATCTGCGTCCCTTCCATAGGGGAAGGGCAAGGGAATGAACAGTGTTGCCAAATCGAACTCTACGCCAGCAGAATCATTACTTTATTTACACACTAAATCAAATGACCTTATCAATCATGATCTTGATATGAAGATCATCAATGAAGGAATCTTGTCTCTCCAGAGATATGTTATGGTATATGTCCCTCGTATTTAGCACAAAAATGTGGTTTTGCTACTGCCAAAGGTGTGGTTGCGAAAGTTTTGATTAAATGAAAATAAAAATTCTTGCTGTAAGGCGTAATGGTATCGATTAATTATACATTCAATTAATAAATATGTATAAGTTAGAAGTCAATCTTTGATTTACGGCGTGTGATTTTTTTATTAGCTTTGTAAATGTAAACACATTTTCGCAACTTAGATTAATCTGATATCTGATGTAAAATAAACATAGGTTTCGAGATAAATGGCTTGGAACAAATTTGAGACTATGTAGGTTCAAGTTCTTGACTTTTTCAAAATATATTTTGTGTTTATTTAACTTTATATAGCCTACCTTTGACCTTTATCCTAAAGGACATTTTTCCTAATTTTGTGAACCAATTTGATAATATACATAATTTTTAAAATAAAGTACATACTTTTCTACAGAATTTCTTTTTTTGTTTAAAGATTTGTCATAATGCTCAACAAGTTTTTGAATTCCGACATCAAAGAAATCTGGCGCCTGTGAAGAAGCCCAATCCATGACTCCAGTTTTAACTTCTTCGTCGTTGTTGAACCGTTGACCACCAACGAGGATGACCCAGTTCTTCCCATCCAAAAGACCTGATTAGACGTTGTGTTTGTGCAAGAAACATGTGGCCTTGCATTGTCATGGAGCAACCTGACACCGGAAGATATTAGGTCATGCCTATTGTTTTGCATGGCACGCCGGAGATTTCTCAATGTGACACAATACGTATCAGAATTGATTGTTGTGCCTCTCGATATAAAATCAACTAACAAAATCCCTTCTCAAAACACAGTTGCCCTGATCTGTGGTGCTAAAATTGTCTGTTTTTGTTTCACTCTGGTTGGCGAGGATAAGTGTCGTCATTCCATTGACTATTGCTTGGGCTCAGGAATCTTGTGAGACACCCAAGTCTCATCTCCTGTAACGATGTGGTTTAACAATTTATCTCCTTCCTGATTGTATCGAGTCAAAACCGATAAAACAGCCAAATCTCTTTGTTTTGTGATCGTCGGAAACGATGTAATCGTCAGAAACGATAAAGCGCAGCCAAATCTCTAAATAACTTTATTGAAAATATTTATAATTACAAATTAATAACCTGTGAACAGCCTCCCACCCCATTTCAAACTGCATTGTGAAGGAAGGAGTTTCGTAAAGGCGATTGATGTTCTTTTAAGGAAATTTGACCGAGTCTTCTTTAATTGTCTTTTTAAATTTCTTTTGAGTTTGAAATTGCCTCGAACTTGTGTACACTTCTCTGGTTAACCATGCCTAATTATTCTTGACGATATTTAGATTTGGGGACCTTGCTGGCCGGTCTAAAATGCAGATATTCTCCGGTTGAAAATCTCCATAACAACCCGAGCCGTAGGGACGGAAGCATTGTCTTGCTGAAATATAAAATTATCGTTCGGCGTTGTTTCCAAATATATCTCTAGTTGTGTATGAATTATATTTAACTTGTCCTGACTGTTCATTCAGCTAGAAATGAAACCGATGACAGTCTTTTTTTTCATACCCGAACCTGTTCAAACCATGACGCTGCCACCAGCCATTTGTCACTTTGAGAAAAAGTTTTCTTCCTCTCTCAAGTTATGTAAGTAGTAAAAGCAGCTGTCCGGTTTATTTCGGTTAAATTTCTTTTCGTAAGAAAACTATTTGTTCCCGTTCTTTGTCCAAACGAAAATAGTCGTCGAGCGAATGTTCTTTATCTCTGAGGGATGGGGTAGTCTTCATTTTTTCCCTCTGAATATGTGAAAATGATTGAAGGACGTTTGTAACGTTTTTAATGTTGATTAATTACACCTACTTTAAGCTCTATTTGACGATATGTCAATGTACACTTAGAAGCGGCGCGTAAAGTTGGGTCCACATCAATACAAATTTGCGTTGTGTGGGCTGTATGAGTTGTATGTGGTGTGCCTGCGCGGCAATGTAGACGCTCTGACACACAAAGTCACATACAAATATTGTCGCCGAACACCACGCATACGAACCATCTGTTGTCCACCACAAAATTCAAACAAATTGTTCCGGTAAATTCAACACACACGCAAAATTTTATTAGTGTGGACCCAGCTTAAGATTGCGCCTTTTGTCTGTCTTTCAATACAGAGGGTCTTCCAATAATATTTTTCTTTCTCTACCCCGCAGGATCTTTAATTAAATTAGTAATTACGTGTTGACTCCTTACCTGCAATCGAGAGATTTCCGAAATAGATATTCTTCGTTTATGTATTTGCAAAATTGTTTTTTTTACAAAGCGTTAAACATCTTGAACGTCCCATTATTGATTTATTTTCACTTTGATAAAAGAAAAACAACTGGATAAAAATTGTAAGTTGAAGAAGGATAAACAGGCTGTATTTACAAAATAAACAACACATTTCCTATATTTTTGTCCTATCGTATAATAAATAGTTGTAAACATTTCATAGATATTAATATATAATGAAAACAAATTGAAAGATGCTATTTACGTTTAGTAAATCCATTTATAACATACAAGAGATCAATAACATTGAAGAATAATGTAAAAATATGCAAAAACATGGGCTGTCCTATCTTTTAGTTCTGGATATTATGTTCATGCACAGTGAATGATGAGGATAGAGAAAGCGAAGTAAAAAGGCGAATCGGGATGATCAAATGTAAATCTGCAAAGAAGACAGTATTTTCAAGCAGACTAAACTACATATAGTAAATATGATTATATTTTTCATTGTGATGTACTGGTCTGAAATACGGACAATAAATGCTATTTGTCGCAGATGGATTAAATCATTTGAAATCACATGTTACAGATACAAAAAGAGGACGATCAGCGAATAGATGCATTAATCAATATGATAGAGTCACCAAATTATCACTTATACAAATTACACAAGAAAACGGAAGAAAACAGGGATTAGTGACGAACTCATAGCCTCCGACATAATATAGATAGGGTTTGTGACACCAGAAAACACGCTACGATGAGAGAGCATTTGCCAAATGACAATTACAGTTTTAGTTGAATGTATGGAATATGCTTAGTTTCTTTCAAAATGACTTAATATTTGAAATAATAATGAAAACTTTTTACTGCGTTATAAATCAAGGCATCAATTTTATCGAAAAACAAGACCTGAAAACCTTTCTAACTTTTACAGTTTCCAGAATCCAGGCCACGTTAGCATATGAGGGTCATGCTATAAGTTCTCGGCCTGAGAAATGGATGGCGTAAGTATGATCAAATAACTATGACGTTTCTCAAGTATGATTCGTTAGATGACGTGCTACGAAGCTTCAGACTCGTACGTTCATAGGGCTGTTGAGTTTAACCATGAGCGTATGGCCTTTGAAGATGATGAACGCTTGAGATGCTCAGTTGAAGATATGCGAGCTTGCCGTCACTTTAAACATCTCGATAGACAATGTTTGCTACATATTACACGATGTTTTGGGTATAAAAAAACTTTCCACTCAATGGTCGTTGATAGATACTGTTGGATTTGTTGACGTTTTATGATAGTATATGGAACATGGGCACACCAAAGATGAAGCAGCAATCCAAATAGTGGAAGAGAACAGACAAAAGTACGTCAAAGTAAGCGAAACCGGTTTCATAAGCAGGAAAAGTCATGGTTACGGTTTTGTAGAATTTTCGGGGTAATATGCTCATAAAATAGTTAGCATTATCACAGCCTCATCACAATATGTTCCTACATATTTCTTGGGCTGTTGCTTCGAAATTTCATACTTTGCATTTCGAAGTGCTACCGTCATGGAAACCGCAATATGTCTTATGTCAAAAAATCGATTTTTTTATTGCATCACTGTGTCCAACTTGTTGAGCTGCACAACGTGCAATAGATCCTATGTTAATAAACCAATCAGAAGTTGAGTATCCCCCCCCTTTGCAATAAGTTGATCTGACATCAGCTTGATATTTGGTCAGTACAAATAGTCGTATGTCGTAGTAGTTTATGAGATTCATTTGTTTTCTTGAATTTTGGCCAGTGCAAGTAGTCGTATGTCATTATGTTTGATAAGTTTTGTTGTTATTGTTATATTATTTATAGTTGTTCTTCAATAAAAACATGAAAAGTAAGTTATTTTATACTCACTAATATCATTTTACTTTAACTAATTACTTTCAGGTCGATTGTTTTCTTTTTCTGATGAAAATGCTTGTTAGATGGCCACATGACCTAACCTAACTTATAAAATTTATTCAAATTGATTATTTTATCAAGGGAGTTATTTTTCAATTATAGTAAAATTTCCAATGTTAAGTTCAAAGTAATTATGTTGATATTTTTATAATTAATATTTACGTTGATTAAAAGTATAATTTTAATGTTTGAAAGTTTGAAATTTTAATGTTGAAAGACATACAACGTTTTGCATCGATAATTTTGGGCACAAATTTGACATACGACATATTTTTATCTTTTGCAGTACCTACAGTTAAAATGTGAAAATAAAATTATTGAACAAGATGTTGGGACATAGTAGTGGCAAATACAAGTAATTCAATCAAGTAATAGTTACATTAATTTTCTGATTTTTTTTTAGAAAACTGTGAACTTATTGGTGCATTGGGGAAAAGTAATGTTCAAGATGGACAAGCAGAAGCTGTTAATACATTTCAGGCTAAACGGGTGACATTAGAAAATTTCGGTTCATTAGAATTACTTCATTTTAATAACAATAATATTTTGCTAGAAGAAGTTTCTGAACAGAAAGCTGAATTGTTTTTTGGGAACCCTGTGAAAATAAAAATAAAGGGAGATCTACCGCCAGAAAGTAATAAAAATGTTGAAGCATTGCAGTACCAAGAATTGGAAGTACCAAATCATGAAATTTCTTCTGCAGTTTCGAAGGATCAACCACCAGCAATTAATGAGAATGTTGAAGCATTGTATTATCAAGAATTGGAAGTGTAAAATCATGACATTTCTCCAGCAGCTTCCAACGACTCTGATCTCAACAGCGAATCTGATGAACTATATCAACCGCCTAGTGCCAATTCAACTGCATCAGTTGAATCAAATGAGTCACTTGTGGCCAGAGTCCCCCATGCTGAAAATAATGTACAATCTGCTGGTGAAGGAACGGTTAAAAAAAGAAAACGTAGGGAACAGAGGAATGGCAACGTGTATAAAAGACAAAAGAACGCAAATATGCGCTTACTCGGGAAGTCCTATGTTGGTTTCAAAAGGGATGCCTCCGGCAAATACAAACAAAACAAACAAAAAGATGAAAAGACAATTTCTCCTCGTTGTAGGGGGCACACTCGCATAAAAAAGGGTGGACCAAGACCAGAAGTTTTTTGTGACGAAATCAACGATGAAGAACGCAGTCTGCTTTTAGCAGAATTCTGGGCTTTACGCAATTGCGACTCAAAAAAACTTATATAAAACAAAACGTCTTAATTTCTGAGCCAAAATACAAAAAAAAAAAACAGTATTGATGTCTTAAGAAAAAAAAAGGTACCTTCCGTTTTTATCTGTCAGTGAGTGATGGGAATAAAGGCAAAGTTAAGAAGCAAGTTTGTAAACAAATGTTTATGCACACAATTGACATTGGAGAAAGACCATTACGTTGAATGGGTGAAACCTTCCGAAACCACTACCTCTCAGGCTGGCACTTCTGTCGAAATTGGATCTGATTCAAACGACGCAATAGTAGAATTACAATATGAAAATCTGAAATCTCTTGCAAAGGTGGAATCACATTATTTCCGCCCCTCTTCTGATAAACTTTACCTAGAACCAGTTTGGGGTTGTATGAGAGATTTTTATCGAAAATATGTCTCAATATTTGAGTCTATCGGAAAAACAAAAGTATCGAGAACAACTGTGAAAAAAGTGATGGACAAAATTAATTTGCATTGAATTTTTTGCATTTTACACACCGAAAAAATCAATGCAATGAAAGTATAATGAAAGTACAAAAAACGGAACTCTTGATGACGAGTCATACGAAAAACATATTAGGCACTTGCAGAAAAAGAGGCAGACAAAGGCAGAGCTTTAATAAGTGACGAAATCAAATCACCTCGTTTAAATGAAGCGGCCAATTATTATAAAACGAAATTAAAACTACACAATCAAGTGTATTATAATTTGGAATCCAAAGATGTTTCATGCAATGTTTGGCACAAAGGGAATGGTGGATTGGAAAGTGATGTCTTTGCTTCTATAGCAAACTAACTATATCTCAAATGAAATAGCCCAGGCCCAGCCGATTCCACCAAAAATAATTAAATGTAGTGATGGGTGCGGTTACCAAAATAGAAATACTAAGCTATCTAATGCCCTACTAGACGTGAGAATAAAGTACGGTGTGATAATAGAACAAAAGTATCTTGAGGGTGGGCACACTCACATGGAGGTAGATGGATGCCATTCAGCAATTGAGACCAAGCTTAAGCATCGGAAGCAGTTGTTCCTTCCAGCAGACTAAATTCCTATTTTTCAGTCAGCTCGACCTGGTCAGCCGTTCAAAACTTATTATTTGAACTTCAACGACTTTTTCGACTTTAATAGTGATTACTATACCAGCATTCGACCAGAGTATAAAGCAGGAGATTCCTGTGTTAATGACCTCGTGGCTCTTCAGTATACCCCGGAAAAGATAATCAATTATAAACTTTCATTACACCATGTCGATCACAACGTTGTTCAACAAGCTTCAGCGACATTCGGCCCAAGTTGTATGACCGACCCTGTTCAATTGAGAAAAGTAAATTTGAGCATCTCCAAGAACTCAAAAAACTTATACCTGAAGATTACAGGAGTTTTTATGAAACTCTAACACATGAAAACTAAAACAATTTACGAGTATAGTTTCAAAACTTCTATTATTTTCATAAGATTTAAAATATTTTTTTAACACTGTTATTTTAAATACGAGTAACCTTTCTTAATTATTTTGGCTTTTTTAACAATTTTATAAATAATAAAGACATTTTCAGAATGTTTTTTTGTTTTAATTACCTTCATACAATACCTACCTCTCATTTTTAGAACAACTGACAAAACGTCTGACAAACTGACAAAGTCTGACAAAGTCTGACAACTGACAAAAAAAAAATTGAAAACAGTGACATGTTGAAATAGTTTTTTGTTCCTTCTGAAAAGTTTGGGTTTTGGACATACGACATTTTGAGGTTTCCATGACGATATGTTTCGTATTCGCCGGAGTTGGGTTCCAAAGATTACTTCCTTTTTGCAAACATGAAGAAATGGCTTACAAGATGAAGATTTACTTCAAAAGATGAGGTCGAAGTTGAGACAACCTCTGATTTTGCAGAGTTGTACAAATCGTTGATCTAAATGAATTGAATTACAGATATTAATTGCAGGATATCTTCGTTGCCAGGGTTTGAACTTTTCGAACGATCCTTGTAATACGCTTATAAAGTTCTCGGGCTTCGACTTTAAATTACAAAAATTACAAAAAAAAAACTAAAAATGTAAGAGTTAAATAAAAGATTTGACGAAATTTCTATTGCTATAAATGGTAATACAATGGCCCCTTCACGAATAGATTTAAAATTGTTTTTTTTTTGGGTGTTGTGTCTTCAATAATCAATTTGTATAAAAGGATTCTTTTAAATATTGTGTAAGAATCTTTTTTCTATTCCGAAAAAGAACAAGTTTTGTAAACTGACTATTTTTACATTTTTTAAAAACGATTATTGTTATGTAATCGTATACTTAATTTTGTTTACATCAAATACCAACCTCAATTTCTAATTTTTGATCTTCGATCGTGGATTGTTTCTCTCTTAATAAGGCCTCGAGCTCCTTGTTTCTATCCAAGAGTGTTTTACCCAGTTCAGCTGCTAAGTGTAGATCTGTAACAATAATTATATTAAATATTATATTAATAATAAGTATCGGACAATTATACCAACTCATTAACTAATTGGAATACTATATTTCAAATATTTTATTTTATTTTTTAAAGATAATGTCTGAAAGGTATTGCTGGTTGAATTGTTTTTTTTTTGTTTTTAACAGAGGTGATATGGGCATCATCAGATATAAACTAATTCATGAAAACCTGCACAGTGGGCTCGTGAAGAATAATAAAAATATTCAAAAAATAAGATACATTTTTCCCATGCTCCACGTAAATACTGAATGAAACTTTAAATCTTTGATGCAAAAGTTGTTGTAAACTCCTGTCCGAAATACTCAATGAAACTGTACGACGATAAGCAGAATGTTGTAAATTTCGTATCGACACCGACTTTGTCTCTCTTTAGGTTTGCTGGCATACTTACATTTTTTTTTCTTCTAGAGGTGTCTTTTTGAGGACAGAACCAAACTCGTAAAGTTTTTAAACCATGTTCTGATAGCATGACCAGACCATACATGACAGCATGACTCGCCGAAAATTTGATATTGAAAATGGCCTGTTTGCTGCACCATGTACAACATTCAACAATTGTCATTACATGACCGATAATACTCGTTTTTGGTTGGCAGTAAGTGGATTTTCCTGCATCTAGATAACTTTAAACCTAATACTGCGACATGAATGAAGAAAATGTTCCAAAAACTTCACATAGTCGAACCTCTGTAATATACTATTGGACTGTTATCATCTTATACTTGTATTAGCAGATTTCTGTCGTGAACGGAGCTTGAACAATCCAATAATTCTATTATCTCTAAGAACTTGAAGTGGTACTGGCGAAAGAACGGACAATGTACTGAAAAGTGATTTCAAACCATAAAATCAAATAGTTATATATATATATATATATATATATATATATATATATATATATATATATATATATATATATATATATATATATATATATATATATATATATATATGCCCACAAGGTAGCGTAACGGGACCGTGGAGAGAAATATTACAGAAATCTTTCACCCTTTCTCCAAGTGGTGCCACCGATCGCCTTCGCCGAACCGTCAACCATGCGCCGTCACGTGTCTCTCGGGACCAGTTTCTAGCCTTTCAGCCGTCATCAGCCGAGCTCTAGACGAACGCAAGGAAAGCAGTTCGGAGAGACGAACCATGTTAGCATCATCAGGAGATGATTTAATCATTTCCTGATGGATTAAATCATCTCCTGATGATGCTAACATGGTTAGCGAAACGTGCGTCGAGCAGTTCAAAAAAGCGTTTTGGTGTTTAGTGGTAAATCTCTTCAAGTTTAGTATTTCACACCAAAGGTTCCAACAGAAGAATTGGTTCATGTCTGACTAAAAATAATGTGCCCTTTAACCACGATATTGCGTCAGCGTACAGAATTCGGATTGTTGTTGCAAAACTCCATAGCATACTCTTTGAAGTTCTTCCACATCTTCCCAAACTTGAATAAATGGCTAACTGGACCACTTTAAATGCTGAGGTGAAAGCGAAGTATTAAATAGTTGGAACGTCGTTGGTCTAAATGTAATAAATTGCAAGGTGTTCAGCACCTGAATTTTTTACTATTGTATAAGAAACAGCGGTTCCCCCTAACACATTTATCATGTTTAATTTCCACACCAGACATTTCTTTAAGTAAAATATTTTTATTGTATATAACTCTGTTTCGAAAACTAAACAATAAAAGTGTAATACCTTTTATGCAAATATCTTTGATAAAAGTACCTCTTAGAACTTAATATATTCATTGTGTATTTTCATAGTAGAATTTTAACATATGTCGGCAAGCATTTCGCCTCACGAAGCACTCGTCCTCAACACGCTTACAACATTCTCAAGGATACTTAAGAATAGAAGAACAACCTGGCATTGTAATTAACATAACTGAAAACGATGTTGATTTAGAAAAGTTTACTTGGTGAAATGTTCTAAATAATGTGTTAAAATGTATCAAACAACGATAGCACATTATTGCAACTAAATTAGATTAGTTTTGTTATTGTTTGAACCGATTTTATTATTAAAAAAAAAGGAAATAACACCAAAACAAGCTCTAATAAAGTTTTGCAATCAGTTTTGATAGATATACATCGATTATTTACCATAAGCCAAAGCTCTACACCGTAGGGTTACATTTAAGGTTCTTCTATTTTAATTTTCTATGATAGTAACCGTTTTACCAAATTATTAGAAGTTCAACCTACTTCTCAGCCTATACGTTTCATCGACTGCAGAGCTTATTGAAACAAATTTTTTTCATAACGTATAATTATTTCAAAACGCCATTTTTTTAGTTTCAAAATGAGGTATAAGAGCCTACCGTGAATATAACCTGAAACAGAAAAGTAACAGCAGAAAAAAAATGCTGTGGAAGCTCAGAACATTATTTGTGCTGCTTTACAAGATAATACTGTTTCATACAGTATTTGTAAGAAGTAAAGAAGACAGAAATACCGAAATTCTAAAGGAGATTCGTTGGGTCCCTCAAGAACGCACAGTTGAGAAAAGAGTAAACGCTTTGATGTTGTGTCAATGTTTTTAACATTAAAAAAAAAGGACTTTTTGCATAAAATTGAGACCTGTGGAGAAAATTGGATCTTTTACGATAATTCAAAGGGCCGACAATTATGAGTTAATTCTGGTGAGTATTAAATCAGTACCGAAAAACCAAATAACCACGTCGAAAAAATGTTGCTGTGTATACGATATGTTGTCGTAATAAACCATATTACGAGTTATTCTATTCTTGTTGACCGTTATCAGCATCAAATGATTCGTGTTAGTGACGCTCTGGAGGAAAAAAAGACCTTATATTGGGAAGTGAAAAAAAAATGCTTCAGGACCATGCACGGTCCGCCCCCAGACAACAAAAACGATTCTGGAAACGATCACCGAGTTGAGCTCAGAGAGTTTATCGCACCCTGCGTATTGTCCAGACTTAACCCCTTTGGATTTTCCCTTTGTCCCCTAGCCTGAAATATTACCTGGTTGACAGCCACTTCACATCTCTTGAGGAAGTCGAAAAAACCTCAATGACTTTATTACATTAAAATCACCAAGTTTTTTTCCCTCTGGTCTTCGACAGTTACCTGAAAATGCGTGGGGGCAAAACTGTATGGAAAGTGAGAGAGATTACTTCGAAGAATAAGTTTATATTACTTTTTTCATAAATAAATGGCAAATGTGGCCAAAAATGGCGGATAATTCAGACAAGGATAGATTAACTTATTGATTTGCCAAGTACAAAATTGCATGTTTTTTTTTTGCCTTGTACCAAATCAATCAAATAAAGAGGAAAACCATTATGAATTAAACTCAGATACAATAATTAACTGTATTATTAAATTCAGATAGTATGACTAGACAAACTATGTCTGTTTCTGTCGAAGTAATCTGGACTTGAGTTGACTTTTAGCTTTATTTTCGAGATAGCCCCGAGGCTCCTACTCATATTGCCTGAGGTTGCTCCTTGACCTGGAGGGTTTTTTCTGTTGTTTTGGGGGCTTCTTGAGGAGCTCAGGAGGTTAGTTGAGAATTTTAGTCCGGATTCAAGCCTGGAGGTCCAAATTCGACTAACAGGTACGATAGAAGATCGTGTTTCTTTACGTGGAAAGGGGCTTGGATTGGGTAAGCAGTGGAGGCTTCGTCTCGTCGGTGTTAGTCTTACTGGTCTTGATGCTGGAGGGTTTAATAGTGATTGAATTTGACTCAAAACCCTTTAAAGTTTGCTCGCAAGTCCCGCCATGACTTTGACGAAAGGATTTGTTCCGATTTACAGATGCTTGCTGGTCACCCATGCGTTTCTGCTCGGGTGCTGACACTGGTTTCTGATAGACTTCTTTCATCCGATCCTGCGCGTTTGTAGTTGTGTCTTAGTAGCTGAGTTACGTGTTGATTTGTTCTTCTGCCCTTCTACTCTTACTGGGTGGTTGCAGATTTCTTTTATCACGAGGATTTTGTGACTTGTGATCGACTTGTACGATTGCGCTTAGTTTTTTCTGTCTTGTTTGTCATCTAGCGATGCTGGTTGGATGGAACCCCAGATTGTGGAGTTCTGTTCTGACATAATCGGTCGGGATTGCTTCCAACACGCCTTTAATCAGGACGCGAATAAATCTGCTGCCTGAGGTTGCTGCTGAGTAGTAGGGAGTTAACCCTTCTTACTGAAAAGCTTTTAGGCAGTTTCTCGGTCTGCTTCCGTTTTGGGCACTATCCGTACCTCATCCGGCTTCGTTGTGGGCGGCCCGACAGCCACGTTGTTCTTCTTCAGGAATCGCATGACTTCCTGGAACACCGACTTGTCTCGCAAGACAATCGGCTTTGGTTTGGTTTCAATGCCAGTGGATGGTACTTGGCGTTTTGTTACTTAATGTTTGGGCCCTCTCTGGCGATTTTTCAGGTTTGATGGTCGGAGCAGACAAGAAAGTAACAGCCGGTACTTTCAAAGGCTGACTTGTCTCGAAAGCCAGCATTGCTTTTTTTCTTCTCCTTCTTTTTGACCTAGCGGTCATCTGCTGGTATCCCTCGTTAGTAGAAATTTCTGGTTAAACTATTTCTTCAGGATTCGAATGGATATCGATGGTTGGTGGTGTGGTGTGCAGTTTTTTTTTAGTTTCGACCTCTGCAAAGTTTGTAGTTTTCTTTTCTGATCTCAGTTAATACGTTGTCTTGATCATTTGTGACGTTTAAATGATCATGGATGCACTGATTATGTAGCTTTACCAGGTCTTCATAGAAGTACCTGTAGGACTCTTTGTCTTGATCGTAATCACTCATCGAAGAATACTTTTCCGTAACTTATGATCACTACGTTTACTAAACGTTTGCCCATCTTTTGAGAACGTGTTCAAAGAGATGTGCACTTTCTGAGATCGCGATCTGGACTTTTGAAGTAATGGAACTAGACCCTAGACTCGTTAATCCCGAAAATCGGACAATTTTGGTGAACGTTATACGGCAACGCCACCTGGAGGTCGATGTGCTACTATTATATTTCGACCTCTAGTTTGTGGGCTAGGTTTAAATAAAAGAGAAGCAGAGTTCCGTCTACTTCTGTCTAGTTATACTACCTGTATTTAATGATACACTTAATTATTACATACTAGCTGACCCGACAAACGTCCTGTCCGAATTTCAATAAATTTGTTTGTGATAGTTTTGTGGATCTGTGAAAAGCTATTCGAAATGTGTAATAAACAAAGAAAAAATGAGAAAAAAAGGTATTTCTGATTGATCACTGTATCTATTAACGATTGTGGTCATGGATATTCGATTTGAGGAGTACATTCGGAAGTACGCCAAAGGGAAATTTTACACGCGAGATGAATTCTATCGGCAGTACACCGCTGAATGATGGAAATGTGTGATGTGCCCGGACCACATTTGCTGCGCCAAATAAAGTGATTTGGAAGCAACTGTTGTATTTCTGGATTTGTGTCTGGAAATGTGTGAAATCTGTTTCTGTTCCAGAAACCAATGAGCGCAATGGCGCTAATTTGAGTTTGCCAGTTGCGCAACACAATCCATTCTCTTCATTTCATTTCTGTATTTCAATGCGTTAAAATGTGGGCACAGAACGCTCATCGATCCAATAGTAACGGATTGGCCTGCACTGCAATCACTTGTCATATGGTAACGGAATGCAGCTCGATGAATATTCATCGCAACATCTGTTTGTCTTCTTGCACGATTATTTAAATTCATTGTCGCGCGATTGATTTCTACTGACCGATCATGCCTCATTCGATGCATATCATCTTTGTTTGCATTTTTTCGTTTTTCTTGCGTACGTGCTGAACGTGTTTGTGACAATCGATTCCGTTAAATTTCATTTCGCTCTTCCCATTGTTCTGCAGTTCGATTAGATCGAAAATTTGTTTGGTTTGTAGCATAGCAAGTTCTGCGTCCTAAATTGCTCCGCCTTACTGGCGGCATTACAATTCAATTGTGTCGATTGACAGAATGTGTGATGCGAAGAATCACAATTCATTTGAAAATGAACAACTGATTCACTTTATTGTTACTGTATAACCGTTTGACACTTTAAAACTCATCGTATTTCGTAGGTAAATCTGTAAATTTGTTTGAGATAAAACGATGAAACTTGATTCATTTGATGAAATGGCTGCGATGAACTTACAACAGAATCACAATTCAACTGAAAATAAACAACTGATTCAATTTTTCGTCACTACGTAACCGAGTGGCCTTATTCACAATTTGACAATTAGCTGTCAAACGACAATTGCGTATGTGGCGAAATAAATTGGAATAAAAATAAAATAAGTATATTTGTTGGACAGATCGCGAAACAACATAAAAGTAAAAACAAATGTAATTTTATTTTAATTTCTGCTGGAATGCGTTTTTCCACATTTTCGTTCAGATCTTCTAGATTTACTTTTTCAATTGTGTTATTTCTATGTCGGGAGTATAACGAACAAAACGAAAAATAATCAACCAAATATGTCGTTTATATCGCCAGTTATGATCGAGATTGCATACAGAAATTAGGATTTTTTCAGTTTGTCTGAATTTTCCGACTTTCCTTTGTAATTGTCTCGAATTTATTTTCTGAAAATTTTTCCAAGCCCATATCGAACAAAACAAAAAAAGAATTTCGCATATCCATCGTTCGCATCGTGAGTTATGATCTTTAGTTCATACAAAAATTCCATAGAAAAAAAGCACTTTCAGTTTTTCCGGAATTTTCTAATTTTCCGGGCAACTTTTCCAATTTTTCTTTTCCTAAAATCCTTATTCGGATCATTACGAACATCTAAAAAAAATAGGTAAATCGGTCCATACCATCTGTGGTAAGTTAGAGGTCAAAATATGCTAGTAGCATGTCGACCCCTCGGTGGTGTTACCGTATAACGTTCACCTAAATTGTACGATGTTCGGAATTAAAGACGACTGAATCTAGTTCGATTACAACATGAGGAAAAGTTCGGGCCGAGTAGTAGTACGGGCGGGTAGTAGTGATGGCGAACTCACAAGGGTTTGCCATCACGGAAGAGGCCTATAAGGCCTTAAAACGTACACTCGACGATAAAGATAAGCGTATTACTGATCTGGAGAATCAGTATCGGTACGCGCTCGAGATGAACCAGATGGCGACCGACGAAAACGGCGACCTCCGGAACAAGATGATCGACCTCATCGCCGATCTGAAGGAACTAGACAGCGAGAACCAGAGACTGCAAAAGAGCCTGGAAAAGAAAACCTCTGGCGCTTCTATTAAACCCAGAGGACACTATGGATGAAGGAGGCCACTTTTCGGCCTCCGAATCCGGAGGCTATCAAACGGTAGTCTCAAAGAAGAAACAGAGGAAAAAGAAACGGAGCTCGGTGCAGGTGAAAGAGGATTACCCTCCTCTTAATAAACCAGCATCCGAGTCTCCGGTTTCTGAAAAACCAACCTTCAGGAAGCCGGATCCTCCGAAAGAGGATCCACCAACTCAGGAAGGCCAGCAAGCAGTGCTTCCAGTGCCTAAAAGGACTGGCAAAGTCCTCCACATTGTCTTGAGGGACAAGGAAGCGTTTCTGCAGGTAATGAGGACCTGCAAGGAACGTGGAATCTTGTTCACAAGGTCGATCACGAAGCCAGAATGGGTTCATCTTCAACCCCAGACTTCGGACGACTATCGAGCGGCCACAGCGCTGTTCGAACAAAGGAACATTAAGTTCCACTCGTTCTGCTTCCCTGATGAACGCAATCTTCGCGTACTGATCAGGGAGTCTTGGAGACGATTCCAGTCTCCGAGATAACGAACGAACTAAAAGAGATCGGCTTCCACCCCATTCACGTGGGGAGATGGAAAAAATCAGGCAAGGATGGCGCTCCAAGTGGTGGTCCCCAGGGAAGACAAGGGGATCCACAACATGAAGTCCTTCTTCGGACAGGACATCAAAATCCAGGCTCAGCGTTCGAATAGCCGAGCAGTGCAGTGTTTCAACTGCCAAAAATTCGGCCATACGGCGAGAAAGTGTCATGCCAATCCGGCCTGTGTTAAATGCATGGGTCCACAAAGGAGTGCAAAAAGGATCGGAATGACCCACCAGCACGCTGCAACTGTGGAGGTCCGCACACCTCTAACTTCCTAGGTTGCGAGAAAAGACCAGATGGAGGTCTCTCGGGAGGAAAACCTCGTGGGGCCGCTGTTAATAAGTCCCGCAAAACCGCCGTCCCCCACCGACCTTCATGTGGGGGTCTCAAAGGAACTGAGTTTCTTCTAGCAATCCCGCTCCACAAGGCAACATGATCTCCGACCTTGTGGAGCAACTAGTAGCTCAATTGTTGGGTCAAATTCAGATCCAACTGAGCTCGGCGCTCCGCACTTCCTTTAGAGCGCAAATCCCCAATAATTCCCCCCTAATTTCTATGGCAGCCCTATGGGGCCCGAACTTCTCGGGTTTCCGGCTTACATAAGTTCCATAATAGTAAACCGCTATCGTAGAATCCCGCTATCCCGCCCATATGGCGGGCCATCGACATCCGCTGGTTTCCCAATTCCGATGGAGACATTTTCATTATCAAGTTAACCTTCACAAAGTTTCTCTGGACTTTGTAGTCAACCATAATCTTAAGAAAGGTCAGACTATGCCCCGCAAAAGAAAGGGGGGATTCTGACACTTCCTGGGATAGCTAGAATCCCATAACATAAAAATCAGACCCGTTTAGGGTGTAATTTATCGTGTATAGGCATGAGCCGGATGGCTAACCTAAAAACCAGAGTGAAAAAGCGGTCGATTACAACGAGAGAAAAACATCGGAAGTTAACTGATGAGTTCTATAAAGAACGAAACCGGTCTTAAGATGTGGATGAGTTTTTTCTCCTAGCAATCGAACGAGATATAGTTCGTCTAGTCGTACTACCTTTATTTAATAATACAGTTAATTATTGTATATATTGATAACTAGAACGATCAAGTAGACATAACTCTATTATTTTTTATGTAAGTTCAGATACTTTGCAAAATCCCCTAAATGTAATATATAAGGGTTCACCGACTATTGATATAACGATTTCATCTACAGTTATAACGGTACAGCTCATTACGAAATTTATCGTTCTAATAATTTAGTTTCTCGGCAAATGTTCCGAACGAAATTATTAAATTGATTTGCATTAGTCGCCCAAGGTATCGTCGTTTCACACGAATTCCGTTCCGAAGCATCGCAAAAAACACCCGTTGCCTTTAAAATATTTTCCGATTATTTTTCCATCGGTTCGTTCTAATTTTTTTATGGTTGGGCGAGAAAAATGCCAAGATAGAAAAAGACAAGAGTAGTAACCTAAACTATTCTTGCTTTTTTCTATCTTCCTCTATATCTAATATTAATATCTTAAAAGAAAGGTGACTGTTGTTTTAAAAAATCGCGCCCTTATGTTATATAAGTATATATAAGTATTGCTAAAATGATTTGCCTTTTACGTTGGTATAACTATTCTTAACAATCTGGTAGACAATGAAATAAATGCTTGCTCCATTAGAAATTATAACGTCTTTTGCAATTGTAAAACCTTGTGTCTTTGATTTTTTAAAATGGTTCAATTTATCGAGCAATGAATTTGCATAAAGTTGTGTCTAAAAAAAATCTTGTACAGGTGTATTAAAAATTTTAAGAAATCGTTACGGCGATGAAGTTATGTAAAAAAATGTTTACATTTTAACAATCAAAACAATTTAATCAAATTAATTAATTAGCACAATGACTTTAGTGATGGTATAGAAACGATTGAAGATTAACCTCGTTCAGGAAGGCCTTCCACGTTAACCAAGAAGATAACATTATCAAAATCAAGGAGCTTGAACTGAACAATCGTCAATTAAGTATTAGAGACATTCCAGATATGACTTGATTTGTAACAAAACAATTTATGTTTTTTTGCATCATGATAAACGCACTATCGCACACCGCAATAATAATTTGCCTTTTTTTCGCTAAACATCAAATGAATGAATGAATGAATTTTCGTATTAGGGCCGTGTCAACAACTGAGCCTATTTGACACCTCGTAAAAGGTATATACTACCGTGGTATGGAACAGATGTGCGATGTGGTGTAAAAGATTAGGGATATTGTGGATATGTTCACCTAAGGTAAACTCACCATAGATAGTTAACAGGAGGTTGTGACAGTAGTGAAGTAAGTATGAGACAATCACAAAACTTCAGAAAATGGATATGAAAATCGCAAACAGCAAGACAAAAGTCCTGATTCTGGCAGGTAGGAGAACTCTCAGGACTTTTGACTCGATCATAAATGGCGCTAAAATTCACCGCCAGCAGTCTATAAAATCATGGGCATATTTATTGACAAAAACTACCGCGTGAAATGTATCACATGTATGTGTATGTAAATCATGCCAAGCATCGGAGGCCTAAGAAGTGGAAAAAGGAGAGTGATAGCCATCAACAGCCATGTCAGCCTTCCTGTACGGGGAATCATCTTCGTCAAGAGCCCTGACGTTTAAATTCTATAGAAATCTCCTAGAGAAAATCAACACTAGGCTATGAGTAGTGATCACGGTCGCGTATAGGACTACCTCGACGGCGGTATTGTAGGCACTGGCAGGGATGTCACTCAAGGATCTGGTTGTTCAGGAACGGAAAGCAGTTATGGTAAATGGAAAGGACCACCGAACAAATGCTAGGGAAAGGCTACTGATGGAGTGGAGGGACAGATGGGCATTGTATGAAGATTGGGCGGAAATCTTCCAAAAGATCTTAGACGGTGACACGACAGGAAATGGCGAAATATTGGGCATTATCTAAACCAGGCCATTTCGATGTATGAAGTTTTTGGTTCCTACCTCACAAGCCTACCTCACGCAAAAAAATGATGTCAGTTGTTGGTTATGTAATTAAAGGGGTATGACTCTGAGTATACTTTGTTTGTGTGCTTGTGTCGTTCAATCCAGGAGCGAGACTCAAGAAAGGATCGGCAGACCAATAATCAAGGAAAATGTCGCAGAAATAATGCTAGAAAGCGAGGAAGCATGGAGTGCCGTGGGAGAGATGCTGAGTGGAATTATGAGGCATACGAAATAAAGATTGTGATGATTTAATGATTATGACTTAATGCGGTAAAGTCATCGACATGCTTTTATCGTGGCCTATTACAAGTAATTCTGGAAAGCGGTTTCTGGCACGACTCACCACGAAAGGAGGTGGTGTAGGTGGAGTGTATAGATAAAAGAGATAAAACTAAAATTATATATGGACATATTTATTACATTCCTGGATAAAGGAGAGAATACTGACAACCAGGGACAGTGGCGTAGATAGGGGAGAGTAGGGAGTTTGGAGGGAACTCAAGAAGCCAGATGCGCTAAAAAGCACAGCAGGTTAGCTAATAATCAAACAAATACCCACAAGCACCAGATATGGCTCTTTATATGGTGACTTTTTCCTGTTCCCTCGATTGAAGAAACCATTTCGTAGATCCCGTTTTGATTTCACAGAAGTCATTCAAGAGAGCTGGCTCGTCGTTTTGAAGAAAATCCCAGAAGACAAGTATAAAAACGTTTCGAAAACCGGAAAAAACGTTAGAATACGTATATTGCAGTCAGAGGGAAATATCTGAAGGAGGCAAAATAAATTTGGATGAATAAGTCACTCTATTTTTTTATCATAGTACTACGTAATGATTATGTTGTTAGCCGTAACAATACTATATATTCCAACAAGATTTTTAACACAGATGTTTGAAGCAGATGTATTTCGTATATCACTTGTTATGACTAATGACTTTAAACTAATTTTATTGATACAACTGTGATATCGGAAGCCATTAACTTTCTATTTCGCTCGCTAATAACATTTATTAGCTCTTC
Organism: Cosmopolites sordidus; assembly: GCA_031761425.1. Classification (NCBI taxonomy): domain Eukaryota; kingdom Metazoa; phylum Arthropoda; class Insecta; order Coleoptera; family Curculionidae; genus Cosmopolites; species Cosmopolites sordidus. The sequence continues at coordinate 173,942 of JARFXV010000559.1, read as the reverse complement.
TTCTGCAATCATTGTCACTTCGGAATTTATTTTATAAACTCTTGAAAGTCTACGTTTATTTTGTATGGTGTTCCAAAACCAATGTTTGAAATTAATTAATTCAGTGAATTATTTTACTTTGAATATTATATTGTAACTCTTGTATTGTGCTTTTTTTTTCAGTGGAAATGTCGTGGGAAATACGTGTGATACGAAGGAAGACTGAAAAGTCCGTAGAATGAAAAGGAAAATCAGAACTTTGTAAAGGGTTATCAAACTAGTACTATATATTTTTGTAAAACGTTATAGCAGCCATTTTTTTTTCTTATTTCCGTCAAACTTGACATTTCTGTTTAGTATTGTTTGGTAAATCATTATTAAAAGATATACAGTTGCGCAATACCAGCCGCGTATACAAATTGTTCAAATTTATTACAAAAATAGTGGATCTATTTAGGCTACGTTTCACGCCTTATGTCAAATTTTTGTATGGTCAATATAATCGACCTACAGAGCTATTCGTAATTTAATTCAAAAGTTCGAATAAAATGGTTGTGTTTGTGATGCTAAGAATCCAACCCCTCAAAAACTTGAACGTATTGCTGAAAACATCGATGCAGTGAATCAAAGTGTGAATGAAAATCCAGAACAATCAATTACACGTCCTTCTTGAGACTTGCGCTTTCTTATGGCATTAGATGAAACATTCTTTTTAAATATTTGCATTTCAAGGCGTATATAATTCAGTTAACCTAAGAACTCAAACCAAATGATCACTCGGGTAGAAATTTTGCAGATCGGGCTTTAGAGCAACTTGAAACAGATCATGGAAAAATCATCTTCAGCGATAAAGCTCATTTTTGGTTACATGGCTTCGTAATAAGCAAAACTGTCGCATTTTCAGTGAAGAAAACCTTAATGATGTTCTTGAAACACCTTTACATCCACAAAAATTAACAATTTGGTGTGGTTTATGGTATGAAGGTGTAATTGCAGTCAATGGAGAACGCTACAGAAACATGATTACTGATTTTTTCTGGCATGAATTGGATGATTTTGATCTGGACGATATGTGGTTTTAAAAAAATGGTGTAATATGTCATACATCTCGTGACACAATCAAATCGACGACGTAGTGTACAACTGGGAATTTCTCCAGGCAGTTTACGCTAAACATGCACAACATTACGCCGTTGCACATGTTTCCCTATAAGATTCAAATTGTTTAAAACTTGTTGCCTACAGACAATAATAAGCGATTATAATACTTGTAATGCCATCTAATCTCCTGATTTGACGGCACCGGTTTATTTTTATGGGGATTTTTTAAAGAAAAGGTCTACATAAATAATCCCCAAACCATATAGCAACTCAGGGACAACATTTGTGGCGAAATCTCCGCATTAACACTAGATATGTTGACAAAAGTTGTATAAACTGTGTTAAAAGGGCACAAACTTACTTGCATTGCGGCTAATGGCTCTCATTTGATCGATATAATTTTCAAAAAGAAATTAAAACATAAATTAAAGACGAAAAACATATTATAGAAACAAAAATATGTTTTGTTTCTTTTAAGACTTATAAATAAGTCAAATGGCTTGATACTTGCCACACCCGTTATTTTAGAGATTTATAGAGGAATGGATGTAGATAAAATGTAAAATATGTTGAAGGTTAAATGTTCCAATTGATAACACTTCAAATTCTTTTTCTGTCAAGAGGTTTTCTCATGAAAAAATATTTTTGATTTTTTATACTAACCTGTTACAGATAAACCACTCAGATGATTCAGAAATTCTTAATTACTTAATCAGGTTATTTCACGGATGGTATAAAATGATTTACAATTATTTCTAGTGTTCATCTTATCAATTCTTCTACTGGAATTTGTGATGTACAACACTAAACTCGAAGAAATTTACCATTAAGCACCAAACCACTTTTTTTAACTTCTCGGCGCGCGTTTCGCTATCCATGTTAACATCATCAGGAGATGATTCAATCTCCTGATTGTGAAGAAATTTCATCCGTACTCTAGTGATCTAGAAACGCAGTGTGAACGCAGTAGTGAACGCAGTAGTGAACGCAGAAAGAACAACCTGCGTCTCCGCCAAAATGAACATTCGTTAGTTGCTTGACTGGAAGCCCCACCCATCCCTCACATTGAAGGACACATGTTTCGTAGAATATATATATATATATATATATATATATATATATATATATATATATATATATATATATATATATATATATATATATTGGTTTATTTGTAAGCATTTTAAGCAATTGCAAAAATAAACTATTAAATTCCAGCAAACAAAATGCATTTTTAAATCTTATTTACAAGAAGCTAAATTTTTTTGTCACAATACCCCTCACTACATATGAATTACCAAAAGATTTATCAAGCAAGCAAGCAAGCATAGTAGATAAAACTGAATATCATATTAAAGACTAATGGGAATTTTATAATAAGATAAAAAACCAAAAAAAATCACATACTAGTATAATTTGATGTCGTCTCCTTATATATAAATATTCCAATTGATTGAATTAAAGAAAAATGGGAAATAATTAAAACATTTACAGCCATCCCTGAAAACGAATTTATTGAATCCACACAAATATGTCCACATTTTTTAAATATGATAAACAATTTTACTCCCAAATTTACGGTGTAGCAATGGGCTCACCAATATCAGCAACTATTACTAATCTGATTATGGAATATATTCAAATAAAAGTTATTAATACTCTCCATTTTAAGCCTTATTAATATAAAAGATTTGTAATATGATTGTATGCTATGCATATCTAAAAATAAAATAAAATTACCTTAAACAAATTCAATATATTCCATAACAAATTAAAGTTTACTCATGAAGAAAAAAAAACAATATATTTTTTGGTCTACCCATTTCTTCAACGGCCACCATAACGTCTGTAAGTACCTCCTGAAACCAGCTTCTGGTGTTCTAGCCTTCATTAGTCGGGCTCTAGCTGAGCGGCTGAAGAAACAGTCAGAGCCAAAGACCGTATAAATCAATATTTTCGGAAAGACGAAGAAGAAGAAGAAGAAATCAGGTTTATAGTCGCGATCTGTAGTCATTTTGCGACTTTCTGTAGCTTTATGTTTGTAATTTCATTATAAAGAAACAAAATACTACATATCGTTAGTTGCTCATTCTCACATTCGTTAGTTGCTTGACTGGAAGGAAGCCCCACCCGTCCCTCACATTGGAGGACACATGTTTCGTCTGTTGGTGGTTAGACTCATCAGGGTACCAACATATGTTATCTTGTCAAGAATAGGGAGTCTCTCTCCACAATCAAACAACCCACACTTTCAGTTTTTCAGAGTTTTTTGATTTCTTTGGATTGCGTGCAGTGAGAATACAGTAGTCCGGAGTACTACTATAGAAATATATTAATTAATATAATATAGAATTATAAATAATATAATATAGAAATATGTCCACATTTTTTAAATATGATAAACAATTTTACTCCCAAATTTACGGTGTAGCAATGGGCTCACCAATATCAGCAACTATTACTAATCTGATTATGGAATATATTCAAATAAAAGTTATTAATACTCTCCATTTTAAGCCTTATTAATATAAAAGATTTGTAATATGATTGTATGCTATGCATATCTAAAAATAAAATAAAATTACCTTAAACAAATTCAATATATTCCATAACAAATTAAAATTTACTCATGAAGAAAAAAAAACAATACATTTTTTGGATATTAATATCACGTATGGTAAGGATGGCAATATCGAAATAATCAATATATCAATTTTAAATCTTATACGCCAAATAAATATAAAAAAGTATTATATTAATTCATAAACAACATATAATTATCATATAACATATGATATAAACATAAATACATATAACTAACATATAATAGACCAAAATATATAAATAAAATCAAAAAACACTAGAAGATAATAACTATCCAAAAAAATTCTACGAACTGGTAATTAAAAATAGAATACATAGAATATATAACAATAATAGCATAACAAATATATCTAAAAATGAAAATTACATACCTTTAACATAATTATTACCAGAAATAAATCGTAAGAACCACATAAACAGAAAGAACCAAGCCATATAATATAAATATAGTAGAAATACCTAATAACATTAAACAAATATTTACAAAATTAAAACCACAAACACCCAAAATGGAACAAACAAATTTCATTTACAAAATCGATTGTTTAAATTGCCCAAGGTGATATATTGCCCCAACTAAACAATATTTAAAAAACGGAATAAATTAACATAAAAAAGCATTAGAAACCTAGAACCAAACGTAACTGCCCTTTCAAAACATGATATAGATAATGAACACAACTTTAATTTTAACGACATAAAAAATTTATATTTTGAAAAACAATATAAAAAAGAAATATAAAGGATATGATTTATATAAAAAAAACAAATAATACCATTAATTTCAGAAATGATACAGGTAATTTAAGTTGTATATATAATGACATCATTAAATAATAAATTTTCATATATTTTTTATATTTTTGCATCTGATACCATTATACATGAAAAATCCGAAATTGTTAAGTTATAAAAAGAAATAAAAATTTTAAAAAAATCATATTTTATTTAAAAAGTTTAGGAAATTAATTATTTAATTTGATATTGGTAAGTTTTTATATATAAATTTGTATTTTTTATAAAAATAAAGTATATTGTAGAGTTGTTCTGAAGATGGTTTGTTATTAAACTGAAACAATGCAATTAAATATTTAAATTTAAATAATAACCATTAAATAATAATTTATTAATTGACCGAAAAACCCAATATATATATATATATATATATATATATATATATATATATATATATATATATATATATATATATATATATATATATTTATATATATATGATATGACCAGTTGACTTGGTCTTGCTCTGTTCGTTTCGTTTTAGCTGTCTCACTGCGTTGAGCTTGAGCCCAGCTGATGACGGCTGTGAGGCTAGAAATCGGTCCTGGGAGGTACTTGTCTCGGCATGGTGACGGCGACTGATTTGATACGAGCAGAGGTACGTGGAAGTACGGATGAAAAATTTCTGTTTTTCATATATATATATATATATATATATATATATATATATATATATATATATATATATATATATATATATATATATATATATATAAATTAAAGCTTGTAATATCAGAGATTTTGGTAAGATATAAATCGCCCTGATCATATCTTATTGCAGTATCCAAAGTGTTTCAGAAAAGTAATTAGTTTGCTCATGTATGGGGTGGATAGATTTGTTTTCAGGTCCTCTTCCATGCTTAGAGCTCTCCTGTAATCTTTAATTAGGGAGCATTCAGTTAAAATGTGTTTGATAATTAAACGTGTTAAGCAGGTAACACATAAGGCCTCTCCCTCCTTTAAGATCCTCTCCCTTGAGGTACTCATGGGTAAGTCGAGTATGACCCGTCATTAGTCTGAGTGCTCTCACTAACCAGGATCTACTGTGTAAGTTTATAGAAACCGGTGGAAAGAATTGAGGTATAACCTCCCTGAGTTTATTTTGGTCTAAAGCCAAATTCCATTCTGACTGGACGGTTGATCTCATGTGTTGAGTTACTAGCGAGAACAGGTCTTTATAATAGTACATTTTTAGGATTGGGGAGCCGTTCATTATTGAGGCTCTGGAAAATGTATCGGCCAATTCACTTAGTTTTACTCCTTTATGTCCTGGACACCATGCAAATCTCAGTAGATCACCTCTGACCAGCAGGGATTCATGCTCCAGGGTCAAGCTCACCATGGGATGTATGTTGTGAATCATCCCGAGGGCATTATAGGAGTCTTCGGAAAGCGAGGATAATCACAATAGACCTCACGTCATCTTTCAGCAGATGCTCGTAATATAGACTGCGCGAACCACTGTGCCCGCTAGCCCCGGGTACCAGATAAGTGAAAGCATAAGCGATTTGCATAGTGGGCCCTTGGAGAGAAATATTAATAGCAGGGAATTTTAACCGATATTCCATATGAGTACCATCATCATCTTTGGTTCAACAGCTCTCTGTGGGCCTCTGTCGTTCCACCTGGGCCTAGGTCTTCCCGGTTTTCTTTCACCTCTAGTCTCGTAGACAGTATTCTAACAGTCATTCTATTCACATCCAATCTGATGACATGCCCGGTCCGTCTGAATCGTCAGAGTTTTATGCTGGACACAACATCATTAAAAACCCGATTTTAAGAGGTCGTATAGTTCGTAGTTGTATCGGCGTCTTCACATTCCATATTCGCAAACATCCCCAAATATTGCTTTTAGTAGTTTTCATTCCACGTTGGTACACCTCATCATAAATGGAGAAGATCAATCTTTTACAGCGAATTCTAATCATTTTTGTTTGTTTTACTCGATTGCCAAAAACAAGCACCTAATATACGCATCTAAAACTTTACAGCACGCCATCTAACGAATATTGAATATAAAAACGTAATTTCAAACTATAGGGTTATGAAATAAGAGCTATATAGCTCATTCAGGGAAATAACGGTTGCACGTCATCAATCTAGAGAAATCTATTGGCAATTTAAATTCATAAGAAAGAAAAAAATCATTTAAAGTTCGAAGCACTCTCCTTCTTTCTGTAATCCTATTAGAATAGGATAAAAATACGGTGAGCCGGTGGATCACATTCTGCGAATTTGTTGTCAAGATAACATTTAGGTTTGTGGTTCTGGACAGTGTTGCCGGCCATAATACAACTTTCTTCGTCGAATGTGCCATTTTCATGTTCTGATCGTTTCTGAGTTACCTTCAAACGTTATGCATTATTTTTACTGTATTCTTTGCTGTTTACACCGTTAACCAGTCAGTGTAAGCAACTTGTTTCGTCACTTATCAGTTATTTTGAACAGGATATTTAATTTAATTGAAATAAGTTTTTTTTAGCGAGTTTCAGCTGCACTAAATATTAGTATCGGTATAGTTAGTGCAATTTCTAAAAAGTTGAAGAATAACGAAATTTTAAAATTACCGAAGAAAAAGCGTCTACATCCAAAAAGAGTAACTATTTAGATCATCTTGATGTGGGCTCTATTTGCAATCAAATCTATAAAATGTATTAAAACATTTTTGGTTAAAACTTTTCGTGTTATTTTCTCATTTACAGTTTTATCGATGATGCAAAAGCAAAAACTCTGGGTATTTTGGTGTTGATGTGGTAACATTGTAACGTGAGTGCGTCATAGATTTTGATGACGTACAACCATTATTTCCCTGTATGAGCTTTATATAACATATTATTAATTTGGAATAAAAATAAAACAGTATAAGATATCAACGCGACTTTTTATTATTTTAAATATTGGTTCACGGAAGTTTTATTATATTTAAAAATAATTTCATGTAAATGACCGCCTCTGGATTAAAAAAAATCTATTCTGGAATACCATTATTTAATCACTTGGCCATATAAATCGGCATTTATTTCATCAATGACACGAATAATGTTAGTTTTAAGACTATTGAGTGTTTGTGGTTTATTGGTGTAAAAAAGTCCTATGGAGTAATATCGCATGGTCTTGGTGGCCAGGTAACCATCGGCATTTCTTGAGATTTCAGTCATTCAACTTTTCTCTCAATAAATTTTGGAAACTTTCTGGAAACTCCTCGACACTTTACTTCACACGTGTAATATTTTCAGCACCTCGCACACTTCTTGGTCCTCTGATGGGCTCTATGGGCCTATCCCCAACTATTCAAAATTCTTGAAATCACTGGAATAAACGATAACTTGTCTTTTTATGATGCGCCAGACGATTAAGATATGTTTGCCGATATTCATGTTGAGTTGCAATAATTCAATTTATTTCTTGATAATAAAACTTGCACGTCTACACTACAGAACACTAAACCCAAACTGTCACAAATATCACGAAAAAATAAATTATGTCAAAAAAAATTTGACACTTGAAAACCACAAATCCCCCCCCTCTATACTAACATTCCATGTTCGACTGTACTAACTGGAAAACAACTTGCATAAAATAATAATATCCGAAAAAATAATAAAAAAACAAAATTCGTTCTTGCATAATAATGAATAGAGCGAGATCTGCCCAGGCTACCGTTGTAATAGCTTATTTACTCTTAGCCTATCCGAAAGAGAGAAAAATCTGGGTTGCCCTGAAAACAAAAAACTAACGCGCTCGCTTTAAACGGGAAAATCTAGATTGGTATAAATTCCAAGGCCTACCACGCTATACTATTCGAAAATGCATTATGGGCTTGTGACGGGAGCATAGGCGTAGCTGATTTTCAAACTGAATAATTTTCTAGAGTTTCCACAGAAAAAATAAGTGATACGTGATACTTGTGTACGAGGGTCGATCCAAAAGTAAGTTTCCCTTCATTTTTTCAAATAGACAACTATGTTTATTTTCATTAAAATTTACATCGTCGGAAAGATGAAACTTTCCTCTATTTTTCGACATAATCGCCATTTCGATCAACACATTTTTGTAGACGGTGCTCCAACTTTTGTATGCCCATGTCGTACACCTCCGCCGCCAAACCCTTAAGAAAGCGCTGCACCTCTTGTTTCACTTCCTCGTCGTTCCGGAAGCGTTTGCCACTCAGGTGTTCTTTTAACTTGGGGAACAAGTGATAGTCGCTGGGCGCGAGGTCCGGACTGTAAGGTGGGTGGGGCATGACAGTCCATCCAAACTGCTCCAAAAGTTCCTGGGTTTTGCGGGAAGTGTGAGGTCGGGCGTTATCGTGAAGCAGCGTTACACCTGTTGTCAGGCGTCCTCTCCTGCGGTTCTGGATAGCACGCCTGAGTTTAGTGAGTGTCTCACAATACCTGTCCGAGTTTATTGTTGTCCCGGGTGTCAGGAACTCGATCAGCAGTATCCCCTTGCGATCCCAAAAGACAGTGGCCATGATTTTGCCAGCAGAAGGAGTTTGCTTGAACTTCTTTGTGACTGGTGACCCTGAGTGACGCCACTGTTTAGACTTTTCTTTGGTTTCGGGGGTGAAATGAAAAACCCACGTTTCGTCACCGGTCACGATGGAGTCCAAAAATTCTTCCTTATCGTCTTGACACTTTTGAAGAAACTGTCGAGCACAATCGAGGCGTTTCTCCTTGTGTTCTGCTGTCAGCATGCGCGGTACCCATCGAGCGCAACACTTGTGATACCCCAACTTTTCAGTCAAAATTCTTTCCACTGTACCGTAAGAACTCCCAGGAATCCTATCAACGAGTTCACGGATGGTGATTCTCCGGTTTTGAAGCATTTCGCGTTCGATCTTCTCGACAATCGACTCCGAAACTGCAGGTCTTCCACTCCGCTCTTCGTCGTGAACCTCCTTCCGTCCGTCACTAAATTCCCTGCACCAATGTCGGACCATTTGAACGGACATACACTTGTCGCCGTAAACTTGTGTCAACTTTCGATGAATTTCCACAGGTGGAATTCCTGTCGCATGCAAAAACCGAATAACCGATCGAATTTCGCACCTGGCGGGATCAACAATAAGAGGCTCCATCGCGAACGGCTGCTGAGCCAAGACTGAGCGGCGTAGCGCAGCGCTCGCGGGCGGAAAAGGGAGTGGGGGATCTGCCGTGCACAGCGGTGTTGTCGAATTTCGCCTAGCAGCTTCCAACGCTGCTGCAGCTCTTTGGGAAACTTACTTTTGGATCAACCCTCGTATTATCATTATTCCTTTAAAATAAATACAAATTTAATCAAACATCTTTTGTGACATGAATAATGGAAATGTACTTTCAGATTTCAAAATAGTTGGCTCTACTTGTACTTTTATGTACAAACATAGATGTTTATGTACAAAATAGATCGTCAGTTACGAACAATTTTTACCAGTGGCGGACTGTGCCAATATTCAAACGTCATGTGTCAATATTTAATGGCAATTTACTAGTTTCTGAATGAATTGTGAATATGGCAAATTTTATGATATCTAAACTGTTAGATGTTAGAATAAAAGAACATAAAAAACCTTCTTAGAAAGGGCTATTTTAATAAATCTAGAATTTGTCAACACGCATGGGAATCGCGACATAAAATCAATTGGAATAATTCCAAAACGGTATTAAAAGAAGTGGTAACAAAATATAGAATATTAAAAGAAACACTATAATTAATTTAAATAAAAATAACATTGAATAAATTCCATATGGTTTTCGATTCTAAAGAATAAAATTAAAAACATTTAAGTATTTCAATACACAATAATCACACAGTAAACCTCACCTATATTTTTTTTTTGGTAGTATGTCACTGTCATTAAAAACTATTATTGTCAATGTAGGTATTATTGTCATATACATAAAATCTATTTACTTCTTATCTTTTCAGTATATATAGAAATTAATATAATTTATTTTTTAGATTCGTTTTGAAAACGGGAGGAGAAGACCTCCCCAAACGTTAACGTTCGAAAGTTTGTATTTATTTTAGAAAATGTTTGTATTTTTTAAAATTTTGTTCGTTAGGCAAATTTATTACAGAAAAAGAATCTCTGAGAAATTTGCCTTCGTTTGGTTTTTTGTTTTTTACACAGTGATTCAATATTTACATAAGAACAGATATTTTTAAACTACAATACTTAGAACAATAATCTAACAATACTTAGAACATGTTGGTGTTGATTTAAAAAATTTAAGAATCGCCATTTCAATCTTTTCGACGGTATAATATCTGGAAGACCTGTTGAGCCTGATACGAATCTGCTGTTAGTTGAAACTGAAGCTGGCCCAAACAGATCTTCCGGAAAGTGATTACAAAGCTTAACACTTTATGGTCCACAATAAAACGGTGTTTAAAACAACTAAACAGTGAAAAGAGAAGGAATATAGGCCACATCAAGTTTCAGTTAAAAACAAAATTTAACGTGTAACCATCTGCAATGCACTTTTGTCTAAGTTAGATAGAGGTCATGGTCTTCAATAAGTTGATACTAGATGAGAAATGAATTCTATACAGCAATCCACTTAAGAGAAAACAATGGTTAACACCAGGACAACCACTTTTGCTCACTCCAAAATCAGGTCTTCACACTAAAAAAATGTTACTGTCACTATGGTGGGATTTTACAGGAATTGTTCACAAAGAGGTTCTCAAGGTTCTCAAAGTTCACTATGCCTAGCTTAATACGACTAAACATGGCTTTGATTCAAAAACGACCAAGATCGATTAAATGAAAATATGCTATTCTGCGGCGTGACAATGCAAGATCTCATAGTGCCAAAGTCACCCAAGAAAAAATCAAAGAGTTAGGTTGGGAACTACTTCCTTACCCAACGAATTTCTTTTCAGATCTATGGTACATTTTCTTCGCAGAAAAAAAAATTATACTGCGACCGTTATCAAAACTGCACTCGAAGAATATCTTACTTCAAAATCATCCTCGTTTTATAAAAAAGAAATAGAAAGTTTGTCATGGGGATTATATTGTGGATTAAAATTGTATTAACTTTTAAAAAATAATAAAATTTTGTACAGTATAAAAGCCGACATTACTTATGGGTACCTTTAAAGCGTGGACCCAGCTTTGAACAAAACCAAACCTATACAAATTTTTGCCGAATATATTCGGCGCAAATATTTTCACCACAAATTGAAGATTATTTCCTGAATAATTTTTACATCAAATGGTGTATGTTGGTGCTCAAGCCAAATGTGTAGGTTATAACCATTGTTGGTTACTTGAATAACGATGTTCTATGAACCATCCCGTATCCGGACATTAACTTGCTGTACACAACAGAGAATCTTATCAACACACCGCAACAAATTAGATTCAAAACGCGGCAAGATAGAAACGCCCATCTTCCAAATTTGTTTATAGCAAGGGAGGAACTTCCGTCAGGACACACAGATGAATGGGTGGGACCGTATGTGTTGAATGTACGATAAATTATTACGTGCCGTGTCACATCTACCTTTATGACAATTCTCGCGTACGCACAAAATTCACTGTGGGCGTCGTATTTGGCGAAAGTTTTTATAGGTGTCGAAGCGGCTTAACAACAAAGAATTTGCCCTGATACTTTTTGATTTGAGTGCTACTTATAATACCATTTCTAAGTGAACTTAACAACCAGAACGACTACCGATTGCATAATAAATACTAGTGTCAAACAATTTACAAAACACCTGTGAGAATTTTTAAACGATGAACGTCCAAGATAATCGTCTCTCGCATGTCAAACAAGTATCTATATCGCTGAATCAGCCTCAAGTGTGAACGCTCGTCCGTAACGTATTTCAATTTCCTCTCAGCGTCGGTCAGAGCAACATAATGCAGAACCAGTCCTGCGATCGAAAGAAAAATAAAAGGACCCATTCGAGTTTTGCGTAATGAGAAAAGCAGAAGGAGAAGTTGAAATCGATCAAATTGTAAAGGCATCATTAGATGTAACCTCGACTTTTCGCCCACGCGATAATCCTCGGGCGTTTTGTATACAAGAATGTTATAAGCGGCAGTCCACTTGATCGTGTTGGCATTTCTGTTGGTCGGTAAATTTTTTCAATTCCTTTTCATGATTTTTCATCTTTAGTTTTTACTTTGTTTTATAACGTTACAATTATTCACTATTTTTTTTTCATATTAACATACAGGGTGTTTGGTGCATCGTTTTCCAAATTAAAATGGCCGATAGGAGGGGTCTTTTGCTATCTCCTCAGCCTCCATAAAGCATTATTGGGCCCACAGGTTTTTTATGAAAATTTTTAAATCTTTTTTTGAAAAATTCCAAAAATCAGCATTGAAACTTGAATTAAAAAAAAAGTTATTGGTATATCCTCCAAGTTATTATTTTATTTTAATGTGTAATGTTGTAGGGTTCTATAAAAATCGAAATTAACGCAAATAAGTATTATCGAATATCAGCCTAATGCGTCCCGATGCACAAAGTTAGCAAATTAGTGAAGTTAGTAAAACGTTTTATGGCATGGATTCATACCGTTTGAAAAAGGATAAACCAGAGATTTTTTAAAAATAATTCGAAGACCATGATCGCTTTTAGTTTTTTTAAATATGCAATTCAAAATTCGGCTTTAAATGTATTTTTACTTCTTCCAAAAACTTTGCGAGTCTATAAAAAAAGTAGATGTCGCTTGCATCTAATTTTGATTTTCATAGAATCCTACAATACATTAAAATAAAAAAAATAATTTGGAGGCTATACCAATAACTTCAAGTTTCAATGCTGCCTTTTGGAGTTTTTTAAATAAAGAATTAAATAAATGACAATGGAGGCTGAGGAGATAGCAAAAGACCCCTCCTAGCGGCCATTTTAATTTGGCAAACGATGCACGTAACACCCTGTATTATGTATTTTAAACGATAGATTTATATCTAAATAAATGTCTACTATTTTTAAAACTGGTATAACAATTGTTTCGACACACAGTGCCTTTTTCAAATACGAACACTACATTAAACTTTATAGTAAGAAAATTTTCATCTAAAAGGTTCATCAACCTTATATTTCTATAAATGATAACACTGGTCGACATGGTCCTTGTAACATCGATGAGAATGTATTTTTGCATTTTATTTAGATAGTTACTAAAACACCTTTTCACAGAAATAGCCTAGCACGTCCCATTTTCAAGTATCTGCTTCTTCTTTATATTATGAGGTATTTAAAATAATTTGTACCTGACTCTGAAGTACAAAGATAAGGAATAGTTTGGTACAAGGTGTTGCTGTTTTTAGTGTCTATGGGATATTATGGCAATAAAAAAACATTACAGTAAGACAGATTGAACTTGAAGAGATTTACCACTAAACACGAAACCACTTTTTTGAACTTCTCGACGCACGTTTCGCTAACCATGTTAGCATCATCAGGAGATGATTTAATCTAATTCTAAAACTAAACTATGTTCTATTTATATGAAAACCCTACCTAATGAAGCGTGTAAAAATCACGAACCGTGAAGTTTACTAAGCCTTACATTAATAACTGAAAAAGTTGACTGAACGGAATAGGTCCTTTATCTCGGTTCATGATTTTCTTACATTTTTCTATTTGAATGCTTTCATATGCATCCAAAGCCCTATTATTATTAAGAAGTTCAAAAAAGTTATTTGGTGTTTAGTGGTAAATCTATTCAAGTTAAGTGTTTCACACCAAAGGTTCCAATCGGAGAATTGAAGAAAGATTGACCTCATAGAATTTCTTTTGAACCTGATATTTCTAACATAAAATATGTCCCCCTTGTTAACCCAAAAAAGGTGCTTCTTTCACCTCTCCAAATTAAGCTGACTAATGAAAAACTTTGTCAAAGCCACGAGCAAAGAAGGTAATGGTTTCAAGTACCTAAAAGAAATATTTCCTCAATTAATTGATGCAAACCTAAAAGAAAGCGTATTTATTGAACCTCAAATAAGGAAGCTCCTAAGTGATTTCCATCTCCAAGAAAATTTTAATGAAAAGGAATTGGCAGCTTCGTAGGGTTTTGTAAGTGTAGTGAAAGGGCAAACAGAAAGATGAAAACTATAAAAACCTCATAGATGAAAGCCCATGAAATACTAGGGTGGCGCATGTCTTTAAACATGCAATTTTTTAGCCTCCCATTTCGATTTTTTCCGGAAAATTTGGATGCAGTAAGTGACGAACAAGGACATAGGTTTCACCAGGCATCATGTCGATGGAAGCAAGATACCAGAGACCTCATGTAATATATGTTTTATTAATTCAGTAACGTTTTTGCATAGATTTAACTAACCCGTTTTACATGTTTATATTAAATAAATATTAGATTCTTTTTTTTCCCCACTACCGACTCCCTGTAACAAAAAGTGTACGTGTAACAGTAATTAGCTCAGCATTTTCGGATTTAGGACTACAAAATACTTCATATTCACCTATTTTCATCAATGGTACCTTAAAAAAGTTTCAGTTTGTTGACCTTTGTAATAGATAATATTTGAAATAATTCTAAATTTCAGTAAAAAAAACTTTATGACGTCACTATCGTAACTAATAGTTTGTTTTTTTTTACCAAAAGTGCCGATAGAATTAACAAGACAAACTCGTTGATAGGCGATCTTCATCTTCCTGTTAGAAATTGTCACTGGCTAATAATAGTGACCGCAAAAAAGATCGCGCGTTTCCTCGAGTCAACGGTTGATTGACTGTCGCACTGCACTCGTTGAAAGTGAACATTTTTTAAATGCACCAGTGTCGATTGCAATTATTTTTTTTCCATTTTAATCCACCGCCTCGCCTTGATTATGCTGTTAGTTGTGCTTTAATAAGGTGAATGATATGAACAGAAGTGAAATTATTATAAACAAAAACTTAGGTATAATAAAAATCTACGAGAATACAATAAAAGTCGTTTACGAGAACGTGAATAGAACGTGTTCGCCAACTCAGATTTGTAATGGATAAAATTTTATTCTATTTGCTTTATATAATCGACGATATATATATATATATATATATATATATATATATATATATATATATATATATATATATATATATATATATATATATATATATCAGGTTTAGTAAAATGACTGATTTTATTGCAATCACTGACATTTGATGTACTTTATTTATTTTGATACTACATACATAATTTATTAGAAGTATATCGGAGACAGAAATATTAGATTTTCCATTAATTGTTGTTTTAACGCTTGTAAACAAAAATCTGTGTTGGACAAGTAATGTTTATAAAGTATTATAATAAAATAATATATAAAGTTTGTAAAGTTTATAAAGTATATATGTTGTATATAAAGTGTATATAAAGTGTATATAAAGTGTATATAAAGTTTATAAAGTTTACAAAGCATTAATTGGAGTAAGAACGCTGTCCAAACAAAAAACAAGATTTTTACCGTTTACAGAGGAGGTTCTGTTGGGGAGACCACGGTATAAAAGTGTTTTGGTCGGCATCGCTCTGGTCGTCCTTCAAGGACTGATGTCGAGGAAATAAAGGTCATATCGGGAAATTTATAGCCGAAGATCCACGCACTAAGTTAAATATTGGCAAATCGACAGTTTATGGCCATCTGAAAAAAATGGGTACGAGTCCCTCACGCCTTAGTCAGCGAAATCTGCTGGATTGAATCTCTTCGTGCGATCTTAAGCTAATAAAAAATTCTGACGCTCTATTTCTGAAAAGGATGGTAGCTGGAGATGGACTGTGTACAACAACGTGCAACAACAAAAATTAAGGAGTTGCCAGGGTTGCCAGTTTTATATTACAGTTTTTAGTATGGCGAAAAACGTCCTTTATTCGAAGAAAATTATGCCTTCCATTTGGTGGGATCGAAAGGGGTCCATGCACTTTGAGTTTCTTCCATACTACCAAGCCAATCAACCTCTACTGTTCATTATCAGACCAGTTGCAGGCAGCAATTGAAGAAAACCGGCCAAAATTAATAAACCAGAAAGCAAAGCTATCGTATTTCATTATGATAATGCATGACCACGAGTTTTAATAAGGATCCGGCAAAAGTTGTTATGCATCAACTGGGATATTTTACCCCATCTACCTTCCTCCCCGGACATTGATCACAAACTCGGACTACCATCTATTCCGCTTCTTCCAAAATTGTTTAAATGGCAAATATTTTAAAACGGAAGAAGAGGTGTGAAAAACAAGTTTTTGACAATTTTTGGCAATAAAGAAGCTAATTTTTGACAAAAAGCCATTATGAACCTACAATAAGTTGGCAAAAAGTTGAAAATAATATAGTGGCGGCTCGTGGGTTTTTAATGTGGGAGGGCGTAGAAGAAAATAGTGCTGCTAACAATTTTTTGTTACTTTCCCCTTCCTCGTTTTTACTTTTTGTGCTATTAAAACCCTATACAGGAGGTGAACCATGAAAATGAGTTAAAGGAAATAAACTGAAAGGAAATAAAATATCGCGTTTTGCTCTGAAAAATTGTTTACTGTGATAAATACTGGAGGGGCGACGCCCCAACGCCCAATTATTACGCCGCCGAGAATTACATAATAAACTAAATAAATATTTACATATACTATTTGCGCTTCTCTTTCCCTTATTATTCCCGACAAAAAAAAAACAAAAATAAACAACTTAATCATTGTTTCATAGATATGAAATGAATATTAGTGGCATTAGAAAAGTTCTCGGTATGCCAAAGAAATGAGATTTTTTAATATTCCAACTCTGCAAGTTAAGGGGTGCTTTCATCATTTGAAGTGAATCTTCATACAGCCAGGCATTTCTCCAGGTTGAGAAGAGCAAGTATATATATATATATATATATATATATATATATATATATATATATATATATATATATCTATATATATATATATATATATATATATATATATATATATATATATATATATATATATATATATATATCTATATATATATATATATATATATATATAAACCCTGCTATCATTTCTGCACCATTTCACGAATAGGTTAATTGAGCGTCACCAAAAAGGAGTACTGCTAGAGTGTTCAAATAAAAAATATATTGTTTTAAAAGGTCTTTCTGAACTATTCTATACAAAAAATATATTTATTTTTCAATATTAAAAATTTTTACGAAAAAACCATCCATACTATATATACACACCCTTTCAATGAAACATCTTTTCTGAGTCCTGTATATAACGTGTTCAGATAAGCGCCAATTTGACGTCCTCTTAGAAGTATATTTTTCATTTTATCCACTATTGTGCGTCCGCAATGTTGCCAGTTCCACTATCTGTTGTATTTTGTGGTTACTGTATATAATATTACATACATACGCGTATCTGGCGTCCGGTTTGTATATTAATTACACCTTATCGCTTATATGACGTCCTTTTCTTCCAAATAACTGTAATATTATTTTAAAAGATATTTGACCCTGAAGAATTTGTCAAGGAGGCGCCGCAAGATTTATATATCCGAAAATAACCGAACGAATCCGAATTGAAGGCTGAAATAAGACCGAATTAAGACCATCTGCATATTACATGCATTTTGGTTTTGTAATACAGGGTGATAAATTTATTATCGTGAACGGATTTTTATTAATTTTTGTTAAGTTAATTATAACTAATTAAATTAATGTTAATACTAAATTAATATTATAAATTAATTAAAAAACATTTGTAAAAGTAGATTTTGAAGCCAAAACGCTACATATACTATATATAAATTATACATTTGTAATACAGAATATTTTGTTAAGTTTATTATCAGCCAGATATACTTTTTCCAGGCTATTATTTTGACATATTTATAATTTAATTTTGATATATAAATAAAGGTGGGTTTTAAAGGCAAAGGGCAAAGGCTAGCCACTAAGGCCTAAATATTGTCCCAGAACCAAGATTTATATTGAAGATTTTGGATCATATAGTAGATTACCATGGGATTATAGTAGATTATGGGCCCATAAATATAGCTGAAGATCCGGTATTTGCTTTACAAAAGGGTTGATTACTAGCAAAACATTTAGTAAGAACCACTCAAAAGCTATATCGATATACTGAGAAACTGATGAAACTCTGGTTTATCTTTGAATTTGGTTGTTGCCAAAGAACAATATCGAATTAGAAGCCACATGCAATGTCTAATTGCTTTTGAAAACCAAATTCCATCAGTAATGTGATGGAAATTAGATGTTCGTAAAAAATGCGGATTGAGCTGTTAGTCGCACAAAGATACTATCTCTCTCGAAAGTCTGACGAATTTTTGCTGGCTTGATTTTTGAAAGCATGGCTACTTTGTGGACGGACGAATATATAGCGCAAAAGCCGAATTTTTAAGGATAATCTTATTGATGTGCGCACAGTCGTTGATAAGACAGGGAAGCGCTTTGTTGACTATCATATCATGGATAGGGAATTGATGAGGCTGAAAGGACTGTAATCCGAAGAGAAGTTTTAGTTTCCCTTCTTTAGAAGCGGTAAATGCGTTAATGAGTTTTGTAAATATTGCGTTATGAAAAGAAGTTGACGATATTTCTGACCTCAGTGACATGCCTGGATCTGAAACCACGTTATCTTCGCGCATTTTTTGGATCATTTCATGGTCAGTGATGATGGTGACCATTATCTGATTTTAGGGGAGAATATCTTTAAAGAATTTTCATACAGTTGATCTGAGAGCTTGATGTGATCAGATAAAAAAGAAACACTTCCCAATTTTCATCTTTATCTAGTCGAAATCTGAGCAAATGTTTAAATATATACTGACATCGAGAATTATTAGGGCCTAATGAGTTTAGTTTTTTTTTTCTTTTTACACTAAACTAAATATTTCAACAGTTCAAAGGAATGTTTAATACTGGAGGATATGTTTCCATTAAAATATTGCCCTTTTATATTAATTATAAGTTACGTACAATATACGAATGCCCTTATTAATCTATTCATATGTAAGCTGAAAAAAGGACATTTTATAACCCAATACCTTTACCTAAAAATATTTATATATATAAAATTTAACAAACATGTCTAATTGGGGTCATTAAAAGATGATTGTAACATTTCATGATGAAAGTATTCTTAGTGTTTATTTAGTTTTTTATGGAATTATTAGGGAAGGAAGCTGGATATGATTAAAAATGTACCTGTAATACCAATAAAAGTTTATTTATCAACTATAATACCTATATAATGAACTATTTGCTAAGTATTTTTTCTGTATTCATTTTGAATATATACCTTAATTTGTGGCCATGTTTTGTTATCGAATATTCCAGGATGTAATATTTTAAGTTCATCTATTTCACCCTTTTTAGGGGGAATTTTATTTTTAATGTGATTTTCAAAATATAACACTACTGTTTGTTTTTGTTCGGTAGTCCAACGTATTAACTTTCTTTTCCTCTTTCTCTCGGTTACTCTAGGATCTTCAGTAGCTTCAATTTTATCATCAACGCTTTCTAGTAAGTCCATATGCATTTCATCTTCTTTCAACTCAGATTCGCTTTCGCTATCAATACTTCCATCATCGATAGTTAAAATATCGTCTTGTAGATCTATGTCTATTTCATCCAAGCTCTTACCCTTATAAGAACCTGCTTCACCTTTTTCCATTAACATCAATAGTTTGGAAATTTTGGCCGTCTGATATACATCATCAGGCAATCGATAAATTTGTTTATGTACATTGCTCGTATGTCCCATAAACGTGGCTAACTGTTCTATATCATTCGGAGACATATTAAAGATCTGAGTTATTGTTGCCAAGTGTTTTCGTAGTCTGGTGGATGTTATAGCTTCTGGATTTTTCAGTTTAGCGACTTTCACATGTTTTTGCATAACCTGGTATCCTGTGATTGGGTTAGATGTGTTCAACTTAGGAAACAAATATACATTAGTGTTACTTACAAAATTGCTTCTCAAATTAATTAAAATTTTTACATGATCTTGCAAATCTAAACTGAAAAGAACCGGAACACCACGTCCACGTTTTCCACGCATCACTACACGTTTAAATTTTGTCAGCAGTATTTTTTCGGTTGTAGTAAGGGTATCATTAAATTCTTCATAACTTTGATAAACAGGTGTATGTTCATAAATATGCAGAGGGATTCGTTGCATTTCCCCTACTCTTTTGCGATTTAGTAATAATAAGCGGCAAAAAACTGTTTCCATCAATAATTTGTAAGCATCTGTTCGCTGTTCGTCATATTTAAGTATTTCTACAGCTTTAGATGCAGTTTTTAAAAGATAGTTCCGAAATGTCTTTAGATCATCTGCTAAAGGTAATATGGTGAGTTTATTCCATTTTTTTGTGCTTAAATCGAAAGCAGCCATTGTCGAAATTTCAAATTTCCAAGAGTCTTGTAAAAGCTGTTTGAACGTTTGAAAATTTGCTTCCTCCTGCCCAGTTGATAAGGTGGAATTATTAAACTTTCGCTTTAAAGTGAGAAGAATTGCAACATCACAACATTGTTTCAGTGATGTTTGTATGTTCATTGCGAAAGTGGGTGAACCAAATACTTCTTTAATTGGATCAAAGTTAGAAATTTGTTTTGTTGCTTCAACAAATAAATCAAAATATTCTGGCCGGAGAGCGTCATACAAGTTCCTAATTGTGGGATGCAGCTCCTTTACTCTTAATAGTATTTTACCAAGCTCGCGCATTTTTCGAGAACATACATGTACTAAATGTTTTTCTCTATGACTTTTTAAATAGCGAGCACCAAATTTACATATTAGAAGGTCTTTCTTAACAGCTAGTGATATTTTATCTGCTTTCATTCTCGGAAACACTATTTCCCGTAAATCATTATCTATTGGTAAATGTTTCACTAGAACATCTTGAGAATCACTCAAATGAGAAAATATTGTACTTTTTCCTGGATTTTGCCAGCAATATTTTACATGTCGCCATAGGTACCGTGATTGATAGTATCCATAACAATATTTACATGGTGCGTAATCAGAACGGTGATTTGAAATCTGACTTTTCTTTACCGGTTTAATACATTTGTCGATATTTTGCAAGTGGTTTCCTTTTTTTCTCAAAGCTGCAATATGTTTTTTACGAATTGAATCTTTACATTTATATGAAAGTATCCTTTGAACTTCTAATTCAGTAGAATGATTCCTTACTAAGTGTCGTGCAAAATTGAGTACCTTCGATTCACAAAAATAACAAAGGTCTGGCGTTCGAATTACTTTAGACTTTTGCTCCTTTTTGTCCTGAGTTTGAATGTTGTCATTACCTAATATTTTATGTTGATTTTCTATAGAGACACATTGAAAATCGGTGTTTTTGTTGGACATGATGTCTTTAGTAATACTTTGAGCATTCGATATACTCGAATCATTTTCTTCAAAATACACATTTGGATGCTGATCTTGATCATTTATACAGCAGATCGTTTCTTTATCTGAAATTAAGCATATACAGATTATAACTTTTGTTCTATAGTTTATAATTTATAAATATATTCAAGAGGTATATACAATTAAAAACCATTAACATATCTTCATTTGGATATTTATAATAATCACACAAAGAAAAATAAGTATTTAGAAAACAATCCCATCTGTATAATCTCTTTTATTCCAGCATTATAAAATTTGACATCTTTTATAATATATACCATTCATAGATCAAAAAGACGCCAAATTTATTTAGAAGCACTTTAGAAAAAAGATTTAGCGAATAAAACAAAAAAAAAGGTATAATGTGAACATTTTCGTGCCATAACTTTGCTATTGCTTGCTATTTTAAATGTGGTCTAACTCAACAACAATGTACGGAAGTTCTACATTCGAGTTTTGGTGATGAGCCATCATAAATTATAAGTATTTATAGCTAGTTGCAGATTTTACGCGTGAAGTCACATGTCTCATTATCAAATTTCTGAAAGGTCGTCCATCCACATCTGCTGAATAGCGACAACCCTAGGCATTGACAAGAAATAAATCCATATGGTATTGTCTGGGCATTTGGCCATAGTAAAGCCTTGTTGCCGACCAAGGTAATATATTCATGCACTGTTTAAAAATAAATAATTGATCATTGGTTTATCTGACATTGTCGCTAGTGGATTTAGAGGAGCAAATAACTCTAAGTGCTGAATGGTATACAACAATTTGTTTACCAGATGCCATTAGTGAATTTAGTCAAAATATTCGAAGTCGACTCACCATCCTTCATCATCACAATATCGACTTTTGTTTCTTCCCGCTTATCAAACGCAACTTGCGTGGTCTTCAATTTTTAACGCGTGATCAGGCTGATTTTAGAATATTGTAGAACCTTTGCTCTCACCCACGTAGTAAATAACGTAATTAAAATATTCTACTGATCTTCTATAGCGTAGATAATATTTACATAATACTTCATTAATTGAAGAAAAATCTTCTAAGTAGGTCATATTGATTTATTAGAGAATCAAGGACGTTTTAAAAAGAATGAAAATGCAAAAAATAAACCAAACAAAATAATATTATATACCAAAATTACTAATTATTTCTGGCCCAGAATATATTGTTAAAATGTATCAACATTATAATAACAATAAGGAATACTGAAAACATTTCAAAATTTTAGTCTCCTTTTTCTGTAAGAAGCATATAAAATATTAGTCCTAAATAATTCTGAAAATATTTGTTTAGAAATCAATTTTAATACCACAAAAATAAGCTAAAAAATGATATCTTAAATTATGGTAGAATAATGGGAAAAAGCAATTTCAAATACAATAATAATACAATTTCAAAATAAGTAGTCTTATTTTTTTTACATAATTAACAAAATTTTACTTTAGAATTTCGAACGTAAATCGAATTTAAATACATTTTTTTGTTTTATGTGTACATAAGGTTTTGCACAATCTGCGCTTCTACTGTTTTGCAAATGTTCATTCAAATTTTCTAAGAGTTTTTGATATATTTTGCCACTTGTGGGTGTGGACAATTTTATTTATTTATAATATATTCCTGGCATTTACTAAACATTAACAAAATATTAACTGAAACGTTTTCGACGTGTATGTTTTACAAGACCGTTAAATCTTTTTTCTAAAGACATTTAAGAATATGCATCTTATTTCTGATATAATCCTTAATACTTGAAATTTTACTTTAAATTGCCAAACATATTCAAATTCGCGTAACCTAGCTTTTGTCTTCAAACGAATTACATATATGTTAACAGCTAATAACGTCTTAAAGTAACATTACATACCGTCATTATAACCATCAGCAGCTATCAATAATAATTTTAATTCCAGCACTAAAATTAAAAGACAGTTAGTTAAAGGACAAAAGTTGTTATAATATTTTCAAATTCACGTATCGTTATCAAATGGTTACCTTTTTTCTGTTCTTCAACGGATAAACCTTTTGTTGTTTCATATTTGGGTATATATGGTGTAAGTGGATCGTGTTGTACATTAATCACTAAATCGACCATTTTCTTGGTCCTTGTTTTTAATGACATTTTAAACCAAAAATAAAATATCCCTTAAGAAAAGAAACACCTAACCTAAAATAAAGTTACAAAACTTTTTACAGAAACGTATTTTTCTCTCTGCATATATAATAATTATAAATATCTTTAAAATAGAAAGTATGGTTTAATATAATCGAAATAGTAGATATACTAAATAACGAAAGAAGAAATAAATTATAATCAAATTTCAAGTTAATATATGTATATATAATACTAAAATAAAATAATTAATGTAATAATTAATGTAATAAAATAATTAATATTAATGTAAATTTTAATAAAATAAATAATTATGATATTGTACTCATTTAAAATAAAGACTATAATTTTTACGTAAAATATTACGTACTAACTTAGAATATACGAAGAACTAAAAATGAGAGTGGTAAAAAGTTAATCGTTCTCGAAGGCCTACGTTGCCAAATTTACAGGACGCAATACTATCAGTAGGTTAAAATAATATATACACAGTTACAATATACACTAATAATAACAACGCCTCTAACGGAATTAACGCGAACTAAAATATACAGACAACTTTTGTGGAGATATCATTATAGCGTCCACGTATGAACGGTTCTGCAGCTATCTGTAATATATTTTTAATCAAATAATTATCCTTTTATAAGATGGCAGCAACTTCACTATTCTGTAATAAAAAGTGAGCTCGATTGTCCCTAGTGTAGCGGGTAAAAAACATGCGAGAACAATCGTGCGTCCGTATACGGACGCCCTAATGCGGTGGACGCAGAATTTAATGCAATTACCACAATGTATGGACGTCAAAGCAACGTAAAGACATATATATATATATATATATATATATATATATATATATATATATATATATATATATATATATATATATATAGAATATTCTAGTATTGTCTAGAAAATTCAATGGATTATTCTAGAAGATTCGAGAAAATATGAGAATACGTAGTGTCCCAACTTAAGTTCATCGTGGCCATTTTAAAATTGCATGATTTTTTTCTTATGCAAGATATGTCCAAAATTCATTCAGCACTATAAAAGAGACAAAAACTATGGTACAAATGTGATATCCACCTTTGTCTACCGATGAAAAAAAACCACCTAGCAAATTTTACTGCTATGAAAAGTTTGCTCGTAACAAATAAACAACTTGACAGTAAAAATATTGGTGTATAGTGGAAAAAAATTGAGAAATAGTACTGTCCCAGCCTACGAACGTGAAACCCTTGAAACACAGTGAAATTTTATGACTAAAAAAGAAATGGTGTCTTAAAGTACCCCACTTTCCCCTATATATATATATATATATATATATATATATATATATATATATATATATATATATATATATATATATATATATATATATATATATATATATATTTGGGATTTTCGGTCAATTATTAAAATTTTTTTTTTTATTGTTTTGTTGTTTACGTTTCAGTTTTGTTTACAAACCATCTTCAGAACAACTCAACCACGTACATCATTTTAATAAAAAAAATTCAAATTTATATCTAAAATGCTACCACTATATCTAATTGAACAATTAATTTGCCAAACTTTTTTAAAATGAAATATGACGTTTTTTTCCTAATTTTTAATTAATACATTTTTGACTTTGATGTACTTAACAAATTTTTTACCTTTATATTTTTTGTTTTTTATTATAACCTAACAATTTTGGATTTTTCACATGTAATGATATTAGATGCAAAAATAAAAAATAAATAAATACAACAAAATTTAATGAAAACTTATTATTTAATGATGTCATTATATATAAAACCAAAAAATACAAGTACTAGCTGTACTAACATAGCTACATGTTTTGAAAGTAAAAAAAAACTTTATTAAACTGTTTATTTTAATTGGTTTCGTGTTTTGTATATTTTTAAAAGCTCAAATTAATTTTCCACATACTTTCTTAATTTATGTTTCAGGATGACTGGTGTAATTTTGTTACAGATGTTTCTGCAAGGTCACTACTCAGTTTAAACAATTCTCTCATTAGTGTTAGTCATCAGTGTAATTTATCTAAGTATAACCGTTTCTATCTGCACTTAGAATTATTTTTTTCTATTTTGCATCATGTCGTTGACACTTTTTAGATATATTTGGAGCAGTTACAAGCGGTAGTCCAAAAGTCAGTAAAATTGTTGCAATAATTGCAATGCCCAGTATACATACTTCAATCAATTTGAAAATATATTCGTTGCATAGTACATCTCGAACACAAAAACTGATACATTTTTTGCTTGTTTATGTTTTTGTAACGATTGGTAAAAATGTGGCAAAACTTACGTTGCTGAAAATAGTTTATTATATAAAACATAAAATTTGATAGTAAAACGGGATTATTTAGCCAACCTTAGAATGCGATTGAAATGTAATCGGAATGCAGGCGTTATCAGTAGTTTGAGCATAAATAGGTCGGACATCAGGAGCCCGCCAGCTTTGAATCAACCTATTCAGATGTGAATACGAATCTTTGTCTCCGTTTCGCGTAAAGAAGCGCATAGAATATATATATATATATATGTTATGTTGACATATGACCATGTTGCCATTTCGTACCCCAATTATAAAGAGATTTTGAATGTTCAAGTCAGGAAAGGAGCAAATATAGACACGGATCACTACTTGACTAGAATCAAACTTAGCTTAAAACCTCGAAAACTTATTCAAAAGGGGCTGCTAATACCAAAGTTTGACCCAACGAAAATAAAACCAGCCCTAACAGAAGAACTTGATAAACAACCTGCGCAGAACTGGCAAGAATTAAAACAAAAAATCATTAAAACAGCCTTAAAGTTGGTCCCTTTACAAAAACGTAGAAAACATCCGTGGTGGGATGAAGTTTGCAAGCAAGCAGACTTAAGCCGAAGTAAAGCATTCAAAGAGTGGAACAGTCAAAAAACAGCGATAAACTATTACATCTTTTTGGAAGTAAGAAAAGAAACATCGAAGCTAATTAGACAAACTAAAAGAAAATATGAAAACAATCAACTTAATGAAATAGAAAAAGATTTCCAAAAAAATAACACCCGAAACTTTTACAAAACATTTAAAACTAAATTAACAGGCTATCAACCGCAGAGCCTATGCTTTCAAAAGGAAAACGGACAATTAGCTCTAAATAACCAAGACAATTGCAAGGAACTTGCGAAATATTTTGAACAAATACTAAACTGTCCTGAGCCCTTAAACAAATTACCAACACTAAACCCTAAACAAACAAACCCAGATTCATTACCACCGAATGCAGAGGAAATAATTAGGCAAATCAAGCGGCTTAAAAATAACAAAGCTTCTGGTGAAGATGGAATCACTGCTGAACTTTTGAAATCCGCTGGTCCAGGTACAATCAAGGAAATAACCAAAATTCTACAAGAAGTTTGGCGAACCGAACGGATTCCGGAAGACTGGAAAGATGCTCTAATCCATCCACTACATAAGAAAGGAGATAGAACGGATGTAAACAACTATAGAGGAATATCTCTTCTCCCAGTTTGTTACAAGATTCTATCTCAATGTCTACTAGACAGAGCACAGGGACAATTAGAACCGAACATTGGTGAATATCAAGCAGGTTTTCGACCGGGCAGATCCTGCCCTGAACAGATCCTGAATCTAAAGTTGATTCTAAGACATCAAAAACTGTACAATAAAAATCTCGTCTGTACATTTGTGGATTTCAAAAAAGCATATGATTCTATTGACCGCGAATCTTTATTCCGAATCTTGAAAGAACAAGGACTAGATCTGAAAACGCTGGCAATTATTAAAGCAACGTTAACTAACACGAGGTCAAAAGTTATATTCATGGGTGACATCTCAGAGCCCTTCGAAATTAAAACTGGTGTGAGACAAGGGGATGGACTCTCGCCACTCTTATTTAACTGTGTTCTAGAAAAAGTAATACAGGAGTGGCGTGAAAAAAAGTCGGCACTGAATATTGACCAGCCCATTAAACTGGGGAGAACCAACATCAAAATTGATTGTCTGGCATTTGCTGATGATCTAGCAATTTTAGCTCAAGATGTATTAACGGCACAGAAACAGATTGAGATCCTAAAAGAAACAGCAGAAAAGGTAGGACTCCAAATTTCCTTTGAAAAGACAGAATACATGACCTGCAACAGACTAAGAACACCATTTCTAAAAACATCAGACGAGTCTCTCAATACAAATATTTGGGTGAAATAATCATGGAAAATGGGTTGGAAAAAGCGGCCAATAAGGGTAGATGTCAAAAAATGGAAACGGCATTGAGACTTACACAAAATATTTACAACAAAAAATGCCTATCTAAAAACACAAAACTGAGACATTACAACACGGTTATTAAGCCAGAATGTCTATATGCTGCAGAAACGCTCATTTTGAATAGAAAGAGGGACATCGAGGACATTGAAAAGAACGAAAGAAAAATCATAAGAAAAATCCTAGGCCCCAAACAAATAAATAGCACAACATACCGACTTCGAGAAAACCAAGAAATCAAACAATACACAGATATACATAGCGATATGAGAAAAAGAAGACTTAAGTTTTACGGACACATCAAACGGATGAATCCGGGTAGGCTAACTAGACAAATAGTCGAATTTTATGAAAATAGGAGTAGAGCTAAAGTAGAAATAATTAAATGGATTGCTGCAATTAAAGAGGACCTAAGATCAGCAAATATTACACAAAGTGAAATTCAGGATAGAGCCTGTTTCAGACACAAGGTTAACGTTTGGAAGGTTGGCCAGAGAGAAAAATGTAGGAAGACTGGAACAACTTGGTCTGACGAAAGGAAAAAAGCTCATAGCGAAAGAATGAAATTAGTATGGGCTCAAAGGAAGGCTAACAACAACAAACGCCTCTAATTGTACTTCGCGTGGTCCACCACCACAATAATAATAATAATATATATAGATATAATATATATATATATATATATATATATATATATATATATATATATATATATATATATATATATATATATATATATATATATATATATATATATATATATATCCTATATACATATGTCCTATATATATATATATATATATATATATATATATATATATATATATATATATATATATATATATATATATATATATATATATATATATATATATATATATTATATCTATATATATTATTATTATTATTGTGGTGGTGGACCACGCGAAGTACAATTAGACATATTAATTATCATTGTATTAGATATAAACATAGTTTTTCCTGTAATAAAGAAAAAGGTATATAAAAATCTATCAATTTTTATGTCCTTTCTCGCGAAAGAATGGAATTTTTTTATATATGTTATGGTTCCTTTCCAACAGATTGTTAAATAACAATCTAAAAATACAGCTTACATTTAGTTCCTTTTCTTTTTTTGGATTAAAGCTGAATTGCACTTAGACAAAACATGATTACTTAAATAGATAAGAACTAAAAAGTTTTACACAAACTGGCAACGGCGCATGAGAATGGTTCAAGGTGCTGGGCCAATGACCAGAATTGGAAGATGATAATTCTTAGAATAGTTTTTTATACCTTTAGTGGTAACAAAAGCACAAGTAAACATTAAATAACTGAAATAATCCATTATTTTCGATGGTTTTACTTCATCTATCGAGTAACCGACGAATGTTTTCAAGCAAAAAAAAATGGCAGTTTTAATTCAATATAGACGTCAATAATTTTACAGATATCGTTTTTTGCTTTAAATTGTTTATTCCCAAGATGATGTTGAAGCTATCAAAATATTGGGTAGAGCCCATAACTAATGTCGTTTTTGACACTGTATAAAATTTTACTTAATACAATTTACACTTAAAACAATTTTAATCTACAATATCTCAGTCGTTATTGGCATTCTTCACCCATATCTCTGACAAATTTCCTACTCCGTTTTGGCAAAATAAGGGTGATTTTAAAGTAAAATGTTTTTTGGGTGCAGAGTTTTGATAGTTGTCGCAATTTGGTTCCACGAAGTAAATGTTTAGCCCATCAAGCTGAACACAATAATATTCAGCACTTATGATTTCATTAGGATTCAGAACCTCATAGTGAATAATAATTCCTGTAAAATCTCATCATACTAGCAGTAACTTTTTTTAGATCAATTCTTCTATTGGAACCTTCGGTGTGAAACATTAAACTCGAAGAGATTTACCACTAAACACCAAATCACTTTTTAAAAACTCTTTTTTAAAACTAAAAAAATTTGATTTAATCTAAACCAGATTAAATCATCTCCTGATGATGCTAATATGGTTAGCGGGACGCGCGTCGAGAAGTTTTTTAAAAAGGTGATTTGGTGTTTAGTGGTAAATCTCTTTTGGTTTAACCTTTTTAGGTTGAAGATGTATTTTTGGAGTGGATAAAAGTGGTTGTCTTGGCACTAACCATTGTTTTTTTCTTATGTGAATTGCTGGTCTCTTCTAGTAACAATTTATTGAAGAAAAGTTTCTCTGCCTAACCTGAACAAAAGTACACTGCACGTAGTTATATGTTGACTTTTCAATTTTATTCAAATATTTCGGTATTTCTTCTCTTTGCACTTTAGTCAGTTTTTAAATCATGACGTTTTAAGTTTTGTGGCTAATTCCTGGATGGTTTCTTTGTGTTGAAATCGCACAATGTTTAAAATTAAAAGATTATTGGTCTAACTGATTTTCTAATATGAAGAAACATATACATAAAATTAATAATAACAATAACAATATTAAGGAGAATAGGAACAAATACTAAGGGACTAATTTTTAGCCGAACAGTACCAAATCTGCGGAACAGTACAAGCGTACATAAAATAAGTTGACATGATTTGCAAAATGAAGGAATAATTGAAACAGATCTTGAGACAGTTTGAGGAGGCGGCATCACGCATGGGTCTAAGAATCAATTCAACAAAAACTAAACATATGAGGTCAACAAAACAAAGAAAAGAACATGTTGATAGTCATCCAGTAATAAATGAAAGACGGTTTGAAAAAGTTAATAGTTTTAATTATCTAGGTAATTATTAGGAAACAAAAGTTTTTTTTTGCTCTACAAAATATGTAAAAATTGAAATCAATATCGAGGAATACAAAAATAAAGATATGCTCAACAATAATTAGAGCAATGGTACTATACGGGTCAGAAACATGGACAAAGAAAGACGAACTATCGTTAAGTACCTGGGGAAGAAAACTACTCTTAAGTACCTGGGGAAGAAAATACTGAAAATATATGAGCCATCCAAATAGAAGCAGATTGGAGAAGTATAATGAATGAAGAACTAGCAACAATCTTTAATAGTCCAGGTTTAGTGAAGGGCCAAGCGACTGAGTTGATGGGGCCACATTGAGAGGATGGATGGCAAAAGACCGGTCAAGAAAATATTGAGAAAAAGCATAGATGGGTTAAGACCGAATGGAAGATCTAGGAAGAGATGGAATAAGGAGTGAGGAAGGACATGGAAGAGATGGGAATAACGGTACGGAAACGAAGAGATAGTGTTAGGAAAGATTGGGCAAGGATAACGAAAGAGGCATGGTAGCATTGATACAAAAGGTAGCCCTTCTGTATAACTAAATTATAGAGGTTAAGGAAACATGCGGTCACTGTTTTAAGTAAGAAAAATATAGACCTAGGTATCCCTAGGAGGGAGGGTCTTGATGGGTTGTCAAACCATTCAAGTCAAGAAGAAACATTGTAAAGTTAACTATTAGTTATAATAAAACTGACAAAGAACCAGTTAGAACCAATCGTAAAACAAAAAAGCGCGAAATTTAAATCATTCAAATGTTCAATTTAAGGAACCATTTCGTTTTTTTTTCACTTGATATAGTTAGTAAAATTAGTCTTAAGTGTTAATGAGTTTGCAGATTAGATAATTTCAAATTTTGGAATTTTCGATTGAGACCCTGCGAACCTGTCGAAATTCGGAATATTATAGCTCGCTAATTAAAAGGGTCAGTTGAGGATCTAATAAAATAGTTAGTGAAATGCGGTACGGTTTGGTGCACAGTATATCTTAACTGTCTTCGTAGAGATCTTGACGATAACGAGTCGTTCAAATTGAGTGGTTTTTTAAATTCTTGAATAAAACACAGATAGAGTTATGAATTTGCCTAGGTCTAGTCTCATTTCAGAAGTGTCATGTATAATATTTATAAAAATGGAGTTGTTTATTTTTGAACTAGTTTATGAAAATAAGCGTTCAAATTGTTCAAACATTTTAAGAAACTGGTTCGGCGGAAGATAAAAGAAGACCAATATACTCACAGTTCACAAGAGCATATTGATTTGGTACGCGAAATTGTTGCTGAAGGCCCAAATTTCCATTAGTCGACGTTCACAACAATTTGAATTTAGTGAATCCACAACACGGCGCATTTTACGAAAGGGTTTTTGCTTCGAAGGCATATAATATTCAAATAACACAGGAACTAAAGCCACTGGATCATTCAAAACGTCGTGAATTTGTCAATTGGATCAAAGAACAAACATTATTTTCTCAAAAAATCATCCTTTCAGATGAAACACATTTTGGAATTGGTGGCTATGTTTATAATCAAAATTGCTGCATTTGAGGTGAGGAAAATGAGAAGATTGATTCATGAGAAACCTTTACAGCCTAAGCGAGTCACTGTTTGGTGCGCATTATGGTCAGAATGTGTAATTGGGCCGCATTTTTTTAAGAATGCTGCTGGTAAAGTTGTAACTGTGAATGGGGTCTGATATCGAAGATGATATCTGGATTTTTGTGGTGCTCAATTGGTGACGCTTATATGTCACAGGTGACGCTTAATACTCCATGTTAAAAACTGATTTATTAGGATTTACAATTTAATAAATGTTATTAACAAATGTCAAATTATTTTTTGCATATTCGCAATCCGCAAAAACCACACTATCAAGTTATTCCAAAAGAACGAATAAAATTTAACGATCTTCATTACATATTCATCAAAACCGTGTTATCTTGAAGACTTCACGTAACAAGTTCCAACGCGATTTCGCGGTATCTTTGTTCGTTTCTCAATTATCGACCATTATTGCTAAACCAATACAATTTCGCGAATCTAACAGCATACTTTTTTTTTCAGTGTGTAATTAATAGCACGGTGAAGACTTATTCTTTCTGTTAGCGTAAAACGTTCGTAACAAAATCGATACATGACTAAACAAACCGGCTTAGATTCCTTCGTCTTTCACTTAATAGTTTTGTCATGTATTTCATGTAGGCAGGGATGTCTATTTATGCACTGTAAATATTTTAGGTATAACTGAAGGAATCGTAAAAAATGAATATACAAGTGTTTATATTTTATGGCTTGTTACATAACACTATTGCAAATTTTCACTATATAAATATGTATCTATGATATATGATTATATATATATATATATATATATATATATATATATATATATATATATATATATATATATATATATATATATATATATATATATATATAGGTTGTAGGTGCGGCGCTCGGTTGAGGGGTGGGGGTGAGACGGGAGGTGGACGTTTGACTAATAGGGTTTCGGATGGACAATTTGGAAATAAGCGGTTTCCATGTATTTGGAACTATAAGACCGTCGTCCCTCGTGTTTAAGCAGTTTGGACGTTTTTCGATTTCAATTGCTTCACTAATTATGCGGGGTTTGTAGGAATATATAGGTGCGATTACTTTGGCCTTGTCGAAATCTATTTTGTGACCCGTTTGAAGAGGCTCTTCTGCTAAAGTCGAGGAGAGATCAGATTTTCGGACGGCGAGAGAATGCTCGTATATGCGACTTTGGATACGTCTATTAGTTTGACCGATATATGATTGGGAGCAGTCAGTACAAGGAATCTCATAGACATCATGTGACTCTTGTGGAATATTATCCTTCACTGGTCTGAGGAAACTGGATATATTTCTTTATGTTGTAAATATCGTTTCGATATTACGGGATCTGAATCGTGGCAAATTTTATCAGTAACTCCCTTGAGCAAAAGAACTTTGGGATTTTGGGACAATTCTCTAATAGATTGGTTGGTATGACCAGTTGCCTGAACTTTATTAATATGCCTTTTTTTTGACGCATGTCATAGCCTTTTTGAATTAGTGCCGTTTCTAATGAATTAAGTTATGTTTGCCGATGTTCCCTATCCGACAATCTTAGTGATCTCGTTACTAAAGTTTTGACTATAGTTGTGGCTAAATGACTAAAGTTTTGAATTTAATTGGGATGGATGATGATGTGAGTTCGCATTTAGATAACGGTTTGTGTGGGTGGGTTTACAATAGACAGAATAGGAGAAGCTTTAGTCTGGCCTTTTTGATATTAGAACGTAAAGAAAAGGGAGAGCAGAATTGTTTTCAGTTTCCATTGTAAATTGGACCTGGGGATGTATACTGTTCAAATGCGAAAGGAACAGATTTAAAGATTGTAGTCCGTGCCAAATGACGAAGACTGAAAGACTACGAAGACTACATATCCGAAGACTGAAAAATACTTTTTTTCGGTCTTCAGACAAGCATTGAGAATGCCAAGCAGTGTGACCTTGGCGAAATGTCTGCACGTTTCCAACAAACGGGACACAAACGATCGGATGTACTCCCGGACTAATAGTCTAATGTATTCTTCCATCCGCGAAACACTACGACCTCATATATATATATATATATATATATATATATATATATATATATATATATATATATATATATATATATATATATATACGCCTACTGACGAAGAGCACCGAAGAAGCTATTAAGGTGTCGTACACACATCGATAGTATTTAGACCTATTTAAACGTGATTCTGCCCGTGAGAATTCATTCGCTCCATTTTAATTGCACGTCAGAGACAAAACAGTGCGATCCAAATAATGGATGGGAGCAGATAAAAGTGCGCCAACTCATGTAAACGCGGTTCTATCTAAAAAAAGGCTACGGATTTTTGGGATTGTGTGGTGTAGTGTTAAGCCAGATTTGGTTGTCAGCGATTAAAACATTTCTTAAACCTGAATAAATTGCTCGTTGGACGAATATTCACGTCAAATGATGAGATCCAAGCTGAAACAGCCTATTACTTTGCACAAATCATTTTTTTGTTGGACAAATCCCATGATGCTGAGGGTATTAAAAAGTTGGCGTCGATAAAAAAAAACTGAAAAGTTTTGTATTTTATTTGTCGAACTTTAAAAATTTTACAAAATTGAAAGTTTCTATATACCCATAAAGAGGAAAGCAATAATTAAAACAGACATCGCGTTTCTATACCTTATTGGAATTGACAATGAATAAAAATAATTATTATCTCCATCATTTTTAACATTTTAATTATTTTTGAAGCCATTGCTTTATTGAAATAAAATTGCAGCTGATTTGTTCCATAACTGTTCTTTGTCATCGAAAACTACATTCATTTATCTTTTTTTGACAGCCGCAAATAAGTGTGATATTGGAATGCACGACATCTGGCGATGTAATTTCAATACAGTTATGAAATAAACTGTCTCCACAAGCCTGTTGACTACACCTAACGGAATAATATTCCATTCTCGAAATATTATAAGAGGCACTGATAGTTGCTTTTTGTAATTGTTTTGCTTCTTATCGGCGATCTTTACTTCAAAAAAATAAATTATAATAATTGTTGTCTTATCTACTTGATCATATCTAATTTAATTTAATTTTGAGAATAACAAAAAAAGTAATATTTTAATATTATCATTAATATTTCAAAGGGCTGATAAAAATGAATCATCTTTGTACATTGTATTTCACCATCCAAGGTCCAAAATTTTGGATTAGTCCAAAAAGATTACAATTAATTTGTGACATAATAAAGATAAAACATTATTTTTGTTTTGTTTCTGTTCAGCAATGTACCCAAATTTTTATATTGGTGCCTAGATAATTTTAGAGGTCACTGAGATATTATTATAAAGGGTTGGCTAATAAGAGTGTCAGAATTTTAAAATAAGGCTGAAGAAGAAATAATGTCATTCAAACGCCCTCCTCAATTTTCGATTATTATTTTGCACATATCGCGTGCAAAATATATTCATATTTTGCCATTTATGCATATTTTCAATGATAGCCGAATGTTTGGTTTAAGATCAAGAATTGTCCGGGGTTTATTTCTGTAAACCAGAGATGTAACATAAACCCATAAAAAATAATCCAAGGGCGTGAGATTGAATGATGAATAACGCATCCAAGAAACTTGTCTTGCAATAAATCGATTGTCTGGCATGATGTGTCACATCGTCTTGTTGAAAGAAAACATTGTTTGTATCCATATTTATCAGTTCAGGCCAATGACATTCTGTTAGCCTATTCCTATAACTTTCACCATTAACAGTAACACGATTTCCATCATCGTCTTAAAAAAACACTCATTCACCCAAAAACCACATCAAACACTAACTCTAGAATTATTTGAAGATTTTCATCGGTCCAAATTCTGCAGTTACGCTTGTTCACAAACATATTAAGTCATAAGTATGCTTCATTGGATAAGATTATTTTATCGCCGTAGTGGTGGTCGCCTTCCAACTGCTTTAGAGCCCAATTCGTGTATCGTAACTCTTTCCATGTTAAACTGACACAATGTACTAAAGACAAAAGTCTATGAGTGACATTTACATTTCAAACACTGTTGTCGTTATTACGTTTAAAAGTTTTAACACTCTTATTGGAAAATTCTTGGTTTTAATGAAAAAATTGGTTTTAATGATATCTTGTTTCGTTCAATATTTTAATCTGTAGTGGTATATTCAAGAATTGCTGCTGTGAATAAGCAGGTAAACGAAAAAGCAAATGATTTTTCAGGCGATTATATTAAGGTAAAAATAAATACCGGGAATTGTTTATTTGAAAAGTCCGCCAGAAGTTACAAGAAAATGTTTTCCTGTTAATTGTACTAATGGTACCTTCTATCGATTAGTTGGTTTATTGCTGTTTGTTTGGTTAATCTACCTTAAGCGTGTTCTATGATTTTATGTGGCAATTATATAAAAGACATAATTTAAGAATTCCGAGAAGATATTGAAGACCTACTTCGTTCAGGTCACCCTTCAACATCCCTGACTGATCAAAACATCCATAAAGTGAAGGAAATTATGATAAAAAAATCGCTATTCAAGCTTAAGAGCACTAGCTCAGGATCTGGACAAGTTTCACAAATCTGTAATATTTTTGTTGATGTTGTGGACATAAAACGCCTCGCGGTACACCTTGTTCCGAATTAGCTAAATTTTCATCAAAAAGAGCACCGCAATTAAGCGGCTAAATTAAACTGACTCTATAGTCATAAAACGTATCATAAGGGCTAACGAGACGTGGATTTAAGCATTTAATATGCAAACCATCCAACAGTCTTCGGAATTTTTTTGTTTTGATAACAACGTTCACTGGGAATTCCTTCTGGAAGACACACATATTAACAAACAATATTATTTGGGCGTTTGGGGAGAATGTTTGTCGGAAAAGGACATATTTGTAGAACAATTCTTGAATATTCCCATACATCGATACTTGTATACGAACATTTGACTGCAAATTCAACGAATATCATCGCTAAGCACCGTAAGCGCCAGATATGACCCCGTGTGACTTTTTTGTGACCTAAGACTTCCACTTTGCGGAAGGCAATTTGACCCCAAAATTCGTAATGGACACTTGAAGGTCATACTGAAAAGTGCTTATAAGAAGTGTATCGATGACTCCCAAAGCTGTGGGGTATCAAATGAGGCTTAATTTGAACACGACAACATAAATTTGGATGGTTAAATCACTATTTAAATTAGTTTTGCTGAACAATTCCCGGTATTTATGTGACAGAATGTATATCTTGGCTTTAAAATCGTTCTGTGCATTCTAATAGCTGATACTGGAAGTTATGAAATTTAAACTGAAAAATGTTATCATCTCATTAATTTTTTATTCATTATATGAAAAATTTTATATAAAAAAAGATAATTGGGCTTAATGGGAAGTTTTACTAAATAGTAACAGTAATTATGATTGTTAGGTCTAACGGTAAATTATATCTGGGCTTTTAAGCTGCTGTTTAAAACCGTATAAAGATAAATCGAAAAAAGTCGTTAAGAGTTATTTAGAAAACATATATTAGATTTTCCGTTTATGTTTAAGCATATATCTGGTGGTCCAAATTAAAGTCGGATTTACATTCGCACTATTTTTTGGGGTAGGTAACTGAAATAGTTTTCCGATTAGAATATATGGACGCTATTCGAAAGAACAGCGTATTATTGTTAAAACGCATTATGAAGTGGGCTTCAACTCGAAAGTTTCGTAAATATACAATATTGTCGCATTTGGTACTAGGAAAATTTTTCCATAATACGAAGAAGCAAATTCACCCCAAGCGCTTTCTAATTGTGTGGCTTTTGGACAGGACAGATGGTGAGGTAGGTCTATATTTTTTGGAAAATAAGGTTGGAAAAGCAACAACTGTGAATGGCGGTTGTTATTATTTTTTTTTTGTAGTATTTTATCAACTAGGCGATATCGACCTTGAACAAATGTGGTTGCAACTCCAATAACAATTAATGTACATGAAAAGTTGCAAGTGTTGAATGTTCAAACATGGAACTCTCGGGCATTTTCATGGAGTACGGATAAATCTTCCTTGTTTTTGAACAATTGATTTATTTAATATTTTTAAACCATTTGGCAAAGACTAAGGTTGCTATGTATGTATCCGAAATATTAAATAAAACAAGTATTCATAATTGAAAATGGTTTTATTGTTTTTCAAAATATTCTCATTGAACGTTTGAACAAATTTTCATAGTACTTTTTTCATTCCCATAAAGATAGCTCAAAAACATGCATTTTGAATCCATCAATCGCTCCTTCTGGCGTCGGAAATCGTTGACCACGACCAATGGATGGCAAATTAGGACTGTACGGCGTGATGTTTTGGCCGGTCAAATATTGAGTCGTTCGGTCGCGTTGTTAGCTATTAAATATGATAATTATGATTCAAGTACTGATGAAAAGTTAGTTTTAAATCCACTTAATAAGTTAATAATTAATTTAACAAAATCACTCAAACAATATTGCCTTCCTCTCTTGAGTGTTTTTGAATTTTCACAGTTAGGAAGTAGATTATCATCAGATTATATTTAGTTATATAATTAGTTATGTAATTAGTTATATAGTTATATAATTATACATTTTTCCATAGCTAAAAGGAAGCGGAACGGCTTGGGATGCAAAAACAGACCAATTTTTAGAACGAAACGTGCAAGGTACTGGGTTATGTATAGGTAGATAAAGTGATTTCATGCGTTGTTGTTTCTCATCTAAACATTTTCCATTATCAATTCCAATAATTTTGTATCCTTACCCTTCGCGATATATTCTTCAACTCTTAAAAAGAAAAACATAAATAACAAAATGCATGCAAAATATTGAAATAATTGTGATAGTATAACGTCCTGTCAACAAAAAAAAATATATCAACATCATATCAATTAACCTCTGGACTAAAACGCTTTTATTACCGGAAACAGGTAAATTGCGACATGCTAACCATCTTTTTAGATCGCGGACAATATGATCTTGGACTTTTGAACATTTTAATTCTGCACCAGGCACATCATCTTCTGTTAATTCCATTTTAAAAATGTACTTTTAACATTATTTTAAAAAGAAGAATGAAAATGTTTGTACCCTTTAACCGTGCTGTCTCAAGCGGTATTTTTTCATACCTTCTAATGAAAAAGGTTAATTTCGTTTTTTAGAAACGTACAGACGTTTCGCCAAAGTCGCACTTGGCATTCATAATGCGTGTCTGAAGAGAGACTGAAAGCAGAGAAGCGGTCATACGTGAGTGCGTGGTGGTGCGTGCCCCGGTTTGATTCCGGTGTTGGGCCCGCCTCCTCGTCTGTTATTTGCAACAACCCAGAATTACGATAGAAAAGTTATTCGAGAAGCAGTAACAATAGACTAAAACGTCGACATCGCAGAAAAGACGACGTCCTCAACCTGACACGTGGAAACCAATAATTAACAGGCTCGCCGGCCGCAATCGAGGGAGCAATTGACTACCCCTAAGACACTGAGACACAAACAACAACCGATGATATCGTTAACATTTTCCATTGTTCCACGTTAGAGCATTGGAGTTTGTTTATAATCTTTGACAGCTAAGAGGCTAAATGATAGAGCATTTAATATGCAGCCTTTTGTTTCGACTCTTCACTACCGATTAAATCTCTTTTTAGTTAACGTTTTACTAATAATTTCTAAATGACATTCCTTGGAGTCCTATTAAAGCTTTTTTTCATGTCTATGAAACAAATATGTAGTTTTTTGCCTATCCTCCTCCTTGTCTCACTATAAACATCTGATATTTTATCCCTATACAATTTATACACATTTTGGTGTTTTCTAATGTTCTTTCAGTATCAATTTTTTTATTGGAACCTTCGGTGTGAAACACTAAACTCAAAGAGTTTTACTGTTTTGGGATTATATGATTTATACTATGTTTTAGGATTTACTATTATTATTCATATTATTCACGCATGAACTCAAAAACAACGATAGTTTACCATTTCTGGATGTTTTGGTCAGTTAATAAAACTATAAAAATAGGTTAGATTTTGATAGTTTTAGAAAAAAACACCAACACTTCGAGATACATTCGAATCATAACTTCCAAAACAGGAGGGCTAGTTTAAATTTTATGGTAAATAGATTAATCAATTTTTCTTTAAACAAAGATAATTATAACAAATAATGAAAATTAATTAGGGAGGTATCCGAAGTGAATGGCTATACTAACAACATTGTAGATAAATTAATTATAAAACATAAGTTTAGAAACTTTTTTAAAGAATCTTCGACTTTTCAAAAGGATCAGAACAAAAATAAATTGATAGTAATATCGTTTGATGCCCAATTAACACGAGGCCTAGAACATATTGAATGGACCGTTACACTTATACCAAAATACCGCACACAGCCACAAATAGCGAACTACAAAACTGGTGTAACCCCTTGTTCTTATATTACTTTTACCAGTTCGAACCTGTGCCCTGCACTTGCATGCACATGCAAAATGAACCGCCCGCGCATACGAGACGGATCATTCGTTCCCAGCACGCTTAGGCAGGTTTGTTCAAGCTATGCGCTTTGGCAATAATAACAAAGAAACGACGCGGAAACAAAGGAACATATAAAATAGCTCATTTTCAGAGTTTTTACAAGATGGAGAAACTTCATTACTATTGGCTTACTTGAGTGATATACTTTCACATTGGAATGGCTTGAATACGAGTTTACAAGGTTGAAACAAAAACATTGTACTAATGACAAACAAAGTCAATGTCTTCATCAAGATGTTTGGTTATATGCATTGAAAAACGCAATTTTGATGCATTCACTTTCATTTCGGATTATATCACCAAAAAAATGGATTTGGAAAATTCTGTTATTGATCGCGGATTGGAGAGAATGAAAACGCATTTACGCGAATTGAAAATTCAGTTACTGGAATATTTTCCAGATAGCAATTGTGATTTGTTGAAAAGATGGGTTCTCAACCCGTTTGATAAAAATGTTGTCGCAACTGCTGAATTACCTATTAAGATTCACAATCAACTTATTGAAATATCAGCCGACAAAACTCTACAACTAGAATTTTAAACTCAAGATTTAGATAAGTTTTGGCTTGCACGACGATGTGAATACGAAAGCCTAGTAACTGAAGCTTTGAAAACATTGACCTCTTCGCTACTTCTTACTTATGCGAAAAAAGCTTCTCGTCTATGGTGGCTTTAAAAACTGAATATATAAATCGTCTTATTACCTAAATGTTGTTATTACCTCGTAATATTTAATTGTCTAACACTTGTTTTTAAAAGTTAAAAATACTTAATAAAAAGATGTTTCGTATAAGAGTCATTTTTAGAGTTATATTTTTTGAACACATTGTGTCCCCCCATATTCCTGAACGAGACCACCAGGTTGAGAAACGATGATCTATAGTGATACCTCGATAATTGTGGATATCCATCTTCTTTTTTATAAATTAGTTTATATATTGCAGTTGAGTAATATACTTTATCATAAATAAACCATGAAAAACGCTGTATTATCATTACTTTCTTTGCATACATATTTATTACTTACAATAACTATGTATTTATCTAAAGACATAAATAATAATAGCATGTCTTGTCACGTTATGTTACACTCACTTACTATACATTTAGTAATATTTATTTCAAGAAATAGATCGTTACTACGAGGGTAGTCTAAAAAGTTTCCAGGCTCAACATAATGAGAGCGTTACAAATAAAAGTCGAAAGTTTATTTGAGTAGGCGTATTGCTTTTCAATTGCAAGAATTAAATGACGGCTCTATATTATTTTGTTTTTTTCGACTGATAAATGACTGTTAAACAACTGAGCATCTAATATGGCTGAAATTTTCAAGGTATTCTTTCAACGCATGTGCAATTATGGCAATTATATTACCAGCATATTTCCAACGAAAAATGGCATTTTCATGTTAAGGGTGAAAAACTTTTCAGACTACCCTTTATATATATTTTCACGGATGGTAGATAATGTTTCTAAATCATTCCGGGTGTCTATTCGTTGATTCTCCAAAATCTCATTTGGCATTTTCGAGAATCATATATATATATATATATATATATATATATATATATATATATATATATATATATATATATATATATATATATATATATATATATATTGTGAATTGGGCCCGTGGAGAAAAGTATTAAAAAGCTAAGCAAGTTCATCAGTGCTTTGCTATTCTTTCATCCGCCATCAAAAGCGCCAGCATGCGTCTCCCAAGACCGGTTTCTGATCTTAAGCCGTCATCAGTTGGGCTCAAGCTGGATACTGAAATGCGGATGAAGGAACGACTAAAGCCATGACCATTTAAATTGGCCATGTGGAATGGAGGCTGCAATCACATGCAGCCACGTCATCCTGCGGTAAACGGTTGCAGGGGTCAGACTGTTCGAAACCGTTCGTGACCCGTCTAATCTCGGGTAAGTACCAGGTATGATCGAAAAATTGTGAACTGGGCCCGTGGAGAAAAGTATTAAAATGCTAAGCAAGTTCACCTGTGCTTCATATATATATATATATATATATATATATATATATATATATATATATATATATATATATATATATATATATATATATATATATATATATATATATATATATGAATATATATGAATATATATGAATATATATGAATATATATGATATATATATATATATATATATATATATATATATATATATATATATATATATATATATATATATATATATATATAAAAGGATGGTTGACAATGTTTCTAAATCATTCCGGGTGTCGATCCGTTCTATGAAGAGTCACGACGTTTCGCCAAAATCGTATTTGGCATTTTTTTCAAGTGTTGTCCGCTTCGACTGGAGAGTCCAACTGACGTGAACGGGTCGTTGTGCTAGCTTTTATAGCCAGCCGGCGACTGCGCAAATTATATCGGGGTAGTTCGGGACTATTTGCGGCGCTCGGCAATGCTGTCGGGCGTCCGTTTATTGATTTTTCTACCTCGCCGCCACGTTGCCGCGTTACTTCTTTTTTCAGAAGGGATTTCAATACTTTTGGAATGTTGCGAGGGTAATTTCAAGGGCTTCTCTGATTGTAGTTTTCAATATTCGCTATTTCTTTGGCTCCTTCAAAATTAATTTTATGTCCTGTTTGTAGATGGTGCTGGAACAGAGCGGAAGTGGTTTGTTTGTTTTTAAGTCGTTTTTATGTTCTTGTAATCTGGCCGATATTCGTCTGTTTGTTAGTCCTATGTATGCTCAGTTGCAGTCGG
The DNA here is from genome assembly GCA_031761425.1 of Cosmopolites sordidus. Lineage (NCBI taxonomy): Eukaryota > Metazoa > Arthropoda > Insecta > Coleoptera > Curculionidae > Cosmopolites > Cosmopolites sordidus. Next base: position 130,084 of record JARFXV010000559.1, on the reverse strand, counting down.
AACAAGATATACTATATACCCCATGATTTTCCAATCTAACTTTGTCCTTGGGATTTTGTAGGATGTTTGCAACAGTTTTGTGCGGTTTGTAGGCTGTTCTGATCTTATGTTTCCTTAGTAGTCTGCCTATCCTATCTGTGATACCTTTTACGTATGGTAGCAGGACCTTTAGTGTATTTGGTTCATGCTCCTCTATTGTTCTTCGTGTTTGTGTTTTCTGACGGCGAACGGCCTTCCTTCCTGATACAATTTTCCGAATATCCATTTTGTCTAAGGGCTGTGGAAATTTTTGGTAGTTCCTCGCTTCGTGTATCTGGTAGTGTCAATTGGAAGGATCTGGAAATCAAACGTCATGACTCTTCACAGAATCAACGATAAATCTTGATAAAAATACCAAGATAAAACAGGTGCATTGATCGTTTGACCAGGTGGAATGAACTCCTTTTGCACAATTCCCTCCGAATCGTAGAAACAAATGAACATTTTTTTGATTTTTGACTTCTCGAGGCGGCTTTTTTTGGGATTTGGCTCGCTCGGGTACCTCCATTCGGCACTTTGACGCTTGGTCTCTGGATCATATTGAAAACACTACGTTGGATCACCAGTTACAATGCTGCATTTGAAGTTTTTGGTCGTCAGCCAATTTGTGTAGAACAAAGTGTACACAAACCTTCCGAAGTCCCAAACGATTGGTCAAAATTCAATGAATTGAATCTTTGGACATGTTTAATTCCATTTCCATGTATCGTAACGAAGACTTTGAATAATTTTTTTTAAATTTTACGCACAATTTCAATGTTATTTTGAGTAACCATGTAATTTTTCGGACCAGGATGTTCCTTGTCCCTGATGCCCACTCCTGGCGTGATCCTCACAACCTTTTTTGAATCATTTAAACCACTCGTGGATTCTGCCACGGAATAAACAATCCTCACCTTACACTTGTTTCATTAATTGAAACATTTCGGTGAATGTTTTACAAGTTTAAAACAAAATTTAATATTCGCTGTTTGTTCGAAGTTCATTTTTCGAACGAACGTACACTTTAAGCGCGATAACTTGGCTTCCAATGATCCGAATGTCATGAAATTTTGTCAGATCGACAGTGAAGAATGCACCATTCTAACACTTATCCTCGTCAAAAGATGGCGGCACTAGAAATAGCTATTTTAAAAAATTCTGTTTCCGTGAGACGCACCTTGTATATATAATAATAATTATTATTATTAAGGCATACTCAGCTTGCTAAGATAATCCACCAAAAACTGGAAAGCTTGGAATAGAAACTTGCCTGTGGGATCAACAAATTCAAACTGATCGGACAATATTAGCCAACAGACTAGATATAATTATCAAATATTTAGAACAAAGAACCGGTACCATTATAGATATCGCTGTACCATCAGACAAAAACGTAATTCAAAAGGAAGCGGAGAAAGTACTTAAATACAAAGATCTGGCTTTGAACGCTCATATAATTCCAGTAGTAATTGGGAGACCGGCACAGTGTCTAGAAAACTCAAAGAATATATTAAAATGATTCCAGGAGAACATAACATAATAGATTTCCAAAAAGAGGCATTGTTTGGCTCTACTCACATAATTCGATGCTGTATGGGTTAAAACGGAAAGTAGAGAAGAAACCCTAAGAGTATGGTATACTCTCGGTTTCTGCCTATATACTTACTTACCCAGAATAAAAAACTGGTGATATAAAGAATAATAACAATAATAATAGAGTATATATTAGTAGTATAGGTCAGCGCGCTATACTTGTTATCAATCCTTAGTGTATGCATAATTTTTCGCACCTCGAAAAACTGTCCAAAGTGACCAATGTAGAAGACATCTGAGAAGCAATGCCGCTTTATCTAATCTGTTTATTGGTGTGGTGTGATCTAGGGAGGGGTGAATTCATTGCCGGGTTTTATACTCTTGCTTGGAGAATATATACACACATACAACAATGCACAAGTCGCACGCGCCTTAAACACCGCGGCAGCACCTGTTTTAAACCATTGGCTCTAGGAGTAAAATTAATCTAGCAGGTTTCTTACTTCATTTTCTAATGTTGTGCACCATTTTGCTTTCCGCCCATAACTGCCCCTGATTTTAGTCTTTGTGATTCTACTTTTGATGCATTCATTTTCAATTTAAAACATTTAAATTCCGTTTTTCTAATGTATTTGATATATTAATAAATTAAGTGTTAATTAATTAGCTCTACAGACGTAATTAAGGAACTTAAATAATTAATTGTTCAGTAAGGCAACAATTAAAAATAAATATAAAGTTTAATTGATATACTTCAAATTAAATTATTAATTATTAATTTCAAGATGCTGAAAAATATTATGTCGTCATTATAATGTTTTTAAAAATAAGTTAATTTCAAAAATTAAACATAATTAATGGATTTTTTAATCCGCTTTAATATCGTATCTTTGAAACATATAACATATTTGAAATATATAAACTTTGACATGTTATTACAACATACATTTTGTTTTAATTCAACTTGGAATAACAACAAACAATAAGCAATTATATTTCTCTATTTATTTACAAGATATGAAAAAGCAAATATAAATTTAATTTACTTCTACCATTTAATGCTGATTATAAAGAATTTATTAACAAAAAAACTTTAAAACCAACATAAACTTTTATTAAATTATGTGAAATTCTTTTATTGACAATCATTCCATACTACACTACTATGAATAGAGAGTGCAACACCAAGAAATCAGATAGATAAAGAAATGAAAATTCGAGGAAAAGTTCATTATAAAAAACGTATAAAATGATTATAATTACAGCCTAATACGGTTGAAGATTAGGGTAATAAAAGAGCCACCCCTACCTATTTATGGATGGGATGATGGGGAGTTGTACTCGATGGGATGGGGAGTTGTACTCGATCGCCCACTCGCTGCCAGTGCTGTTCGACGCAATCTACTGCGGGAGGGTTTTTGGGCCCGATGCTCATTACTGAGGTTGTCACTGACCCCCACTCGCCACCGACGTCGTCTGGAATGGTGTCAGTTGCGATAAAATTGCGACCAGAAATGGAATAGTGTTCTGATGAGTTTAGGTTCACACTCTTGAGCTCTGATGGATTAATATTCGTCCGACGTTGTTGGCGTGAACGGAAAGAGGACAGTTATATTGTTGTTGGACACACGGCATCACAACGTGGAATAATGGTATGAGGTGGTATAAGTTCTGAATCACGAAACACTCTCATATGCATTCGAGACACACTTACCATTCAACGTTACCTCACAGAGGTTGTAGACGCCGAAGTTCTACCATTCCTTTGCAACAGGATAACGATCGGTTACACGTAGCACGAACTATGCTTGACACTTTTGTTACAACCAATATCCCTATATTATATTGGCCTGCTCGTTCACCTGACTTGTCACCAATTTGGTTTACTACTCACCTGGCATCCACATCCACCGACGACGGAGGATGATCTCTGGCGGTGTATTGACACCCCCCAAGCCACCATTTAGAATCTGATTCGCCCAATGCCACGTCGGCTTGAAGTAGTTATTCGAACACGTGTGGCTTATACAAGGTATTGATTTCCAGTACCCACACAAACTTATAATCATTTTACTACCTCATTATGTACTACTTATAAAATAAATTTTGTTACCCTAACTCTCTTTTTTGGGGTTGCAATTCTTATTCACAGCAGTATAGTTAAAAATGTTGGTTTAATCGTTAGTCGATCATCGTTTATCGACCCAAAGGCAAAATGTCACTGGTGAATATTATAGGGGTGTTATCGAGCGTTTGTGAAAGATAATCGTTCAAGTGAGGATAGAATATCCAGCCCCGGGAAGTTGTTTTTTGTTGCATGATTATGTAACAAGTTTGTGTGCTTCAACAGCTTTCGTTTTCGCCTGATTTATTTTCATGTGACTATTTGGTGTTCACGAAACTCAAACTGGTCAAGAAGGGGACGTTTTATGATAGTGTTACACAGTCCAACAAGTTGCGACGAGGATCATTGAGGCGATTCCGAAAAACGACATAAAAGATCTATGCTAGCATGGCTTGAACACTTGAATGTGAATGTGAAAGGGATGTATTTTGATTAAAAATAAATAATTCTAGCAAAATAAGTAGTTAAGTTTTGATATTTTTCCGACATACTGGGTATTATACAGGCTGTTTGGTGTATCGTTTGCCAAATTAAAATGGCCGATAGGATGGGCCTTTTGCTATCTGCTCAGCCTCCATAAAGCATTATTGGGCCAGAGGTTTTTTTCTGTTAATAATTTAATTCTTTATTTGAAAAATTCCAAGAGTCAGAATTGAAATTTGAATTAATAAAAAAGTTATTAGTATATTCTCCAAATTATTTTTTATATTAATGTGTAATGTTGTAGAGTTCGAATAAAAGCGATCAATGGTATCCTCATTCTATGCATTCATGCTATAAAAACGTTTTACTAACCTCACTGATTTACTAACTTTGTGTATCAGGACGCATTAGACTGATATTCGATATTACTTATTTGCGTAAATAACATACTCTAAGTAGTTAGAAAATGCTATCTCACTCTTGCGCAGTGAAATTTGGCTGCTATCTCTTTCTTACATAGGGTACTAACTTCCTTGGACTTAAAGTAAAAATAAAATCTTAATAATCAATTTCAACATAGGCATAGAGCCGGCTTTCGTCATAATTATAGAATACGTACTACTGCGGTAGAAATGACGCGAAGATTGCCAACGGAGGCATTATATGCAGGAAATCTTCACCCACTGTCTGAACATAAATCTTTTCAAAACCCTAAACAGAAAAAGTATTGTGACAAGTTCGGTTTATTTAGAGTCAATCACTAACGTTATTTAGCAGCTGGATTTAAAGCTTCACGTGGTCTTCGAATCAAGGCCAGATAATCTATCAAAATCACCTGTGAATTAACTGGGATCAGTACATTTCCCCAATTAGGTTATCAAATCCTTGATTTGTGCTTAATCGGTAGTTTCTCGAAAGTTCCGGCACCGCCCCAGCCACTACAATTATAGAAGTGTCTGTAAAAGGCACTATGACCGGCTTTACAATACACAATCTGTATGGTATAATTCCAATTCTCCAGGGGATTTAAACTATAACTAAGTCTATGTTTATTGTCGTCAATTTTTTGTTTCTATAATTTTTCCATTATGAAAAACGCGATGTAGACGAGACAAATAGTAGCGCAATATGATCAGTTTGACTTAATATAAGAACTGAACGTGGGAGATTAAAGGCACACACACACAGGCATGCCAAAATGAACTCTAAATATATAAACTCGACAGTTTTTTTACTTTATTTTAAAATTATTCCTCAAATCAAAAAGTAAGGTGATTTTTGTTTTAAAAATTCGTGCGTTTTGCGTATCGATGCAACCATTCGTTTTTAAGTAGATATTACTGTCCTTGACATCTGACAGACATTTCATATCATTGCGTTTGTTAAGTTAGAAATTGAGGTCGATTTGCTTGTTGATAGCAAATCGTTCAGCATTAAATATTGCCTAAAAAACTAAATTTCTTATTAAAAATGTTACAGTTTACAAATGTTATGCAGGCCACTTAAGATCCATGGCTTTATGGGTATTAACCGCGACCGAAAATTGTTTATAAACTCGATGGGGTCTTTCCTCCTTTTTTTCCTACCTAGAGACCTAGTGGTAGAGAGTCTAACTCGCTACCACGCTGACCACGGCTCATCTGTTCTGTAGAATGGGTGTTTCAAATTTTTATCCAGGTATAGCTTATACCTGGTATAGTCCGGGTCAAGATATTTCATTGCCTTTCGGCAAAATGTTAATAAAGTTCAATACATGTTCAATACAAGTTCAATCCCAATAAAATTCAATACAAATATTCCTAGATCCTTCAAAGGCGCCATAGTCGGAGTGATTGAACTTCTGAATAATTTTGGAAAATAAAATATTGTTATTTTTTTTTTCTTTTTTTTTCACACAGTTGTGGTAAGAAATCCAAGTACCCGGGTGTAACCAAGAGTACTTGGGTGTCTACTGACGGTCAAGGTGTCTACTGAAGGTCAAGGCGCGTCTGACTATTCCGACTGTTCCCTATATTACTGCTTTTTGCATCCATACTTCTGCTCTTTTTGTGATACCTAGTTGTTCGAGGTTCTGTATTAGAGATTTGTGGACTAGAACCATTAGCGCTCACCACAAATGGAAGGATATTAACTCTATCTAGGTGCCATATATCCTTGATTTCAAAAGTCAGATCTCTATATTTGTCAACTTTTTCCCTGTATGCTTAGTGTATATTTTCATCTAAAGGTACAGAGAAGGTAACTATTGCAGCTTGATTAGCTTCTTTCTGGTAGAGCACTAAATCTAGTCTATTTGCTTGCACCGTTCTGTCAGTTCGAATCTGCAAGTCCCAACATAATTTTATGTGTTGATTTTCTAGAACAGGTTTGGGAGCGTATTGATGATATGGTGTGAATGTTGTTAGTCATCCATATTTCAGACATAGAAGTTGATGAATAACTTTACCCATAGAATCATGTCTTGATAGGTAGCTGGTGGGGGCCAGATAGGTGCAACCCGATATTAAATGTTGTATCGATTTCTCGTCTTTATCACAGTATCTGCATATGGAGGTTGGTATATTTTGTTTCATGATGACTAACATAATTTCTCGTGGATACAACCTTATCCTGTATTGCCACTATAAATCCTTCTGTTTCTCCGAAGAGATATCCTGAGGTTAGATAGGTACTTGTAGTCTTGGAGTCAACTTGTTCTTGATTGTTTAGAGAAGCATAGTGCCGTCCATGCAAGGCTTTGTTGCGCCACTTGGTTTTCATTATTCAAATGCATTTTCTGGTTCCGGTTGCAGTGGTTCGGCCAGCCGAAGAAGAGTGTACTTTTTATTCAATACTACAGCTGCTCGATGTATGGGTGAGTGTTTTCTATAAAAGTAGTTCTTTAGGCTTTGATTTCCTTTCGTGTATCACTTCCAAACAACCCAGCCCTCTACCCAGCCTACAACCCGCCTTCCTCTCTTCGTAGATAAAGCCGCTCAATTGCAGCATTGGGATGATGCATTCTGGCTCCTGTAAATGCGCTTCGAATTTTTCTGTCTAATCTCTCCAGGTCTGTCTTTGACCATTTCAATGTTCCAAATGTGTATGTGATAGAAGGGATAGCCTAAGTGTTAATAGCTATAATTTTGTTTTTTTCTGAGAGGTGTGTATTGAGAACTGCGTTTAACTTTTTTTTAATAATTCTATTTCAAATTCTAATTTAAATTATTATTATTATTATTATTATCTATGACTAAAACATTATTTATTGATTTATGTATTTTGAATTTATTAATACAATAAAAATTATAACATAAAATTTAATTATACATTTAATTCGGTTTCACTCCCACTATCACTTTGATCTACATTAATAATAAGTGGTTCTATATTATTAGTAAATGATACATAGGAATCTTCTATTTTAATAACATCGTTAATCGAATTTATCCAGCGTTCTTGGGGAATACTATCTACAACCTTCCTAATTACTGTTGCAGCACTTGCACTTAGAATCGGATAAATGTTTTCTGCTCTAACATTGGATTTTATCTGATGCCACATATGCTCAATTGGATTAAAAATACAGTAATACGGGGGGAGGCGTAAAACCGTATGTCCTACATAGGCAGCAATGGCATTACTCCATATTCCTTTTTAATATTAAATGTCTTTAATATTTCTAGAAAGTCACATTTTGTATACAATTTAGTGTTATTTGCAGTAGGAAGTTTTTTTGGTGGTTATAATAACCATCATTGTCCATTACAGTTACGCTTTCCTTAGGCACATTGGGCAAAAGGTTATTTATAAACCAATTTTCAAAAAGTTTTTCTGTGGTATCGTCATGGTAGTCCAAAGATGAACGTTTAATATTTTTGGAGGACAACCGTAAACAATCTTGAACCCATCCATCCTCGGAACCAGCATTTAAAATTGTAATTCTTTTTCTCTTGTTTGCGGGGGTTTGTTTTGGCATTTTTTTGATGAATCTACCCATTCTTTTACTGGCGTCTCATGTGGTATCGAAACATGTTTCATCAAGGTAGATAATAGAACGATTGTCTAATCTGTATTTTTTTATAGAGTTTAAGTAGGCAAACCCTAAGTAGGCCCTCGTCGTAACGTTGTGATTCCATTAATATTTGTGCTTTATTAATTGTCCGAAATGCAAAACGCATTAGAGATAATATTTTGCTGGAGGATAATTTTGCTGCTAAGAATGTTGATTTCATCTTTCCTTAGTCGCTGTTGCAATAAATGCAATGTAGGCAGAATCACTATGAGCTTTTTTGGCTTTAATTGGCTTCGTCACAATATCTTCAACTGTAAACAACGGCGTTTTCGTTAATGAAAAGGTTTCTACTGCGGCTGAATTTACATTAAGCCCCTTATTCAATAAACAAACATACACATTTTTAACAATTTGCTTAGCATCGGACGATAAATGTTTTCTTTTAAAATTAGCACTACTGGAGACACAATGATCATTATCTTGCCAAGAACGTCACATTTTCAGCACATTTAGAATAATAAAAATACCATTGAAATGATAGAACTGCACTGTTTAAGAAAAGAATGCGAACTAAAGTAAAATATTTCGAAACTACTAAACCAGATATAAAATTAATTTTATCTTTTTACCTGTCATTTTATTCGGCCCGGACCTGTTTACTTTTTTTGCAACTTTGACTGGTTTCGCTACCAAAGGGGTCAACGGTATATCTTGATCCGTACTATATATGGATTGTAGAACCGGCCCTTAGCCAGGGCAAAATAAAATCTTTAGAAGTGGGGCAAGGAGTTTAGTAATCGTAAAGAAGCAGCTGAAGGAAGTGCCACAAGTCGATTATAAATTTAGTTGACTAAATAAATACATTAGGTTTAAATTAAAAAGTCATTTTACATTGACGATAGCACTAGATTTGAAATATATAACATAGTAAGTGTTATGTTGTTTTAGTTGAAATATTGAATTTTGAAGTAGTTTTAATCTGTAAGTATATATTTATTAATAGAAAAAAAATATTTAATTATCTGATGTATCATTGACTATTAAGTGTTAATAAGATAAAGGTAATTAAAAAAATCAAAAAGCGCTATTGAAATATTTGAAACTATTATCTTGATATGAATATTTTGTTATATTAGATTATATATAAATGAATTTTAATTTAAAATTTAAATCAATGAATTTTAGAATTATGTAAATTTAATAAAAATACAAATCAAAATGTTAGGACGACTAGTTGTAGAGGTCAATTACTGATTTTTTTTTCTTTTTTGAGTTTTTCGCCACGATCTAAAACTCAAAAAATATCAAAAATATCTATTCTTATGTAAATCAATTCTTTATTTAATCTGGGTAAAAAAACAAAAAACCAGAGACAAATTTCTCAGTGAATATTTTGTGAATATTTTTTTTTTGTTTATGTCAACGATACTTACATTGACAATAATAGTTTTTAATGACAGTGACATACTACCAAAAAATGTGTGATTAATTACTGTACTGATTGTGTATTGATATATTTAAATGTTTTTAATTGTATTCTTTAGAATCGGGAACCATATTGAATTTAAATCTACCCAAGGCATAGCAATACAGTTATTTTTATTTAAATTAATTATAGCGGTCTCTTTTAATCTTCTGTATTCTGTTACCGATTATTTTAATACCGTTTTGGAATTATTCCAATTGATTTTATGTCCCGATTCCCATGCGTGTTGACAAATTCTGGATCTAAACTCGCCCTTTCTAAGAAGGTTTTTATGTTCTTTTATTCTAAGAACTAACGGTTTAGATGTCTCACCTATATAGAATTTGCCACATTCGCAGGGAATTTTAAAACCACATTTTTGGTATTCTGTTGTGTGTTGGTTGGTTTGGTTTTTGTTATTATAGATCTAAGAGTATTTAAATGTCGTTCTAACGTTGTATTTATTTCCTACTCTTTTAATTGTCAGAAATACCACCGATGTAAGGATTTGTGAGGTTAATTGTTTGAGAATTATTATTATTATTATTAATAACTTGCCTGTTTTGTCTGGTATCAAAAGTTTTAAACGATTTATCTATGAAATTTGTTGGGTAATTGTTTTTTATTAAAATGTCTTTGGTGTGACTTGTTTCTTTTTGTAGTGTATCACTGTCGGTATAAAAAAGTTTTGCTCTGTCATATAAACTTTTAATTACTCCTATTTTGACAGATTTTGAGTGATTGGAAAATAAATTGAGATACCTATCTGTGTTTGTCGGTTTTCTGTGAACTGTGATTCAAATGAATCTCTTTGACTTAAAAGCAATTAACGATGGTGATTGAATCTTGGTTTTAATTGTTTGAAACTTAAACTGGAAAATGGAATATATATATATATATATATATATATATATATATATATATATATATATATATATATATATATATATATATATACAAACAAGAATGTATATATAATGTTAAATAAATTGTTAAATTGCGTTTTTATTTTCCAGTTTAAGTTTCAAACAATTAAAATCAAGATTCAATCACCATCGTTAATTGCTTTTTAGTCAAAGAGATTGCCCATCAAATCATTGGTTTGGAATTTCTCGACGTTAGTTTTGTCTCCTATGTTAACATCACCAGGATATAGTCACATCTGGGCATATTATACTAAATATGTTTTTCAATTTTTAAAACATTATAAAGTATGTCAAGTAAAATTAGTAATTGTTTGACCTCTACAACTAGGCGTTCTAACATATTGATTTGTTTTTTTATCAGTTTTACATAATTCTAAAATTCATTAGTACTTTCTTCATCTTCATTTTTTATGCTATCTAATAAAACCCATGATATATGATCTGAGGCTGCTAAATTTTAACATAATTTGAGTTAATTACAGAAAAAGTGCTTTAACTAGTTTATAGTTGGTAATAAAGGAATTTTTCATAATAAAATTTTAAAAGTAAACCGTGGAAAGTGCGAATAAATTAAACAGTTTACTACATTCCAAATAATCGTCCTTGAACAACATTGATTAGTATGTGTGGAGTATAACAAACAATTATTGCTATTTATAGTTTTTTGCCTTAGTTTTATATACAAAAATAAGGAAGGAAGAAAAAGTAGGAGCTCACCTGGATTTTGCTGGAGACATTCTAACTCGATGGTGTAATCCCAATCCTCCAAAGAATTCAAACCAGAACTAACGCACGAATTCGTGGTCGATTTCAGATCAAAGTCTTCGCTCATTTTCGTCGATTTTTTCTTCTACGATTTTTCAACTACGGAAAACGCGATGAGAACGAAACGAGAACACTACATTTTCATTTGAAAATCGGAAAATGGAGACGGGCACCACTGCGATCGGATAGTCGTTGGAGCAGGTGCAAAAACTAGTACGCGCTACGGTATTACCGAAAAGGCTGGCTGGCGATGACTGAACCGACTGAGCAAGTTACGGTCGACGGCTGGTGTGTATGTGTATACTACGTTCGAGAGGTAAAAGTTCTGTTTGGGGTGGTACCATGGAGTGGTACTATTTCGACCGTTGCCACGATTCAAATGACCATTCAATATTTAATCCGTGTTTCATCACGATATTTTTTATGACGGGTAATGTCTGTTATTGGGTGGGTTTAACAGAAATTTTGTTATTTTATAGGAAAACAGATGATTTTTGTTCAGTCTATGGGAGATGTTTTTGATGCGTGTATGAGATTTATTTTTAATTTTATATTTTTAATGTTATATTTTTTAATAAATGATTTAATAAGGGTACCTATAATAATGTTGTTTTTTTTAAATATAATCAATAATCAATTTAAAAAACATTTATATATCCAGAGGTAGCTAATAATTCTTAGTTTTTTCTTAAAAAACACGTCTAATTTGACAGGAAGGTAAAAAATTGTTTATTCAAAGTGCGCCATCGCTAGCTGCACATTTTTCCCATCTCTCTGACAATTTGTGGATGCTCTCTCAGAAAAATCGTACATCTTTTGAGGTGGTCCAATCATCAAGCAATTTTTCGACATCTCCGTAATTGTTGAAGTATTACATGGAAGATAGTTGAAACAACGAAAAAAACAAATGGAAGTCGGAAGGGGTCAAGTCTGGTGAGTACGGATGAGGCAAGAGTTCCCAGCCAAGTGCAGAAATGGTGTCTCTGACCGCTTTCGCTACGTTGCCGTGCTGCAAAATTACTTTTCCGTTTCTTGTAGTCCATTCTCGTCGCATTTCGATCATGGTTCACATGCATGGTTCAAATTGATTATTTGTTGGCAGTAGTGAACGGTATTAACTGTTTTATTTGGTTTCAGAAGCTTATGGTACAAGACATCCTTCTGATCCCACTAAATGCACAGCACTGTCTTCTGTTCAACGTGATTTGATCTTGCGGTCGATGTTGATGGTTGTCCCATGATTGTTAACCCATGATTTTATACGTTTTGGGTTCTCGAAATATAACCATTTTTCGTCTACAGTTACGATCCGATGCAAAAAAGTCTGTCTTTCATGCCGACAAAACAAAACTTCGCACAGCGTTTTTCGCTTTTTCATCTGTCCGTAGTTCAGCCGATGTGGCGCCCATTTTCCTGTCTTCAGGATCTTTCCCAAGGCATGCAGAAGATCACAAATGTGTTCGGCGAACAACATTTAACCTCTCTGCCATTTGTTGTTGAGTTTGAATATCGGTTTCCTCCAACAATGCTTGCAATTTGGCATCTTCAAATTTGTTTGGTTGACCTGGGCGTTTTTTGTCTTTCAAATCGAAATGACCATTTATGAATCATCGAAACCAGCGCCCACAGCGTCTTGCGTTAGGACATTGTCACCGTAAGTTTTTCTCAAGTATACGACGGCTTTCACTCGCGTTTTTGACTTGATTGAACAAGAAAAGCAGTATGTGTCGCAAATGCTCTTTATTTGGCTCGAAATTGGGCATGTTTACGATACGAAAAAAATATGACGCTAACTCGAAATCGTTCACAATCAACATCAATGGCATTGTTACTATTGTAGGAACAAAATATAAGTCGTAGCAACAATTTATCAGAATGGAATAGCAAAATGTAAATACTTTCCATATGAGATATTTGATGCTTAAAGAGTTTCGAAAACATATCAATGCCACTAATGCCATTAATGCTGTTTATCCTGGTGTCTTGGATAGCAGAACAAATCTAGTAGAACAAAAAATGAAAGTCTTGTTGAGTTTGATAACGAGAGAAATGATAACGAAGAAATATGGGTGCCATATGAAGTTTCAGATGAAAACAAAATTCAACGTGCAACTATCTGCAGTACACTTTTGTCTAGGTTATACAGATATTCTTTACTTCGACAAATTGTTACTGCAGATGACAAGTGAATGCTATATAGCCATCTACATAAGAAAATACAATGAACAACACAATCACCTTTGCACTCCTAAACTCGGTCTTCAGCCAAAAACAGCTACTGTGAGTATGGCGGGATTTTATTTTATTTAGAATTATTTTAATATTATTTAGGAAATATTCACTATGAGGTTCTGAATTCTAATGAAACCATCAGTGCTGATATTTTTCACCCATTCAGGGGTTGAAATTGACAGTGCCGGGTTTCGAGACAAGACACAGTCAAGTAGACTGAAGGAATGACCTCACGATTCTCGTTGTTCCCAAGATTTTGAGCGGCCTTTTGAGCTGCCTTTTGATTTGTTAGTGGACTAATCCATTTTCAGTATTAAGGAGTGGTAAAATATTTGTTTTTTCTTTAACTTGTACATTTCTATTACTTCAAAGGCTAGCTCTTCGTATTTCTGTTTCTTTTCCGCATAGGCTTTCTCAATGTTTTCATCTAGTGGTGTTAAGAAATCAATGATAAGAGCTGTTTTAGCTCGTTTGTTAAATATAGTTATATCTGGTCAGTTGTGCGTTATTTTACGACGGATTATAATGGGTTATATGGTTATATTATTGTGCTATTATTATTATTTTCCTTTCTATCTTTTTTCCCAGCTAAGCTGGATTTTAAATGAAGTGCGAGCTGTAACCAAAACAACTTCATTCCTCCAAAAATTTTTGGGCGATGCGAGTGGTATTAAGGATTACTGCCCTCTGCATTACTTTAAACAGATTTTCTTCAAGTCCCAGAAATTTGATGTTATTTTTCAGGTTCTTTGGTATAATGCCAGTTATTGAGATTATCAATGGCACAATATGGACTAGGTTCAACTTTCATATCCGGTTTATTTTTAACTTGAGGTCTGGATATTTTTGTACTTTTTCTTCAGTCGTGTTTTGAATGTTCTGTGTGTTTGGAACAGCTATGTCAATTAGGAATGCTGTTTTTTTCCTTTTGCCAGCAATATATCTGGCCTATTACAGTGCACGGTTTTGTCGGTTATTATTGTTTGGTCGTAATATAACCTGAAATCGGCTGAATCTAGAACCGCCTCCAGGGAGTATTTATAATAGGGAACTCGCTCTGTTATAAGGTTATTACCACTTGCAAGCTCTTGGTGGACGCCAGCTGGCCTGGCTCGCCACCTGGTTATGACGATGAAGATGTCCGTCTGGGAGAGTCTGCCGCATGCTCCTACAATATTTTGGATAGTCTCAGGTTTTTCGTAGCATTTTCTACATGTATCATTTAATACTCATGCATCATTAATGATATATTAGTGATGTTTCCTATATTTTATTAGTGTAGTTCTAATTATTCGTTGTAGCCTTTCAATATCTGGGTTTGGCCAAGATATAATTCCAAACGAATATGTCAAACCTGGTATAGCAAAAGTGTTTATAGCTTTTACTATATTTCTACTGTCTAATTCAGACCTGCATATACTTTCAAGACTGGACGTGAATTCTTTAGTTAGTGTTGCCTTAATGGGTTTATGGTCAACTCTCTTACACTGTTGTATTCCAAGATATATTGGCTCGCATTGGCTCTATATATTCTTGTTCTGCAGTGACATACCCTGTCATCTCTAACTTAGATCCTCTCTTTATGTTAATAGTTCTGCATTTATCTAATCCAAAGTGCATGTTAATATCAGTTGTAAATTTCTCTCCAACCTGAATGAATTCTTGATAAATTTCGATGGCGATGTTGCATATAATTTTAAATCATCCATGTACAGCAGGTGCGATACATTTTGGAGTTTATATCCGATTTGCGTCCTTTTAATTAGATTAGAGAATAGATTCAGTGCCAGGCAAAATCACAGAGGGTTTAGAGAGTCTCCCTGAAATATACCGCTTGTCACCCTGATTTCCTCAGTCTTGGGGGTTCCATTTTGAGATAAATAAATAGTGATGTGCCAATCTTTTATCAGTTCTTGAAGTGTGCTTATTAAAGCTGGGTGAACTTTGTATAGTGTTAGTATCTTAATTAGTCAAGAGTGTGGAATCGAGTCGAAGGCCTTCTGATAATCAATATAACAGCCTGATAAATTTCGATTCTTCTTCCGAGCGTGTTTCAATATAACTGAATCAATAATAAGTTGTTCTTTACATCCCTGCATTCCCTTTCGACAACCCTTTTGCACTTCATTTAGTATATTATGTTTGTCTATATGTCCTGTGACTAGTAGTGTGAAACATGATAGTAGTTTATATATCGTTTGAAGGCAGGTAATTGGCCGGTATCTCGCTGGGTTATTAGAAACGGTTCCTTTGGGGGTAAAGGTGTTTGTGAAAAATGGTAAGAAATCGAGGAATTTCTTTTGGTTATCTTATAAACTCATTGAAATATCTGACTATGAAAGGGTGAAGATATGTGAGCTTTTTATACCAGTAATTATGAATGTTATCAGTTTCAGCGCCCTTCCAATTATGCAAGTTTTTTGTTATATTCTATAGTACAGTTATAGTAATTTCAGGATAGGGCATTTGTTCACCTGTGTTCGTATTTGCTTCTTCCGCACGCAACCAATTGGTCTGATTGTTACATTGGCTGTGATTTGACCAAATCGAGGACCAAACTATCTGTATATCTTGGCTGGACGGTGTACTAGAACTCCCCACAAGATTTTTGTTATTAACTCTATCTATTAGGTTTCTATAAAATTTTCGCTTGTCTTTTCTAAAAAGACAGCTTTGCTGCTTACGCCTCATAGGTTTTTATATCGATCTAGATGAGAACTATGTACTTTAAGTTTTTGTTTTAGGGTATCGATAACCTCTTCGACATGCTGATTTTTTTTATCATATTTAGCATGAATTCTAAATCTTTCTAATATTTTGGTTGCTTTTATCGTCAATTTTTTACTTGGATTGTCTCGATTAAATTCCAGAAGTCTGCCTATATCTGCTGGTATACTTTCAATCTTGCGCTCTAATCTTTTTTGCCATCCCTGTTTAGTGTTCTGCTGTGATGGTGTCTTCTCATAAGGTTGCTTGATTATTTTAGATCCATTTACAACTGCTGCAGTTTGAGCCGCGCAACAGACAACAGTGTGCAGGTCTTCGAATGAGTTGAGCATTCTTGCCAGTCTAATGGTGGAACTTTGTTTTGGTATATAAGGCCTTATTGTTGGGTCAGTTCCTAGGTATTCCATTAATATTGTAGTGAACGTTTCGCGGATCAAGCGAACTAGTTTTCTATCGGATTGGGCATCATTTGAAATATATGTTTGTTCTGATGTAATATTATTGGCTATATTATGTGAAGCGTCGGTGGGAGTACTTGCTCTAGTATTCTGAATTTCTTCATTAATATGAGAGTCTGTGGGATGTAATTCATTTGCAACTTCTTGTTGCAACTGTGCGAGTACGTTTTCTTGAATGAGTTTATTTCTTATTATGACCCTTCTTTGATCAGATATACGTTGTGCTGTAACTGGGATATCTGGATACTGCAAGGTAAATAACCTGTGAAGTTCATTTCGGTATACTGTCAGATCTGTTTCTAATTCAGTGATTTTGTAAAACGTACGCATGATGAATGTGTTTATATCAAGAGTCCATTTCATGCGTGTTCGTTTCCTACCAGCCTGGGTGGTCGCAGATAGTAAGTCTATTATTATATTATTATATAAGTCTATTATTTTTTTTTATCTCCGCGTTTGCTTGATTTAACCTAAAGGCGTTCGTACGCCCTCTAAGGGGAACATTGACTTATACCAGATATCCTAGATATCAGAAGGATTAAGCTCTGGGGGCCCCCTTCCCTGTTATAGGGCCGCAAGGTGACGCTAGAATTATTTGACGTTCCTGAGTTGTTCAAGAACTTCCGAACGGTTCTCGCTGTTCCCAGTAGTGCTGTTTTTTACATGGGCTTGAAAAGTTGTTCATTGAGACCCAATGCTTTTATGTTCTTCGGCAGGCTCTTTGGAATAACACCCATTGTTGATATTATTATGGGAACTATTTCTACACTTTTCATGCCCCATTGTTTTTTAACTTGCTCTTGAAGTTCCTGGTATTTCTGAATTTTTTCCCTTTGCTTCTTTAATATATTATTGTTATTAGGAATGGCCACATCGATAAATAGAGCGCGTTTAGATAATAATAATAATAATTAGTGCCACATAGTTCGAGAATTTTTGTCTTAATGTCAACGGAATACTGGGTTATAATGAAATTTATCCCCAGGTTCCGAGCCGAACTCCAGCATCGCGGGGGAGGAATCGGTTTATGGTTTCCAGCTCTTTGAGCTGAGAGAGTGACACCAAGTCGATGATAATAATAATAATTATTATTATTATTATTATTGCGCTCAGTATGGATAGATTAAACATGGCTTCATGAACGTTCAAGACTGATTTATCGAAAATGTGTTATTTTGCAGCATGACAATGCAAGACCTCCTAGTGCCAGAATATTCCAAGAAAAAATCAAAGAGTTAGGCTGGAAATACTTCGTCACCTACCGTATTCTCATGATGCTGCATCGTCAGGTTACCATATTGTCATATCTATGAAATATTTTCTTCGCGCAAAAAAATATTACTGCGAAAACTATCAAAACTGCACTCTAAAAATATTTTACTTCAAAATTACCTATA
The DNA here is from genome assembly GCA_031761425.1 of Cosmopolites sordidus. NCBI lineage: Eukaryota > Metazoa > Arthropoda > Insecta > Coleoptera > Curculionidae > Cosmopolites > Cosmopolites sordidus. The sequence goes on along the minus strand of JARFXV010000559.1, from coordinate 112,018 downwards.
TTTTACAAAATAGGAATAGAAAGTTTATCAGAGAGGGCAAAGATGGTCAATAACGATGAAGATTAATTATATGGTAGATTAAAACTGCATTAACTCTTAAATCAATTAAAATTTTATACAGTATCAAAAAACGATATTACTTATAGGTACATCTATTATATTATATTAATCAATAAATTTTCGATCGCCTTCCATAATTTTTTCTTATTTGTCCGGCAAACGTTTCTTGAATCATTCTTCGACTGACTTCCGAATTTTGTAATTCCAAAAAATGTAATTAAGAAAAGATGGTAATCTGAGGGGCAAATTTGAAGAACAAGTGGGTGTAGCGCTTCCCTTCACATGATTTTTAACACACACATATTGTCAGAATCTTTTTTGAATCGATTCATAATTCAAGTTGAACATTTGTGGTTTGTACGAAAGTCGTTCGAAACGTTCTCGGCCTGACATTTTCAACGCCACCTTGGAATTCAATACATTTAGACCAACAATATTCCAACTTTTTAATATCCATAATATAATGAGATTGGTCCAGCTTTGACCTCATTATTGTAAGTGTATTTTCGTCCAATGAATATTTTCTTCAGGCTTAAGCAGGAAATAATCGCTGGGAACAAAATTCGACATATGTGGAGGTAGTTCGAAGTTCATGTCATGCCGTTTTACCCCCCGGTTATGATTCTATGTTTTACTAGGTAATCTATAAGCACCACACTACGAAATTTCCAGAAAACTGCAGCCTTCGTTTTTTGAAGTGTTTACGGCTTTGTCTCTAGAGTACAATCATTTGCACGACAAATGCGGCATCCATCGAGCGTGAGATTCAGTCGGTGAATATTTAATACAACATTGTGACGATTCCAGTGGTTCTGGTGAATTCTGAACGTCTTCAATGGATATACGACCACTTTTGAATTATTTACGGAAGAGGAAAAAACATATTAACGTCGTAAAGGAATCTAACTCATGGTATATGCTCATTGGGGTTAAACTCTCTATCATAAGTACTTTATAATAGCTCGAACTCCAATCAATTTTTTCAGAATATATTAAAAGGTGATTGCTTTACTTGATCGCCACAAACAAGCAACTAATGGCGCGTATCTGAAACTTTATAACACGACCTGTAACGAATTATAAAGGGGGTTTCAAATTGAGCTTTTTTTTTAAATTCTTCAATAAAACACAACATTTCAAAAAACTTTTTATTGATAATTGAAGCATAGTGTATGACATTTAAACACAAAAGACAATATCTGCCAAATGACCACCTCCTGCAGTTCCACAGACGTCCACTTTTTTGTCAACATTTTGAATGGCATTTTGGTACAACCGTGGCTCTATCTCACCAATGACTTGAATAATTTCATTGGTTCAGAAATCGATTGTGGATTGTTCTTATAGACCTGGCTTTTCACGTAATACTAAAGAAAATAGTCCAACGGTGCCAAATCATATGATTTTGGTGGCCAATTAATATCATCGTGTCTTGTAACAACTCCTCCAGGAAATTCGTTTATCAATAAATCAACTGTTTCATTAACAGAGTTAAGTGCAGAGCCATCCTGTTGGAATCATATATCCTCCAGATCAATATTATTCAATTCAGCCCACAAAAATCCAGTTATCATCTCACGATATCGAATACCACAGTTACAGCTTCACGAGCAGCATTATGAAAGAAATACGGCCCAATTACACCTCTTGGCCATAATGAACATCAAATAGTGACTCGTTTAGGATGTGGCAATTTTATTTATTAACATAGCCACCAATTTAAAAATGTGATTCATCTGAAAAGATGTTTTTTGAGAAAAATCATCTGTTTGTTTTTTGACCCCATTGACAAATGCACGACGTTTTGAATGATCCAGTGGCTTTAGTTTCTGAATTTTAGAACCTTCAGAGCTAAATCCTTTCGTAAAATACGCCATGTTGTGGATTCACTGAGTCGAAATTGTTGTGAACGTCGACTGATAGAAATTTCTGGGTCTTTAGCAACACTTTCACATACCAAATCAATATGCTCTAGTGAACGACTACTACGACTATATATTGCTCTTGTTTTATCTTCCATAAAACCAGTTTCTTCAAATTTTTTAACAATTCGATTGATAGTGCTTTCTGATGGACGATTGTGCAAACTGTAAATATTATGTACTTTTCTAAAAACATTATTAACTGAACGCCTATTTTAATAAAACAATTCAACAATTTTAACTCGTGGTTGTATTATGTACGACCCCATTCTTATAAATGTTATACATTACACTTCTGAAATGAGACTATACCTAGGCAAATTTACAACGCCATCTGTGTTTTATTCAAGAATTTTATGATCCAGTAATGAGTTCTCGTGTCAACCGCAAAGCACCTTTTTTCTGAGACGCCCACTAAGAGTTGCTGTTACCGGATCATTTCTACATATATTTTAATGAAAAGTTCACAGAATATTCATAAAATGTCAGTTTATTATATCCTATTTTAATAAATAAATTTATATCAACTGTATTTTCAAAACAAATCATAAAATTATGCTGTTTTTTGACCGAATTAACCTTCCCCCTCTCTAAAAACCGTTCAATTTGAAAGACCCGTTACTTAACAAATATTACAGTCATTTGATATTTGATATAATTAACACTCCAAAAACTTCATTACCGTCCAATTTATGTATATGAAAAATATTATATCCCCTATTTTCATTATTATGCCAGCCAAAAAAACTGTCTCCAGAAGAACGATCTTACACCATTAAAAAACAATGGATGTTGTAAAATATAAATTATCGACAATATTCAAAAATTTTGAGATGTGCTTAATTAATGTCTGGAATCATATTATTAATCGCTACCCTCACAAGATTTAAGCTGTTTGTGGGACAAGCCCCCTTTTATTTATTGTAATTTAAGACGGCATAGTCGGTAATAGACGGTAAGTCTTAATAATAAGGATTAACTAAAACAAACAAAATTTATAAATAATTATTTATTAGAATTGTGCAGGCAATCCACTTTTTATCATCAATTATCATCTGCTTCACAAATAGAGCATCAGACATTTGTTTAGCAATATATCGCACGTAGAGATTCGGTTCATCAGATTTGTTATGGAAGACGTACACTTTTTTTCAGTTGGTCGCAAACGGTCAATTTGCTAAAATTTATCTTATCTGCTATCTCACGGTTGGTGGTGAGTGAATCTTCGCCTATTATGACATTCATATTCTTAACATCAGTACTTGAGGGAGAGCCAGAACGATGTCGGTCTTCCAGACGAAAATACAACTCATGGAAATAACAAAATATACAAACCATCGCATATAAAAAAATCTACGTGCTATTTACAATATTATAAGCAATTCAAAAATTAAACATCTGGAATCAACATTTTCTTTATATCTGGGAAAACCAACTTTAGGAGTTTTCTAAACGACAAAACGTTTATTATCAAGTCGTAAATGCCATACGACCGGTTAAACAGAAAATTTTTGCGAATTATTTAATTGCCCCTCTCGAGCCATACCGTAATGATTTTTACGATCGGGCCTAGAGACTGTACGTTCAGATGCGAACGTTGTAAAACGGCAGACGGCAGCTTTTTGGTTTTATTCTTTTCCGACGATCTATTTCACCGTCGTCCCCTAGTTTGATCAGGTAATCGGTAGAGTCGTTGGAAATATTTTTGTTCAATAATGTAAAAAGAAGTTGGAGAGTGTTTTAAATATCTCCACAATCCCAGCATTCTTGTTGTTCCCCATATACCTACCAGACATGGACACTTACGAAGATTCTACCTTTTTCTCTTCTTCTTCCTTCCTCATATATATATATATATATATATATATATATATATATATATATATATATATATATATATATATATATATATATATATATATATATATATATATAACGGGTATTCCATTAAGAGGTTTCGAATGTTGGTAACGAATAAAAGGAACGTTTTATTGGCCACCAAGGTCATGCGACTTGACGCCGCCAGACAATTTTTTGTGGGGCTATGTGAAGAGCAAGGCTTACGAAAATAATCCGCAAACCGTTCAACAGTTGAAAGAAGAAATTAGGCGAATAATTCGTGACATAACTCCGCAAATGTGTTCAGCAGTAATCGAGAATTTCAACAAAAGAATTGTGAGCTGCCAGAGAAGCCGTGGCGGTCATTTGACAGATGTTTTATTCCACGTATAATTGTACACTATCCAGCTTCGCATTGCCATAAATAACTTTCAGGTATGTTATGAAACGTTTCTTTTATTCGTTAATATATATATATATATATATATATATATATATATATATATATATATATATATATATATATATATATATATATATATATATATATATATATATATATATATATATATATATATATATATATATATATATATATATATATATATATATATATATATATATATATATATATGAAGATTCTATCTTTATCTATTCTTCTTTACAGAAGAGTCGTGATCTACGGAAATTCATTTCGTTTGCCTACTTCGTCTAAGGTGAATTCCGTTAAAAACGAAACGAATGAACAAAAATGTAAAAATTTCGGAAATTATGACAGATAGGTATAGGACCTGTTTAACAATTAAAAAGTTGAGATCTAATGTTCTGATAATATTAAAAATTATCTCAGTTATCCTGGACACTCTGTATAACCTAGAGAAATTTTGTTTGCATTAAAAGTTAAGTCATAGATTCACTAATATCTCTGCCAAAAATGATAATCCTATATCAAAAAAGAAATGACATATGACACTGCAAAATTGAGTCTACAACTGCGATATTTTTTACAAAATGGCGGATATTGGTAAAACCATTAGATGTAGATATAGGAAGGGTATGCTTCACAAAATATGTTTAGAGTCGCATAGAGCAGAATTTAAAAATGGATGAACATATAGGGTGTTCGATAATAAAAAAGAAAAACTATACCCCGCCACGGTTTTGTGAGACACCCTGTATAAATAAAATGAACTTTAAAATTATTTCATTTAGTCAATGCGACGTTGCCACTTTTAATTTTTTGCTGATTAAAAAATGTACGGCTGATTAAAAAATGTTTTAACAATGTCCATTAGTTTATTTGAAGTTAATTCGATAAATAACATCCAATTATTATTTGCCAAATATACTTTTACACATATTTGTTTAAAATTTGACAATAAATTAATTATTAAATTCTTATCATAGTATTTCGATTGACCATTTAATAATTTTTCATTTTTTTCGCGGAAACTCAGTTTCTTGTCCCTTCAAATGGTGTGAAGAATCGTTGGTTAAATTTACGAAAGTTAATTCCTTTACACCCTGTGTTGATACACACACACAAGATATACGACTTTTCCGAAAGCCATTGATAAAAGTGTCTTTGTCTTTAATTTTTCAGTTTCATTATCTATATTTAGTTTTATAATTTGATATACGACTTTTCCGAAAGCCATTGATAGAAGTGTCATTCTCTTTTATTTTTCAGTTTCATTATCTATATTTATATTTAGTTTTTTAATTTGACCTAAGTAGGAAACGGTGGCGGCTAGTCGAGTTATAACACTTTAAAACGATCATCCTCTTGTTTAGAAGACGACGCAAAAAGATTCGATATAGTTGGTTGTTTTAAATATTTCTTTTACAGTCATTGAAAAGAGGATAAATCTTTGTACTTTTTATCAGAATGCTCTCTTTTAATAGCAGTGGCGGCTCGTGGGTTTTCAAAGTGAGAGGGCGTAGAAGAAAATAGTGCTGCTGAAGAACTTTTTTTGCTTTCCCCTTCCTCCTTTTTACTTTTCGTCCTACTGAAACCCTATAAAGGAGGCGAAGCAGGAAAATGAATTAAAGGAAAGAAACTGAACGAAAATAAAATATGGTGTTTTGCTCTCAAAAATTGTTTACTATGATAAATGCTGGAGGGGCGGCGCACCAACGCCCTCCCTCACGAGCCGACACTGGTACGAAATTCTGCGATTTGTTTGTTAACTTCAGGATTCAAAGAATAATAATAATAATTTTAATGATTATTTTACCTTATATAAATATAAATGGATTCTTTCAATATAAAACGCTCATTTAGTTAAAAATAAAATATTTTTAAGCGGACGATATTAACAAATGTGAGGTTTATAGATACTTAACTCATTCATTAGTTAGCTGCAATGTTCTTGGAAGATACTAATTTATAATGAAACGTATCGGATATCATTAAAAAGCTTTTAAGGCAACAAAACGAAATTAAGGCCAGACAAATCACTGATTTGAAGGGTTGAGATCCTATAATAAATAGGTACTTAAATTACTGGATACGGGATGTACCAAAAATAAAATACAGGCCTATATCTAAGAAATATGATGTGATATTAAGTGATGTTTTTATATTTTATATTAAATTATAGCTTGAATACGATGGTTCTTCGAAAAATTTTGACTGAACTATGGGACTCACTGTGGTTTTATAAATATTTATTTAGTATATAATTATATTTTTAGATATAAATATTATTAAAGGGGAATGTCCACTTGATCGTACTAATTAGCAATATACAATAATTAACTTTGTACAGTAAATACAGGTAATAAAGTAGACGATTACTAGTGCGATTACTAGAAGAAAAAAAATCATCTACATTTTAAGAGTGGTTTCGTTCTTTAAAAATTCATCAGTTAATATTTATCTCTCGAACTAATCGAAATAGACCCAGTCGTCCTTAATTCCGAACATTAGATAATTTAGGTGAACGTTATATGGTAACGACACCTAGGAGTTGGCGTGCTACTATCATATTCCGACCTCTAACTTGCGACAGGTGGTCACCCTTGAGGGCTAGGTTTAAATAAAAGAAAATCAGAGTTGCTTACGGTACTTGATCGAACTAATTACACAGACCTACAAGACATTTTTTTTGGTGCCTAGGATTTCAGAACCGATTTTAGCTATATTTGGGGCGCTAAATATAAATATGAAATCAGTTTTTCTCTATCTGCTCTACTTTTTTAGATACATTCACTTATCTATAAATATTATGTCAATGCAATCAATACATTCAAATTGTGGGTATTCTAAAATTATTATACAAGAATTGGTTTCTGTATATTTGCCCTATTGTCAGTCTGCCGTTGATTTAGTTCTAGGAAAATCCACTAGAAGGTATAAGTATTGCTTTTCAGGCAATTGAAATCAACAATAGATTTGAGGTTAGTTTGTGCGTTCTCGACGTGCAGGGGATATCGAACTTGGCCTCGAGTGATATTCGTGCTTAGGAAAGAGTTGTTATAAAGTTAACCTAAAATGTATTTTGTTGTAGACTGTTGAATATGTGTTGTTGAATAGAAATAAAATGAATTCAAGTAGAACTTGTGTAAATAATTCTGATAGGTTTTGCTATATATGTAGAGCATACACGTTAAAAGAAAACAGAAAAACTGTTAGCAACTTTGTAAAGAGAGCTTATCTTGGATACTTTGGTGTTAGGCTTGGTGATCAGAATAAAACCTGGGTACCGCATCTGGTCTATAAAACTTATACAGAACATTTACGACAGTGGACTATCGGAAAAAGAAAAAGACTAAAATTCGGTGTACCGATGGTTTGGAGAGAACCCAAAAACCACTTCGATGACTTATTTTTGCTTAGTAAATATTACTGGAATCAATCGAAACAACCGTATCAAGTGGACTTTGTTGATTTAGTATCTGGAAGACGCCTGGTCCCTCACTCAAAGTAAGTACCGTTCAGAATACAATGCAAGTGGTAGCAACGAAAATAAAAACATTTTTCGGACATTTTTGTTACCCACAAATCAAGCTTCAGAGGTGTGATAGCAAATAATTAAGAATGTATTATATTAATTACATGTGGCAACGCCGTCAAAGAGGTTAGGACGCGCGCGAAATTTAAACATACATCGAGTGCGGTACGTGGAGATATCAGTGTCATACACATTTTATATTACAAAACATACGAAGTACTTTTTATTAATACAGTTATATTTATTACATAAAGTAACACATAACAAAAAAATAGTATTATATAAATAAACTTTAATTTAGAAGATTTTTTTCTTTATTTTCGAAGTAATTAAAAATGTTTTCTAAAATTTTTTTGGCTTTAGTAACTTTCACAATACTATTCTCATATTTACCTAAATCTTGCACTATACCAGCATACATATTTGTTTTATATGCGTCTTCAAGCATTTCATAGGTCACGTTTGCAGCAGCCATTTTTTTCCTCATACCTGTAGATACAAATCTTTCAATATGTGTAGTTCTTTCATTGCATTAGGCAAATTTTTCGAAAATTTTATTTTATTGCAAGCATCATCCCAATTCAGAAAAGAACCAAGTACATCATTTGTTGTAATATTTAATATAAGCATACTTCTAGCTCTTTTGCTTTTACGCGGCGTTGCCATATATAAATACTACGGGAATTAAATAGCACAGAGCACACATTTGACGCGTGTGGTATCGACAGTACTACCTTAACTTAAAATAGTGTAACTTATATTTCACTAAAATGTTATATCTTAGAAATTTGAGCTCCTAGGCAAAAATCAATTTGAAATTAAATCATCAAAGTCGGGTGAAATCAGCCCAAGTACCATCGCACCAAAACAACTGTTGGCCTGTGTTATCAATATACAATAATTAACTGTATTATTAATACATGTAGTAGGACTAGACAGAAGTAGACAGAATTCTGCTTCTCTTATATTTAAAACTGGCTTGCAAGCGTGACCATCTGACGCAAATTCGAGATCGAAATATGCTAGTAGCATGCCCTAGGTGGCGTTACGGTATAATGTTCCCTTAAAATGACCGATGTTCGGAATTAAAGACAACTGAGTTGTCTTGTTAAAGAACGAAATCGGTCTTAAGCTGGGATATAGGTCCAGTATATAGTCGGTCCAGTCGTACTACCTGTATGAATAATAATTATTTTATTATTATTCACGTATGGGCCATGGTAGACCACGCGAACTACAATTAGAGGCGTTGGTAGCCTTCCTTTGTGCCCATACTAATTTCATTCTTTTGTTATGAGCTTTTTTTTCCTTTCGTCAGACGAAGTTGTTTCACTCTTCCTACATTTTTCTCTTTGGCCAACCTTCCAAACGTTAACCTTGTGTCTGAGACAGCCTCTATCCTGAATTTCACTTTGTGTAATATTTGCTGATCTTAGGTCCTCTTTAATTGCAGCAATGCATTTAATTATTTCTACTTTAGCTCAACTCCTGTTTTCATAAAATTCGACTATTTGTCTAGTTAGCCTACTCGGATTCATCTGGTTTATGTGTCCGTAAAACTTAAGTCTTCTTTTTCTCATATCGCTATGTATATCTGTGTATTGTCTGATTCGAAGTCGGTATGTTGTGTTATTTATTTGTTTGAGGCCTAGGATTTTTCTTATGATTTTTCTTTCATTTTTTTCAATGTCCTCGGTGTCTCTCTTTCTAACAAAATGAGCGTTCCTTCTCCATATAGACATTCTGGTTTAATAACTGTGTTGTAATGTCTCAGTTTTGTGTTTTTAGATATGCATTTTTTGTTTTAAGTATTTTGTGTAAGTCTCAATGCCGTTTCCATTTTTTGACATCAACCCTTATTGGACGCTCTTTCCAACCCATTTTCCATGATTATTTCACCCAAATAACTAAATTGAAAGACTCGTGCGATGTTACCATATTTTGTTTTTAGAAATGGTGTTCTTAGTCTGTTGCAGGTCATGTATTGTGTCTTTTTAAAGGAAATTTGGAGTCCTACCTTTTCTGCTGTTTCTTTTAGGATTTCAATCTGTTTCTGTGCCGTTAATACATCTTGAGTCAAAATTGCTAGATCATCAGCAAACGCCAGACAATCAATTTTAATGTTGGTTCTCCCCAATTTAATGGGCTGGTCAATATTCAGGGCCGGCATTTTTTCATGCCACTCCTGTATTACTTTTTCTAGAACACGGTTAAATAAGAGTGGTCAAGGTCCATCCCCTTGTCTCACTCCAGTTTTAAATTCGAAGGGCTCTGAGATGTCATCCATGAATTTAACTTTTGACCTTGTGTTAGTTAATGTTGTTTTAATAATTTCCAGCGTTTTCAGATCTAGTTCTTGTTCTTTCAAGATTCGGAATAAAGATTCGCGACCAATAGAATCATATGCTTTTTTGAAATCCACAAATGTACAGACGAGATTTTTATTGTACAGTTTTTGATGTCTTAGGATCAACTTTAAATTTAGGATCTGTTCAGGGCAGGATCTGCCAGGTCAAAAACCTGCTTGATATTCACCAATTTTAGCTTCTAACTGTCCCTGTGCTCTGTCTAGTAGACATTGAGATAGAATCTTGTAACAAACTGGGAAAAGAGATATCCCTCTGTAGTTGTTTACATCCGTTCTATCTCCTTTCTTCTGTAGTGGATTGATTAGAGCATCTTTCCAATCTTCCGGAATCCGTTCGGTTCGCCAAATTTCTTGTAGAATTTTGGTTATTTTCTTGATTGTACCTGGACCAGCGGATTTCAAAAGTTCAGCAGTGATTCCGTCTTCACCAGAAGCTTTGTTATTTTTAAGTCGCTTGATTTGCCTAATTATTTCATCTTCATTCGGTGGTAATGAATCTGGGTTTGTCTGCTTAGGGTTTAGTGTTGGTAATGCGTTTAAGGGCTCAGAACAGTTTAGTATTTGTTCAAAATATTTCGCAAGTTCTTTGCAATTGTCTTGGTTATTTAGAGCTAATTGTCCGTTTTCCTTTTGAAAGCATAGGCTCTGCGGTTGATAGCCTGTTAATTTAGTTTTAAATGTTTTGTATTTTTTTGGAAATCTTTTTCTGTTTCATTAAGTTGATTGTTTTCATATTTGCTTTTAGTTTGTCTAATTAGCTTCGATGTTTCTTTTCTTACTTCCAAAAAGATGTTATAGTTTGCTGTTTTTTGACTGTTCCAATCTTTAAATGCTTTACTTCGGCTTAATGCAGCTTGGTCGCAAACTTCATCCCACCACGGATGTTTTCTACGTTTTTGTAACGAGACTAACTTTAAGGCTGTTATAATAATTTTTTTGTTTACAGTTAATGCAGTTAATGTAATACAGTTAATTATTATATATTGATCATTAGTATGATCAAGCAGACAAAACTTTGATGTTCCTTTATAAAAATTGTTTGTTGAAAGTTCACTAAAATAATATTTCTGTACCCAATCCAAAATAAAGCAACATAACTGATTTTTTTTATGAATACTCGCAATAGACAGATGTTTTAGATTGGACAAATCTTGAAACTGTCCTTCGTCCTGAGTCTCTCACATTAAGGATTTAAAAAAATATTTCAATCAATCCTCAAAAAACCCGTCATTGTCCTATCTATATAATTTAAATATTAGAACCATCGGTGTGAAACACCAACTTTTTCAAACTTCTCGACGCGCGTTTCGCCAACCATGTTAGCATCATCAGAAGATGATTTAATCTATAGATTATATCATAATATATAGATAGATTAAATTATCTCCTGATGATGTTAATATGGTTAGCAAAACGCGCGTCGGGAAGTTCAAAAAAGTAATTTCTTGTTTAGTGATAAATCTCTTCCAGCTTAATGACTAAATCAACAAAAAATATACATTTTTGACATGCGCACGTTAATATATAACTGTTTAGTTTAAAAATAAATGTTATCATTTATTTCGGCTATTTTTATGTTGGTTAAGGTACACAATGGTAAACTATATTTTTTCGTAAGTTTGTTTTCATATAAAGTGTGACAGGAAAACATCTTGAGATCGCCGAATAGCAAAATATCACATATTGCTAGATTAGGAGAACAGAACGGGTGCCCAAAAAATCGACATTTTTTAACTAGAGAAACCACAATATTAAAAAATTCACAGCATTAATATTTTCAAATATACCTGCTTTCAAATATTTAATGTTATATTATTAATTACTTCTGTGCTAATAGAGAATATAACACAAATTTCTTGTTATCCAACCGTATGCGCATATGGGTGGCTTTTCTAAGGATTAGGAATATCATTAGAAAGTGCATTTCCTTCATTAGTTTGTAGCATTTGCAAATTACATTGGCTTTATTTATAGAAAAATTACTGTGAATTGTGCCGTATGCATTATATATTGCGTGACCGCACAATGTGATACTATGGATTCCTAGAATCTAAAGTTTGCGTACAGCGATAGGTGCTTACACAGTTACAAACTGAATGAGTAGAATTATCTTATCTGCATGACCAGAGGTTCTGGCACAATTTATATTTGTTTTATTCCCGTACAATATAAAGGGTATTTCAAATTGAGCGGTTTTTTTTAATTCTCGAATAAAACACAGAATTTGTGTTGATTTCAAATAACTTTTTTTTTCAATTGACTTTGATTTCAAACTTTGATTCTTTGATAACTTTGATTTCAAATGACTTCTCTGTGGACTTAGATTTGATATTACCCTCACTTTCAATCCTCGATTTTGACGTATTCAGTGAGGAGATATTCACCCGTTCCGTTGTATCCATTCTTGCACAGATACGTAGATTTTAATCATGCGATTGCCAGTGGTCTACTCCATCTATGCATGTACCAACTTCCTTTTTTAAGATCACTTTAGGTCTTTTAAACCTTTCCAATTTGTCTAGTTACATACCATATAAAAAAAGATGTGTGCGGTCTACAGTGAGGATGCTGCTGACGATTCCACGTGCCGTAAGTGGTTCAGAACCACTTACGACAGTGGTAAGAGTTCTCTAACATTTTAAACCTTATCGGCGCACCACGCTCTGGACGATAAGCTGAGGATGATAGCAATTAAATGTTGGTGCTTACTGAAAGTGATCGGCATAGAACAGTTCGAGAGATCGGAGAAATTCTTGGCTGTCACAGTATTAAGGTGATTACTCCAACTTTGAATGATTAGCAAAGATTACACAGGTCGACGAATTTAAACTTTTTGAGGTAACATTGATGAAAACAGGTGTATATGAAGTATTTTGTATTCCTAAACCCGAAAATGATAAGCTTACTGCAACACATAGTATAGTTTTTTTACAGGGGGTCGGTACTTAGGGGAAAAAAGGAGACGACATATTTTTACAATCTGATATTTAGTTATTTACAAAGACATTACTGAAGATTATGCGAATAAAAAATATATTACTTGAGATGTCATAAAGCAGAAAAACTTTCACTTTTTCCTCTTGCGTCGCCCAAAATAGATGGGTTCCAGCGTCCCAGGCAGCTTTCTTCCATTGTTCTGATGTCCTGGTGAAACCTCGCCCCTTGTTCGTCGCTTACTGCACCCAAATTTTCCGGTAGAAAATCAAATGGGGAAAAATGCATTTTTAAGGACATGCAATGCCCTAAAAAAAATCCAAGTGGGAATATAAAAATTCCGTTTTACGGACATCCTAGTATTTCATAGGCTTTCAAGAGTTCATCTATGAGGTTTTAATAGTTTTCATCTTTCTTGTTGCCCAGAAATTCTTCCACTACACTTACAAAACACTTGCAAGCTGCTTATTCCTTTTCGCTTAATTTTTATTGAAAACGGAAATCACCTAGAAGTTTCCTTATTTGAGGTGCAATAAATATGCCTTCATTTACATCACTTAATTGAGGAAGTGAAAATGGGACATGATAGGCCATTTCTGTGAAAAGGTATTTTAACAACTACCTAAATGAAACACAAAAAAAAGCATTCTCATCAATGTTACAAAAATCATGTCGACTTGTAATGGGTGCCGTTTGAGTTGGAAAGAAAAATTGGATAGACCAAATTTCTGCTTGCATCCTCTATTGAAGCCAAACCAAATCGATCAATTTTTAAAGGTAAGAGTTATAGGATTGTGTAAAGTAATGTTAAGCGTAAGAGATTATGGTGTAAGCGCGGAGATGCCCCTCTTAGCGCAATGGGTAGGCGTTCTAGAGTCGCTTTACATTCGAAGATTATACTATGCATTTGGTAAGTCTGGAATGGAATCCTTTATGATGAGCTGCTACCTGAAAACCAGACCATTAATTCGGATAAATACTGTTTACAGTTCACAGTGTTATTTAAAACGAGCAATATATCAGAAGCGGCCGGAATTAGCTAGCAGGAAAGGCCTTGCGTTCCATCGAGACAATACTAGGCCATACGTCTCTTTGACCACCCAGTACAACCATTTACAGCTTGACTGGTACGTCTCTTCACGCTCCGACTACCATTTATTTAAGGCGCTTCAAAATAGCTTAGATGGTAAAACATTACTTCCTTGGAAGGCTTGAAAAATCACTTGGGTCAGTTCTACAACCAGCAATATCAGAATTGCTATACGGTCGGGATTATGCAGCAAGGTCAACAGAACGGTACATACCAATTGATTATATTGATTATCCTTTCCAATTATTCTTTCAGTCCCTTCATTTGTATTTCAAAATCAGTTCTTGAAGTCTTCCCATGATAATTCTATTGTAATTTGAACTATATCTCACTTAAGGATATATCGGAGGTAAAAGTGCTGAAGTTAAGACAGTTAAGGAAGTTAAGTTACGGAGGCAAAAATACTGATGTTTGAGTTAGATAATCTGAAAGTTTGGAACGCTTGATAGCTTTTCTTTGTATATTTATAACATGTAAACCTAACTTACTATGTCAGCGAATCTCCATAAGTTCACGTATAAAATTACGATAAATTTTAATTGTAATAACATTTGAATGGCTTAGTTAATAGCTTTGAAATTTTCACAGTGGCTTAAGGATTGGGTAAAGAATATTCTGTCAATACCTCCGATACATTCTAAAAATCTAAAGTATTTATCATTAATAATTATCAAAAATAAATTATATTTAGAGGTTTTAATTAATATTTAAGTATTATTAAAATTTCCATGTTCATAGTTCTAAAGATTTAAATCAAAAATGTTTTTGCCGAAAAGTTAAAATTAAAGCATATTAACTACTAAAATGTAGTTAAAATTTTCTCATATTATTTGTTATTATTAATTTAATTCTAGACACTAGGTGAAATATGTTCTTTATTTTTTAATTATACTTATTTTTTAGCATTATCTTTATTAATTTTCCTTTTCTATGTTCTGTAAAACAAAGCCATTCACGAATTTATAAATTTAAGTAGTTTTGCTTCCGATTGGATCTTTGACACATCCTTAAACTCGAAGAGATTTACCAAGAAACACCAAATTACTTGTTTAAACATCCCCACGCACATTTTGGTAACCATGTTAGCATCATCGGGGGATGATTTAATTTCCAGATTGAATCATCTATTGAATGATTGATGACTGAATCCTCAGATTGATTTATCTCGAGCTGATGCTAATAAGGTTTGGGAAACGCTCGTCGGTAGGTTCAAACAAGTGATTTGATGGTTAGTGGTAAATCTCTTCGAGTTTAGTGTTTCACAAAGAAGCTTCAAATAGAAGGATTAATCTATCGTCTCTTATATGCTTCTAAAGCAATCCTCTTTTTCGGATCTTCATTTACTCCAGTTTCTTACAACTAACTGATGGCGAATCGAAATCCTTACTGAAAACAGCGAAAATTAGAATGCTTAGAAGAATAGCTGGTTACACTTTGTGTGACAGAAAAATACATAGTAACATCAGACAAGAATGTCACATACAGGACATTGTCAAATGTGGATGAAGACGCTGACGAGCCTGGAATGAATGGCACCTAACAGATTGACAAAAATAACACGCGATGATAAAGCACACTCACGAAGACCCACAGGAACGCCGCTAAAGCATTAGATGAACTCATAGATGACACATCAACATCTAACGCTGAATAAGTGAAAGAAACAGGCCTTTAGCCTATAATACGAAAAAAAAAGACAATAAAAAAAAATGTTAAATTTTACAATAGTGAGATTAATGAAAGTGTTTGTTCCACGTAATTTTTTGGACTATCTTAGGAAACATGAAGTGTTTTTTTATCAAAAATTATCACAAGACTGTCACCATCTCACGATCTTCCGATTGACTCATATTTCTCGACGTATGAGCGTGATTTCCTCGTTCTGTTCGTAGCGATTCGAAAGCAAATGTGCCACGGTCTTCTTCGGTGAAATTCAACGACCCGATGATTACTTAACAGTATGCGAATCGATGTGTATATGTAGTTTTTTTTCTTCGTAGGTCCATTAACGGACGTTCCCAAACAGAAGTCTAACAGGTTGTAAACAATTTAATTTTAATTTCGTATTTCGTAATAACATTCTCTCGTTAAAAATTTTTTTTCTCGTTATTTGTTTAATCCTTTTATTTGCGGCAGTTTAAAATTTTTTACTATTGTCAAGTAAGAAAGTCTGGTGAATATTTGCACATTAATCTTGACGCCCCATTGTATAATATTTTTTTCAAAAGCTATAAAAACCTATTATTTAAATAATGTTATTTATTTATAAAAATTAGTTTAGTCTTTTCTAAATATCCCCCCATTCACATTGTGGAATACATTTTGAATGTAGTATATAATATTCTCACCAAACTAACTTACTAAACTCAAAGAGATTTATCATTAAACACCAAATCAATTGTTTAAACTTCTAGACGCGCGTTTCGCTAACCATGCTAGCATCATCAGGATATGATTCAACTTCACGGTTCATGGTTTTTACGTGCTTCATTAGGTACGGTAGTTCTACAAATAGAACCTAATTTATACTTAATAAACTAAGGGAATAAAACTAATAATGATATATAACTAATTCCATTTAGTTATATTGTATTATATTACAAACTAAATTATCATTATCAAAGTAGTCAAATTGATGACAATGAAAAGTAAATAGGAAAAAATGTCGCAGTACTACAGGGTGTAAAGGAGATAACTTTCTTAAATTTAACCAACGATTTTTCACATCATTGGAAAGAAAAAGATTCTTACAAAGGTCAAACACCTAAGGTCTTTCGTGATAAAAAAAATGTAAAATTATTAAATCTTCAATCGAGAAGCTATGATAAGAATTATCATTTTAAGCAAATATGTGTAAAAGCATATTTGGCAAATAAGAATTGGTTATTATTTAACGAATAAACTACAAATAAAATAAGAAATATTGTTAGCCTCGAAAGTGGGCGCGCGCTAATTTGTTACGACAGCGGTAGCACGTAACCTTAAAGACCTATTAAAGTTTTTTGAGATTTAGAAGACAAAAAAAAATATTTTTTTTATCTATCACACTTTATTTATTTAAACAGATTAACTTTAATTTAGGAAACAATTTGGTAACAAAAATATTGCTTAAATATAAAATAAAATTAAATTGATAAAATTAAACTTTGGCGAGATCAAGAAATAAAAAAACACAGCAATTTTTATTATTTACCGGTATTTATTTCTCATTTTTAAGTTTAAAAGTGTTAAGTGTTGGGAAAAATAGGTTAAAATGGTACCATGTTTCTATAGACTCAACTGGACATTTTGAACATTTCATTTAATAAAACAATTAATCATGCTAATAATTAAAACACTTGGTATTTGTTTCACAATATATTCAAGATATTCTCTAACATGTTTCGGCCTCGCGACCATTCTCAAAGAGAGTTATGTATAAACAGAGAGTTATGTATAAAAAATCAGTTTATACATAACTCTCTTTGAGAATGGTCGCGAGGCCGAAACATGTTAGAGAATATCTTCAATATATTGTGAAACAAATACCAAGTGTTTTAATTATTATCATTGTTACTATGTTTCACCAAGAGCCAACCGCGCAATTAATCAAAACTATAATTAATCATATGTTTCTTAATGTGACTTGAATCCTTTAAAACGTGTTATGGTGTGAAAAATTAGTGCTAGTCATTTCATCTTTGACATTAAAGGGCATTAATGTGTAAGTGTTCCTGTTTTTGTAAAAAACAAACTAAATTTATGTTGAAAGGTATGGAATACATAGCTATATAAATATTACATGTTATTTTCTAATAATATCTTCCAAGATCTTTATCTCTTATCTTATATTAAGACAATAAAGAAAAATCTAACAATTGCCAAAGTCGGCAAAAACTAAATTGTTGACCTGTTTCCGCCGAAAATGACATTTTGGATACATGTTTTAAGGAAACTGTTTGTTAAAAAAAAAGAAGAATCGTTTTTAAAATTTACGAAAGTTCTTCCCTTACACCCTGTACATCAGACAAATATAGAACTTGTTGAGTAATATTTATTGAGTTTTTTTAATGCAAAATTGCGAGCAATTGAAGATGTGTGAACCAGAATACTATTCACACATCTTGGCGTTAAATAGTAGGTTGGCAAATTAGGAGGTCAAAGCTGAGACAATCGCTGAGACAACTCGCATTATTTTGAAGATATTTAAAAGTTGGAATGTCGTTGGTTAAAATGTACTAAATTGCAAGTTGCTACGTTAAAAAAATTCCTAAAATCTGACATTTTATTTGCCAAAACAACAGCTTTTCGAATAGTTGTCGTCTCTCGTAGGACATCCATAAGTACCGAACGTAGCTTTAGAGGCGGCACTAAGAAAACTTAACGTAGTTTTGAGAAATTGATATAAGCTTATCTAATGGGGAGTAATGACTCTAAAACTGATTATATGATATAATTACCCTAAAGTGCGAAAAGAGACATTGTTAGTTAACTTGCAATCGTTTGAAAAATGATTTGCACATATTTAAGTATACTTGCTTTACAAACACATAAGTACTGACAATTCCTTACTCTATCTTCTAACATTTTCCCAAAAGATTACTTAAAAAACAATTTTAATCTTACTTGATTATGTTTCTGAAATTTTCCTTTTTTCTTAATAGGGGATGTATCAAAAATTACCTGAAAAATAAAAGAATAATTTAATTAAGAATTTGTAACAGTTTTAATGCGTAAATATTTTAAACTTATCAGTAAATAAAGTTTAGTTATAAATAAGGATATGATATATCATCGATGTCTGATATTATAGTAAAATAAGGATCGTAACTGTGCACCAGCGAATAGAGAGCGTTCTTTATTTTCTTACTTACTAAATAATACTTCTTTTTGCCATTAAGTGTAAGGCTCGTTGAGTTTCTCTTTGCAGACCTTTTTCCATCGTTTGCTGTAATTCCTAATTAATTTGATTTCTTTGCATTGCATACGCTTTATTATTATTATTATTATTCTACATTTTTTTGGACTGTCCTTTTTATGTTTACTTATAACTCGAATATAACACAATAAAAAATATATTAATAATAATATTAAGTTCATTAATGATTACAATACAATAACTAAAATATACAATAATACAATTATAATAATTATAATAAAATATTACATTATAGACATATGGCAGTCATGCAGAAGGATGCTTCACTGGGTACAGCAAATATAGTTTGAACATTTTTAAGCTTGCATTCATCTTCGGCTGAACCCTCTTTTTTAGTGCAAACATTGTAGTCTAGGGTTACAGACCTCGACTACCGTGGAGATTCATAAAAATATAAGATGAACATAATAATAAAATATAAATGCATTATAATACACAAAATGGAACTGAAACCAATCAAATAATACACAAAATGGAACTGAAACCAATCAAATAATACACAAAATGGAACTGAAACCAATCAAAAAAGATCTGATCTAGTTCCAGTTTTTTTTTTAATTCAAACATAAGAAATAACTGAGTATATACAATTTGTCTATAATGTTTACAATTTATTGATCAATATAGTACCAATAACTGAGTAAACAATAACAGTAACAGAGACAAAACACAAAAAAAATAGAAAAAAAAACCATGTGCTCACAAGCAGAAAACAGAAACCAAACAATCCATTTCTCCATTTCTAGCCCTTTACACTCTTTATTTTTTTAATTCAACTATGAGAAATAACTGAATATATACAATTTGTCTATAATATTTACAATTTATTGATCAATATAGTACCAATAAATGAGTAAACAATAACAGTAACAGAGACGAAACAAAAAAAAAACCATCTGCTCACAAGCAGAAAAAAGAAACCAAACAATCCATTTTTCCATTTCTAGCCTTTTATACTCTTTATTTTTTTAATTCAACCGTAAGAAATAACTGAATATTTACAATTTGTCTATAATGTTTACAATTTATTGATCAATATAGTACCAATAAATGAACAAACAATAACAGTAACAAAAAAAAAATAGAAAAAAAAACCATCTGCTCACAAACAGAAAAAAGAAACCAAACAATCCATTTCTCCATTTCTAGCCCTTTATACTCTTTAATTTTTTATGCTGGAGGATATATTATCCGATATTCATTTTATAGTGATATTTAAATGAGCCTGGTAATAATTTCTTTAGTTTGCGCGAAACATTGTCATAATGTTTATAAATATTATACGTAAACGATCTCTTAAAAATTTGTAATCGATGTGAAGGAGGCGATATGAGGCCCTCCAACCTAAGATTCATATTATGGACATCGGTACGGTACGTTAATCTGTCAGTGAGATATGGAGGTCATTTGTTACATATTATTTTATGAAATAGAACGGCCGACCGCACTCTTCGTCTTTTTGCCATAAATATCTTAATTTGTGTTATCGGAGAGAACTTTCTATATATATATATATATATATATATATATATATATATATATATATATATATATATATATATATATATATATATATATATATATATATATCAATTCAAAACTTCGGGTAGCACAGAGAGGAATGGAAAGATGTATGCTTGGTATTACAAGACGAAACAGAAAGTCCTGCGCATGGATCAGGGAACAAACGAAAGGTTGTTCCGTGATCATTAGAAGAGTGAGGCAATTGAAATGGAAATGGAGATGGGCTGGCCAAAAGCGAGGCGATGGGCCGACAGATAGACCAGAGCAATCCTGGAGTGGATACCGCTTGATCTCAAAAGTTCGCGACGAAAACCGAAAGCTCGATGGATTGATGACATCGTTAAGTATATAGGGCCCGAGTGGCAGAGGCAAGCCCAGGACCGTGAAAGTTGGAAGCATGCTGAAGAGGCCTTCATCCAGCAGTGGATCAACACAGGCTGATGATGATGATGAAACATGAAAGGACCAGACAGTCCGTCAACTTTTATGTTATTTTTAAGTTAGTAGACAAAAAGTATCGATGTGGATATAGCATCTTTAAATTAGTATAGGCTTACTTAACACACTTAATGATCTGTGGGCGAAACTTCAAATATTTGTCAAAAATTAAGCCCACATTTTTAGCTATGTCAACTCTTTTTAGAATATTATTATCTATCGACAATAAAAAACTATTTAAAACTGCACCTGTAATTCTGGAAAAAAGCATATAACAGAATTTGGCTATATTAATTTCAAGTTGGTGTTTATATGAAAATTCACACAGTCCTTCCAAATCATTATTAACAGATTTGATAGCTTTATCATTGGGGTAAAAAGAGTACAAAAGCTGGGTATCATCAGTGTATAGTTGTATAGAACAGTTATTGACCCAATTAAATATCCTGCAAGTATACATACTAAATAGAAGCGGCCCCAGTACAGATTCTTGTGGTATACCATTAATAATCTCTTTGTTACGTGATTTCCCTTTATCAGTAACAACATATTGCTTTCGATTCTTTAAGTAACTATGTAATAATTTAATTGATTGCTCAGAAAAGCCCAGATGATGAAAGATAAAAATAAAAACTACCATGATTTATTTTATCGAAAGTTTTTGTATAATCCAATAATATGATAACTGAAATTTTACCTACATTAAGTGTCGCCTGCTATATTTAATAATGAAGTTACAACTAAATCCTTCACGAAATCCGATTATTTGGTAGTAAGTTGTATTGGTCTAAGTACTCCTTAATCTGTTAATTAATTATATTTTCCAAGACCTTAGAAACTACAGGAAGTATGTTTATAGGTCTAATATCATTAAATGATTTATGACTTGATAGTTTAGTCAAATCTTCCCCAACTGCATTAGATTTAACTTAAAAAAACATTCCTTTACAATCTCCTCTCTTACTGAATGAAAATCAAATACAACCTCAACATCCGAGTGTAAGTTTTGCCTATAGTATGTTAAAATATCAGTGTTAACTCCAGACTGATTTTTTGAATGCTGCAGTAAGTTGTCATTAATTTTATTTGGTTCATTCAGATTTTCAGGAATAGAAATTAAATGCCTTAATATAAATATTAAGCTTTCTTAAGTCATTCCACAATATTCTAGAATTATTATCATTTTGGCTAATTAAAGGTTCTAAATATATTTTTTTCTCATTACGTATAGCGATATTGGCTTGATTCGTTAATTGACAATAATAATCCCAATGTGACCTGCTCCGAGTTTCCCCGATTTTTTATATGCTTTATCTTTTAATTTAACTATAATTCTGATCGTGTCAAACCATGGCATGTTCTGTTCGTTTACCTTCTTTTTCCTTTCGGTGCTAGAACGTCAAAGATATTGAGTAAATTTTTATTGAGAAATTCAATTTTCTGGTTGACATAATTAAAAAATGATTTAATAAATCTTTATCGATATATTTTAAATTTCGATAAAACATATTTGTTCTTGTCCTATCCACCACAAAATTAACTATACAACACACAAACAATTGCATTACCAGAAACGGTCGGCGAGAGATCAATAGTGTTACTGTTGCAATTATCCTGATCGGCGGATACGATTATATGATTAGTTAATGTAGTACTAGTATTGGTAGTTCTGGTTGGAACGGAAATAATCTGTTTTAAGTTAAAGGTTTCTAAGCAATCAATGTATTTGTCAGTAAATTAATTTGATTCCTACATATTTATATTCATATCGCCTCCACAAATAGCGTTCTCAAATGGAACTTCAGAAAACAGGAATATTTGGAAATTGTATAACCTGAAACCTAACCTAAGCTGGATGTCTGTAAAGGGAACCAATAAAGTAGGTATAATTTTTTATATATATTTTGATCCATATCTCCTCCAACATATCCCCATAGTTAAGAAATAAATGCTCATATTTTATATCTTTATTCACATATACACCTATTCCTTCTCCACCCACGCCCAAATGCTCTTTATGAAAGAAAGAAATTACTATTTTTGATATCGTGTACCCCTCTCGAGCGTGAAAGTTCTTGACTTCTCTTTCTGGTATATGATTTTCATTTACGTAGCATCTTTACATTACAGAATATCTCACATTGTGGCATGGTCATCTGCATCTTCATTTGGTTTTATATGCGCTTTTAATGATATGCCTAGCGTACCTCTTTTGATGAAACGTTGTGTTCTTGCAAGCTTATGTATGTTTCTTTTAGTAAATACCCAAGTTTACAAAAATATCGTTAATACTGGGAGTACTACTTTGAATTTTTGAGAGATTTTTTTATTTATCCAGTCTCCAATTCTAGAGTAGTAGAATTGATACAGTTTTACTGTAATTACATGCAGCTTTACTATTACAGTTCTTTTGCTAACCAGAGTCCTGTGTTACTGACTTTCTTTGAATAGTAATTAAGTACTAGAATATGTTATATTCGGTTATCATTCTGATTATTCACTAGGAGTGTCAGAGCTTTAAAGTGAGGCACAATTACAAGTACAGATGATAAAATAACAAATAAAGGTATTCTGTTTTGAAAATGATGTCGTTTCAATATTTTCTTTGGCTTCGTTTAGTGGAAAGCATTGTGATTAGTAGATGATATATAAGTAGAACTGATTAGTAGAACATATATAAGTAAACAAAAATATAAGTGATGGAAATAAATTAATTTAGTCAATGAGAAGAAATAAGGCTCGGTCAAGATAATTCGCGAAACAGAGTGATGCATTTTTAACGCCCAGCCTTATAAAAAATAAATAACAAAAAGTGAAATAAAATTGCACTGCATGCATGAATAGTTCGCGTAGCCCAACCCGCCCGACTACTACCATTACTGAATTATTCTCGTTCATGTTCCTGCAGCGAAAACCAAATTGCAGAACGAATTAGTCCGAACCGAACAAATTAAAACGTCCCCAACGATAGCCACGCTATTTGAAATCAATAAAAGTCGATGCGGTTTAGGCATCTGTACGTTTCTGCGCGAAATTGACGCTCGAGTCAGTTATCTCCGAAATAGTCCATTATTGTTCTTACAATGTTCGATTTTGATTTTTCCTATTCATATCTAGATATCTTGAGTATCTTAAATTATTTTATATATACTTATACATACATATAGCTCATTCAGGGAAATAATGATTGTACGTAATCACAATTTATGATGCACTCACGAAAATTTTTTTTCTTTAAAAGTTTTAACCAAAAAACTGTTTCGGAACTTCTGCTTGCGAGCATAGCGGATTTTCATTTAGTTCATACAAAGATTAATTATTCACTATCACTAAAACGTTGCGTATACCGACTGCTTAACGCTTTTGGCATTTTTTTTGGCAATTATAATCGCAGATTTTTTACTACAGAACTCACAAAATAAAAACTAAATCAGAAAGTAGTAAAAACAGCAAAGAATACAGTAAAAATAACGGAAGCAAAGAATACAGTAATAATTCGATCAGAACATGAACATGAAAATGACAGATTTGACGAAGAAAGTTGTGTTAGGCCGGCAACACTGTCCAGAACTACAAACCAAAATGTTCGTGGTTCAACAAATTCACAGAATGTGATCCACCGGCTAACTGTATTTTTATCATATTCTAATAGGATTAGAGGAAGAAGGAAATAGAGTGCTTCGAACTTTAAATATTTTTTTTTCTTATGTATTTAAATTGGCAATAGATTTCCCTAGATTGATGACGTGCAACCATTATTTCCCTGAATGCCCCCGATATATATCCATTCGACGAGAAGTCGGCGAAAATATGAATTGTGTGACTCTGGAGAGGGACTACTTATTCTTGGCGAGAGAGCATATGTCGGTACCCTGATGAGTCTAACCACCAACAGACGAAACATGTGCCCTCCAATTTAAGGGATGGGTGGGGCTTCCTCCCGGTCAAGCAACTAACCAATACTCATTATGGCGGAGACGCAGGTTGTGCGTTCCACCTGAGATTTTGAAACCCAACGGTCGGGGGTGTATAACTTCTGACTACTGTAGACTCATTGGACGCAGTTCAAAGAAGTCAAAAAACTCCATATATATATGAACACTTTTGTTGGTTGTTTGATCGGGAAGGAGCCCCACCTATCCCTTCAACTGGATGACATATGTTTCGTCTCTCGAGGTTCAGACTCTTCAGGGTGCCGACATATACCATACCATCAAGAATAGGGAGACCATATCCACAGCCAACAATCCATGTTTTTCTCCGACCTCCCGTCGGTTGGCGTATATATGTAGTGTTAGATTTTCTTGAACTGCGTCCAATGAGCCAGCAGTAGTTGACTGTCATCAGACACCCAACCGTTGGGTTCCACAATCTTATGTGAAGGGATAGGTGGGGCTCCTTCCCGGTCAAGCAACCAACAAAATTGTTCATTTAGGCGGAGACGCAGGTTGTTGTGTGTTCCACATGATATTGTGTGTTGGGTGGCTGATGACACTCAACTATTGCTGTCTCATTGAACACAGTCCAAGAAAATCTAACACTATATATATATATATATATATATATATATATATATATATATATATATATATATATATATATATATATGGATGTGGAGGAAGTAACAAATGCTATAGAATCGATGAAGAACGGCAAGGCTCCAGGAAAGGATAGTGTAACTGTCGAAATGCTAAAAGCTGGTGGTCGGACGTTACATAAAACACTGGCAAAATTATACTCAAAATGCCTCAAAGAACAAAAAGTACCTGACTTATGGAAAAATGCAGAAGTGATCCTTTTACATAAAAAAGGAGCACAGGAAGATTTAAAGAACTACCGTCCAATAAGCCTCCTATCAGTGATGTACAAAGTTTTCACTAAGATAATTTCTAAAAGAATATTAAAAAAACTGAATGACGCACAACCAAGAGAACAAGCAGGATTCAGAAGTGGATTCAGTACAATGGATCACATCCAGGTTGTACAGCAGGTCATAGAAAGGCACAACGAATACACCATGCCACTGTGCTTGGCTTTTATCGACTACGAAAAAGCATTTGATTCCATCTCAAAGCATGCGATAATGGATGCACTGCTTAGCCAAGGTGTAGAGAGAGCCTATGTAAACCTATTAGAATCGATATATGATGGAGCTACAGCCACAATTCACCTTGATGATCTTGAAGTGGGAATTAATATAGAACGAGGTGTACGGCAGGGTGACGCAATATCGCCTATTCTTTTCTCGGCTGGCCTTGAAGAAGTATTCCGTAAACTGGATTGGGAACAGGATGGGGTAAAGATCAATGGTGCAAACTTAAACCATCTTAGATTTGCAGATGATATTATTTTGATTTCACAAGACCCAGAGGAGCTGCAAAGATGCATACAAGAACTGCAAAGGGCTGGCGAACCATTTGGCTTGAAAATAAACCTGAAAAAGAGTCAGGTTATGTTCAATAACTTCGCTCAGGACAGAAGAATTTCAGTTTTAGGAAGGGATTTAGAGATTGTGGACAGCTTTGTATATCTTGGGCAGAGGATTTCCATGGAGGGGAATACCGCCCGGGAGGTGGAACGGCGTGTTAAATGTGGCTGGCAGGCATTTGGTAGGCTCAACATAGTGTTTAAGAGCAGACTCCCACTTTGCCTGAAAAGAAAAGTATTCGATCAATGCGTTCTACCCGTTATGACATACGCAAGTGAAACCTGGACACTCACATCGCAATCAGTTCAAAAACTTCGGGTGGCACAGAGAGGAATGGAAAGATGTATGCTTGGCATTACAAGACGAGACAGAAAGTCCTGCGCATGGATCAGGGAACAAACAAAAGTCTGTGACATCATTGGAAGAGTAAAACAGTTGAAATGGAGATGGGCAGGCCATATAGCGAGGCGATGGGACGACAGATGGACCAAGGCAATCCTGGAGTGGATACCGCTTGATCGCAAGCGTCCGCGAAGAAGACCGAAAGCACGATGGATTGATGACATCGTTAAGTATATTGGACCCGAGTGGCAGAGGAAAGCCCAGGACCGTGAAGGTTGGAAGCATGCTGAAGAGGCCTTCATCCTGCAGTGGATCGATACGGGCTGATGATGATGATGATGATGATGATGATGATGATGATGATGATATATATATATATATATATATATATATATATATATATATATATATATATATATATATATATATATATATATATATATATATATATATATACACACACACACAGTCAGACAAAAAAGTCTCCATACACTAGTCTTTTTTTAATATTTTGATTGGTCTTCTTTTTTATTTAAGTTTAATTAGAAATATCTTTCAAAGTAAATTTCGACAATCTTGTATGGAATAGTAAAAATAAAAGTAAAGTCATTTGAAACACTTTATTTGAACAATGAAAAATAAAACGATATTAGCAACAAAAAATTATATCAAAAAAGTCTCCATACACTAATATTTCTTATGCTAAATTGCAGCTTTCTTAAAGGCTAATATTTTATACAATTGTCATTTTCTTTAATGATGGCATTAAGCCTTTTTGGAAGATTTAATACAAGCTTTGTTGTGTTTCCTGGTGTAATGTTCTCTCACTCTTACCTTATTTTTTTTAGATCTTCCCTGTTTCTAACTTGATGTTTTCTCACGCGACGCTTTAATTCTGCCCACTGGTGTTCTATTGGGTTAATGTCCGGTGATTGTAGTGGTGTATGAAGTTGTTGGTGGACATTATGGATCATCCATTCACGTACAAGTCTAGCAGTGTGCTTGGTATCGTTATCTTGTCGGAATTAAAAACGACCTTCAAGGTCAAGTTTTTGAACACTTTAGTTTAAATTATTCCATAGAATGTTTAAATAGTCTTGTTGGTTCTTAATAGCGTCGAGGTATTCCTCCTCCCTATTTTACTGTAGGATAAACATTTTCAATTTTCAAAGATGTATTTTTTCCCGAGACTTTATCCCGGCCATCCGACCCAAAAAGGTTAATTTTTGTTTCGTCACTAAAAATAACGCTTTCCCAAAAGTCATTGGTTTTATTAGCAAACAAAATTGTAAACGTTTTTTTTTATTTTTTCCTGAAATTAATAGTTTTCTTCTCGCAACGCGCCCGTTATAACCCGCTCGAGACAAACAGTTTCTAATTGTTTGACTAACATTTTTTGAGAACTCTTCCTTGATTTCTTCTGCAAGTTTTGTAGTGCTTATTTTAGAATTGATTCTAATCTTTTTCAGAACACTAGACTCTTCCCGTGTACTTAACTTTCTGGGACGACCAGACCATGGCCGCATTTTATAGGAACCTTCTAGACATACTTTGTGGAAATCTTGTGGGCATACCTGGTACTATACCTGAGGTTTCAGGCAGAATGTTATGAGCGGCTCAGACTGCTACGAGCATTCGCCATATGATGGCGTAAGTTGTGTGCCATTACGACCCTCCATCAAAATGGCCAGTTGACATGGTCTGGTCCCGATCGTTTCTCCCAACTGCTTTCCTTGCGTTCATCTGGAGCTCGGCTGATGGTGGTTGAAAGGTTAGAAACCGGTCCCGAGAGATGCGTAATGTCGCATGGTAGCAGTTGGGCGAAGGCGATCGGTGGCACCACGTGGAGAAAAGGTGAAAAATGTCTGTAATATTTCCTTTCACGGCCGCGTTAAGCGATCTTGTGGGGATATATGCTCATGCGGGCGGACATGGCGATAATAGACTGCGGCCTTACGCCAAGCTCTGGACATCTTCAATCTATGGGATTTACTCAAAAACTCAGAGCTTGGGTGTCACACACATTAACTGCCGAACAAAGAAAATCGCTGCAATAAAGCTGCTCAAAATCTTGCCCGACATCGAGCAACACACGGTCACAGGCAACGACTACAGAATCATCACGGGATATGAGAAATGGAATCTCTCTTCAAGGCAAAGGATGGAGTGGGTAGCCACAGGAGATAAGCCAAAGTCGAGAGTAAGATTTTCATCTCAAAAAGATCATGATCTACGTTTGATGGGACTGGGAGATTTTCCTCTATTGGGAAATGTTGGAAAAGAACGAGACGGTCGGCAGGGAATGCTACCTCGCCTGAAACGATCCGATCGATAAGGCCAAGTCATCTTGCTCCACGATCATGCCCCACCGCACACAGCTAACATCGTCAAGGAGGCCATGAATTATTTTGAATGAGAGGTCCTTCCACAGCCGCAGTACCATCCAGATCTTACGCCAACCGATTATCACCTCTTCCGCTCGCTGTCCAGCCAAATGAAGGGCGTCACTTTCGCTAAAGCTGAAGACCTCAGACAACTTTCTCCAGTTCAAGTTCGTCGATTTCTGGTGAAAAGGCATTAATAAATTAACAATTGTTTCGATTGATTGCGCGGTTGGGTCTTGGCAGCGGTGGTTCTTGGGGAAAAAAACAGACGGGACATGTATAACCAAATTTTGGAATGGGGATAGGGAAATGCGTTGCAACCAAAAATTTTACATTTCTTAGTATCATACACACACTTTCCTGTGTAGAAATACGAGTGTAACTGTCAGACATCAAATTTTCAAATAGGTACCTAGATAATAAAATTTTGGTAAACTCACCATAGGGCCATGGCAATTAAATCTGTTTGTAGTTGAAGTCTATTCTCCTAAATTTCTGAGCAGCAAAGTGGTCGATGACTTGATCATTAAAATTTGAAACTGACTTGAAGTTTTTTTTCAATAGATAGCATTGCTAATGCGCACAGCCGTTCCTGGCTCACACAACAGCAAACACACAATTTTAATGGCTTCATTTGGAAAGACGGCTCGATATTCACCAAATTTTTCAGTTTCAAATAAATTTGTAACAGTTAGGTATATATCGAAATTAAAATGTTCGTGAATCTGTATGGTTAAGGTATCACAGATTTCGCAGGTATCACAGGTATCACAGATATCCTGACATTCGGATTGGGATCCTCTTGCCGGTAAATTTCCGTTTCTTTCTGCGATTCTCTATGATCGTTCATATATATCTACATGTCTAATAAATGAAGTAAGTGATATTTAACATAAACATTTTCCAATAGTTCTAAATTTTCTGCTCATGATTGATCATATTCAATAAGAACCGTTACAATTTCTTGCAATGTTGTTATACATAAGTAACATTTGGATCGCTTTAAATGTGAAGATTTGCTTTGATTTGATGATAGTAATTGTGGTTCCCTAGCTAGGGTTATCTTTCATTTTTTCTGAAAGCTTATTATTTCTGTATATATATATATATATATATATATATATATATATATATATATATATATATATATATATATATATATATATATATATATATATATATATATATATATATATATATATAGGCATATTATACCATTTCCCCGGAGATTCAAAACGCAAATTTCCTTTTAATATTAAAATCAAATATCTTGGGACCATTTTTTCTAACATTGTTGACAAAATGGTAACTACAGACCAGTGAATGTTTGGAGAGTTCCCGATCTAGTCACCTAAAAATTACGCAATCATTTTTATACATCCATGCCATCTATAAATGTTTAATGTTACCTCACAAGATATAACCTTTTTTTTAGCTCAGTTGAATCGACAGGAAATGTAAAAGATGTACACATTTTTTTGTTCACTGTAATGTTTACAGTCTGGCACAAAACACATCACCATTTTCAACTAAAACAGAAACAGCAACAGATTTTGTAAAAAATCAACTTAATAAATTCAACAAAATATACCTGAAAATCCTCCCAAAAAACTGAAATTGACACTCATAAAGAGCAAAGTAACATAACGTTAAATTTACTTCCTTAAATTTACTTTTTCAGAAAAGGTCCGAATAAAAACGTTTTACGAGCAAGTCAAATATATGTTAAATGTAAAATGTACATTGAATTTGTGAGAGAAAATGCTTATTAAACTTGTAAAGAGAAGAAAATGACAAACAAAAATTCTTCGTTTGGAAAGGTTCGATAAGCTCCGCCCATCACTGACGTTAGCGCTTAGGATGTCTGAGAATGGGGCAGCGCCCAAGATATGACGTTATAAATGCGTTTAATCTCCGGGTTATTAGCGAAGCGATGCATTGCTGTATTTGTGCACGTCATAGTACAGAAAACAGTAGCGGCACAAACTTGTTTCTGCCCAAAGTACGTGTCCTTTAATCGGTACGCTTCGGCAACCCACGACCTATTTCGTTACCGCGAATGACATTATTGATGTTAGACTATAGAAGTCGCAAGAAGCGTGATCATAGACAGAACAGGGAATAAATTTATATAAAATCTGAAATTATTTTTCCACTTCATTTTTTTTTCGTAGGGCGCGTGCCCACGTGCCCTTATGGACCAACCGTCACTGGCTCTTGATGAAACATAGTAACAGTAATAATAATTATAAGACTTGCTATATTTTTCACAATATATTCAAGATCACTCTCAAAGAGAGTTATGTATAAACATGTCAGAGAATATCTTGAATATATTGTGAAACAAAAACCAAGTGTGTTAATTATTATCATCAATAAATTGGTCGAGAGGTTGGGACAGACCGTGAACAATTACGGGAGAATACATCACTAATTAATTATATATATATATATATATATATATATATATATATATATATATATATATATATATATATATAAATCAACTTGATTGCTTGACAACATACATTGGGATGTTATAGGGCTTTATGAAACACGAAGAAAAGGCAAAGAGCTAATCAAACTGAAAACAACTGGTCACGTATTCTACACTCGGTCGGGGTATGGAGAATGGGCGATGTGGTGGAATTGGATTCCTCATTAACCAAAAGTTGAAGGATAGTGTCGTAAAATTTGAAAGTATATCTGACCGACTAGCCCATTGCGTCATTCAGTTGAATAAAAAGTTTAAACTTCAAATCGTCCAAGCTTATTCCCCAACTATAAGCCATGGCGATGAGGAAATTGAGGTATTTTATGATGATGTGGCCCAGCTTCTAGACAGTGAGAAATGCAGGTACAAAATCCTGATGGGTGATTTTAATGCTAGAATTGGAAAAGCAAGAACTAGTGAAACTGCAATTGGCCCATATGGAAATGGCGAGCGGGACAATAGAGGTGACAGATAGGTTGATTTTGTTTAAGGACAAGAATTTTACATTATGAACTCGTTCTATAAGAAAAAAAATCAGCAGAAAATAGACATGGAAAAGTCCATCTGGTCTCACAAGTGAAATTGACTACATCATGTCAAATGATAAAACAATGTTTTGTAATTGTACTGTCCTTAACCGTTTTAATGTTGGAAGTGACCATAGAATAGTACGAGGAAAAGGTTAAGATAAACTGTCGAAGAGAACGTACACGAATGGTAAGATCGAAGAAGGGCAAAGTGAATTCTGAGAAGTTGCTGCAGAAGGGTACCGATTTTGAGATTGCTTTGTCGAACCGCTTTGCTGTGTTGCAAGACCCACAAGAGATGGAAATAACAGATCAGTATGAAAATATCATCGAAAATGTGGTTGAAACGGCTGCTGCAATAGCACCAGCAGAAAAAAGTTTCAAACAGTCAAAAATCTCCAATGAGACCATCGATTTAATGAAGAAACGGAGGACAATGAAGAATGCAGATAGTCCCTTTGACACGGTCGAGTACGTTGAGCTTTGCAAAACTATAAGAAAACGTATTCGAGAAGAAACGCGTCGGTTCAACATGCAGCTAGTGCAAAAAACACTAGAAGAAAACAAAGGAATAAACAAAGCCAAACATAAGCTGATAAATAAAAGGACACAAATGTTTGCCTTAATGCGTGAGGATGGCACAGTGTGTAGGGAGCGTACGGAAATGTTAGAGGTTATCAGAAGATTTTATTCAAAGTTATATGAACATCAGAACCAGTTAAAGACAATGCCCATGGAAGCGCAAATGCCAGATATCCTATTGGAAGAAGTGACAAATGCCATAGAAGCGATGAAGAATGGAAAGACTCTAGGAAAAGACAATGTAACGGTTGAAATGTTGAAGGCTGGTGGTCGAACTCTACATAAAATACTGGCAAAATTGTACTCAAAATGCCTCAAAGATAAAAAAATACCCAGTCTATGGAAAAATGCTGAAGTGATTCTTCTTCATAAGAAATGAGCACAGGAAGATTTAAAAAACTACCGCCCAATAAGCCTCCTATCAGTTATGTACAAAGTTTTCACCAAGATAATATCGAAAAGAATATTAAGAATACTGAATGACGTACAACCAAGAGAGCAGGAAGGATTCAGAAGTGAATTCAGTACAATGGACCATATCCAGGTTGTCCAACAGACCATAGAAAGGCACAATGAATACACCATGCCACTGTGCTGGCTTTTATTGACTATGAAAAGGCATTTAATTCAGTATCAAGGCAGGCCATAATGGATGCATTGCTTAACCAAGGGAGAGACAGAGCCTATGTAAACCTACTGGGATCCATGTATGAGGAAGCTACAGCTACAGTTCACATGGATGACTTTGAAGTTAAAATCAATGTAGAACGTGGTGTACGGCAGGGTGACTCAATATCGCCTGTTTTTTTCTCAGCCTGCCTTGAAGAGGTGTTTTGTAATCTGGATTGGGAACAGCAGGGAATAAAAATCAATGGTGCATATCTAAATCATCTTAGATTCGCGGATGATATCGTTCTCCTTTCACAAGACCCAAATGAGCTACAAGAACACATACGAGAGCTGCAAGGGCGGGAGAACCATTTGGTTTAAAAATAAACCTAAAAAAGAGTCAGGTTATGTTTAACAAATTTGCTGTCAAAAGAAGAAGTGCTATTTTAGGAAGTGATTTAGAGGTTGTGCCTAACTACATATATCTTAGGCAAAGGATTTCAATGGAGGGTGATATCGTCCGGGAGGTGAGATGGCAGGTTACGTGTGGCTGGCAGGCATTTGGCTGGCTCAATATAGTATTTAAGAGCAAACTCCCACTTTGTCTGAAGAGAAAGGTTTTTAATCAGTGCGTGCTGCTTGTTTTGACATATGGAAGTGAAACATGGACACTAACATCAAAAAAAAGCTTCGGGTTGCACAGAGGGGAATGGAAAGGTGTATGCTTGGCATTACAAAGCGGGATAGAAAGACCTGCATATGGATCAGAAAACAAACGAAGGTATGTGACATCATTGGAAAGGTGAAATAATTGAAATGGAAGTGGGCAGGTCATATAGCAAGACGATGCGACGACAGATGGACCAAAGCAATTCTGGAATAGATACCGCTTGATCATAAACGCCCGCGCAGAAGGCCGAAAACACGATGGACGGATGACATCATCAAGTATATTAGACCCGAATGGCAGAGGAAAGCTCAGGACCGTGCGAATTGGAGGCATACTGGGGAGGCCTTCATCCTGCCGTGGATCGACAATGGCTGAATGATGATATATATATATATATATATATATATATATATATATATATATATATATATATATATATATATATATATATGTATATACATATATATATATATATATATATATATATATATATATATATATATATATATATATATGTATATACATATATATATATATATATATATATATATATATATATATATATATATATATATATATATATATAAACAGATATATATATATATAAACATATATATATATATATATATTCCCCCATATATATATATATATATATATATATATATATATATATATATATATATATATATATATATATATATATATATATATATATATATATATATATATATATATATATATATATATATATACATATATATATAAACAGATATATATATATAAACATATATATATATATATATATATATATATATATATATATATATATATATATATATATGGGGGAAAAAAAAATTAAATAGATTCTTCAGTCGATGAGACATAGTAGCCGAGAATTACATTGATGACCTAGTATATTATATGATATTTTACCTGATGTTAATTTAGTAATAAATGCTTGCCGTTACGATATACAATTAGAAATAGAAAAAAAAACTAATAAAAATATATAATTAATAAAATCCAAAACGATAACGATTAAATTGACTGAAGGAATTTCAAATATCTAACTGGACGAGTTCGGACGTACCGTGCTAAAATAATTCTTTCTGCCGTCACGTGCTACTTGTCTCGGTGAATTTCCCTATTAATTAGGCGAATTGGAATTTATGCCGCTCCGGTGTTTGAAATAAATTACTGGTAGCCATCCACGCGCCCAAAAGAAACATTATTACTCGCCTGAAACAACGAAAGTTGAAAAGAATTACGAACAGAACAACGGCAGAGTTCACGAAGGGTTCCCGAATTTGGTTCCGTTCAATGTTAAGAGGTCGTCGTTGTTGATTTACGTGGTTTCCTGTGGTAACTATCAGTGTTGAAACTTTCAATATGTTAATGTTACGGTTAAACAAGGTTACTGGTGACAAAAAAGTCGCTACGAACTTGTATCTATCGGGTATAGCCTAGTTAAAACAAATTTAATACCAGTGAAATCAATTTAAATTGCACTACTGCGTGGCTATAAGTGTTTAGGAATTTTACTTTGTTTAAAAAAGTTTTAAGCTATACTGAGTTTATGTGATTCAGAAAACACTCAACCATTGTATTCCTATAATATTAATAAAGGGTAATTTTTTTTAGTGTTGTCATACCACAAAAAAGAGAAATCAAGATAATAGTATAACAACAATAATATAATAACAATACAATAACAATAACAACGAAAAAATACAGCAAGTAAATAATTTCCAATACCTAGGTATAATATTTGAGGAGACCGCAAAACATGAAACTGACTTGAGTAAAGGATAGAGAAAACGAACAGAGTATATAATGCCTGAACCGTTGTGAGTTTCTCCACCAACTCATCTCAATTTTTATTTTTTGGCTGGCCTGGCCTTAGGTCGTTTTCCGAAGCACCACAACCATCCTAGAAACGCTTATATCACTCGAATACACGGGTACGGGATAAGTGATCAACACCATAAACTTTTTTATCAATTCAAATGTTTCTGTAAAAGTTTTACCGAGCCTGAAACAAAATTTAATATCGACTTTTTGTTCCTAGTGTTTTTGTGACGAGGTGACAAAAAGTACCGTCACTTTAAGCGCTATAACTTACCAGTCCATTGACCGATTCTAATAATGGGCGACAGAGGAGATATACAGCTTTCAGATTATATATTGTTTTAATAGATTAGGCGTTAGTAGTTTTTTTAATTGAACAAGTTTTGTTATTTTTCTGATATACATATATGACGGTGAATCAAATATAAACCGGAATTGTTTTATACATCTTTATTATTTATAAAATAATACAGATAAACTATTGATCATTTTTCGGCATGGTCTTCTCCACGTTCTACATATTTTTCTCAGTAGTTTGAAAGCTTGTGAATTTCTTGCTCGCAGAAACTTTAAGTTTGGGTTTTATCAGCCAATTGCGTATGAAGTCCTCAACATATTGATCGTTTCGAATCGTTCCTTTCAAGGGCGCAAGCAAAAAATAATCTCAGGGTGACAAATCTGGGCTGTATGGAGGATGTTCAAGGGTTTTTCAGTACATATTTTCTAGTTTTTCCTTCATCAAAACCACTGTGTGTGGCCTGGCGTTGTCATGGAGAAGGAGGTGATCTCTGATGTGGACACCGTATCTTTTGCTGATGAAAGCGGATTTTGTTGTCTCCAACAGCTGGCAGTAGTAGGCAGTATTAACCTTACGTCGATCATGTACAAAATCAATCAGCAAAACTCTCTTTCACTCGAAAAAAACGGTTGCGAGAACCTTACTGGTTGAGGGAGCCTTCAAATAGGCTTCAAAAAAGCCTCTCCTTCCCGCCTAAATCGATTCAGAAGCCTCTTACTGATTTGCAACTGGATGTTTGTTGATCTTCGGTCAACAACTTCGGAACCCATCGGGCACAGATTTTATTGAAGCTAAGATGATTTCTGACTATTGTTTGCGCACTTCCAAAGCTAATACCCATATTTAAAGGGATTTCATGAATAATGAGGCGCCGGTCACCTTCGATAAGGTCGCGAACTGCACCAATGTTGTCAGCAGTGACACTTGACCAGAGACGTCAATTATGATTTACATTTACCACACTTTCTCGTCCATCCTTAAACTTCTTGGCCCAATCAAAAACTTGTGTCTTAGACAGGGTATCATCCCTGTACTGAACCTTCAACTGAGTTAATATTTTGGATGGTTAAACGCCTTTTTTGGTTAAAAACTTTATTAAAACGCGTTGCGCAACGGCCGGTGCAAACCGTCGCTCACTCATGGCTGTACTCATAAAAGAACTGAGTGAAACAGCTCATCGAGCGTTTCCCCACTCCTACAGCCCGCTCGTGATTGGCTGAGGAAAGTAATTGTAAAATTTTATTTATATTTGATTCACCCTCGTGTACTAGTAATTATGACAGACCTGATAGTAACAGTAATATCACTTCAATATTTCATACAATTATTCATTCTTAACTGAATTAATGAACATTTAATTGTGAGAAGCGTTTGACCTTTATTATATTAGATAGAAATGAAGTGCCAAGCTTAGTCGCCTTGTTCGTGCTGCGCAACATTGTAATCATCAAGCAACAGCTCCCGTATTTTACTAACGGGAAAACTGATTGGGACGGATTTCCAACAGAGCTTGAACAGAGAATTGAACTAAATATAACCCTGAAGATGAAAGAGCATCTAGACTATGAAGTTGAAACACTAGTGGTTGACCTGCAGCAAGCTGCGTGCAATATTACACCGAAACTGAAGCAAAAAATAGCAGGATTGAACTACATAAAGGAAATTCGAGATCTGGTTCACGAAAAAAGAAAAGCTCGGAAAGCATGGCAGCAAACTCGATCCCCAGATGACAAAAGACTGCTAAATAAACTATGTACACGGCTCAAAGATGAAATCACAACCATCAAGAATGAAAGCTTTGGGAATTACCGAAGTAAGTTAACAGATCACGAAAGCTCTGACTACTCGCTATGGGAAGCGACCAAATCTTTGAACATACCAAAGAACCATGACCCGCCAATCCGCAAAAGTGATGGTAACTGGGCGCGGCGAGATGAAGAAAAAGCAGAAATATTCGCTGAATATATAGAGAATTTTGAAGACTGGCTTAGAAGAACTCTCGCATATTAGCAATAGAGATGGTATGACAATTAAACCAATCACCATAGCAGAGATTGTCACAATCATTGGCAAACATCTCAATCCAAAGAAAGCCCCAGGTTATGACTTAATAACAGTGAAATGCTCAGGAAGTTACCACGTAAAGCTATTATGAAATATCTCTCAACGATTTCTTTTCAACGATTTATTACGGATGAGGTACGTGCCAGTGCAAAGGAAGATTGCTGAAGTTATAATGATCCTGAAACCTAGCAAACTACCTGAAGATAAAACATCATACCGCCCAATATCCTTATTGCTGATTATATCCAAGTTGTTTGAAAAGCTGCTCCTACAACGCCTCAAACCCATTATAGAGAAGAAGCATCTTATTCCAACGCATCAGTTTGTATTCTGCAATAAGCACTCGACAATTGATCAAGAGCTTCGAATCACTGATGTAATCGAGAGAGTAATAGAAGAGAAAAACATCATCCAAGCATTCGACCGAGTGTGGTACCAGGGCCTTGAATACAAGCTGGAAAAATATCTACCACAACAAATGAGCCAAATTCTTCATTCATACCTCACTGACCGTCACTTTTGAGTCAAGCATGGTGAAGAATATTCAGACCTTAAAAAGATATGTGCTGGAGTGCCACAAGGCAGCGTTCTCGAATCTGTCCTTTATTTGCTGTACACCAGCGATATCCCGCAGAGCAGTGGAGTAGTGACGGCAACATTCGCTGATGATACTGCTTTACTCGCTAGTGGAAATGAAATTAATTCAGCTACAAACTCCAAACAGTTGTCAACAATGTCACAAATTGGTCAAAGAAATGACGCATTAAATTAAATGAGGCGAAGTCGACCCATGTCAATTTCACCAACAGGATACTGGAACTATATACCAGTGATAGTCAACCAGAAAAGAATCCCACATGCCAACGAGCAAAGTACCTGGGCATGACTCTGGATGCCAAAGATGGAAAATGCATGTGAAGAAGAAACGTGAGCAACTGGGTCTCAAATTCAGAAAAATGTATTGGCTACAAGAGCGCCACTCTCTGTGTTATCAATAGATAAAAAATTGCTTCTTTATAAGCAAATTCTTACACCTATATGGACTTATGGCATCCAACTTTGGGGATGCACTAAGAAATCTAATATAAAAGTCATTCAGACGTTCCAAAATAAAGTACTTCGCAGTATTGTCAATGCCCCGTGGTACATTCGAAATGAAGACATCCATCGAGACCTGATAGTGCTTATGGTCAAAGATGAGATCAAGGAGTTTGTCAACAAACACCAGAAGAGGCTCCACCAGGAAGTCATGAAAATGTCGAAGTGACAGTGAAAGGAGTCCGGAATTTATTCTGTGCGTGTGTCAATCACATGAGTGATTAGTGTATTGTGGATCACGTCGCTGAACATGTATCTACCAACCAGACTAAGATAAAAGTAAGTTTTAATTTAGATAATAGAAAAATATTATTAGTTAGATAGATTTAATCTAGTCACAATTTGTAATGTGTACTATACGACATAATTAAAGTTGCTCATCTTGGCTGTTCTGACAAAAGAACTGAGTGAAACAGCTCATCGAGCGTTTCCCCCACTCCTAATACATTGCACTGCAATGACCTACACTGACAGCCCGCTCGTGATTGGCTGAGGAAAGTAATTGTAAAATTCCGATTTATATTTGATTCACCCTCGTGTACTAGTGATTATGATTGACCTGATAGTAACAGTAATATCCCTTCAATACTTCATACAATTATTCATACTTAACTGAATTAATGAACATTTAATTGTGAGAAGCGTTTGGCCTTTATTATTTTATCGGGATTTAATAGTTCATAGAAAACGTATAGTAAATACTCAACATAACCTTACTGCTGATAATATTCCGTTTTAGAACTAATGAGACAGTTGGGAGGCTGGGTCAAATCAGATTCTGATTATTAACGTTTAGATTTATTGTACTCAATTCACCTATTACAGTTACGTTTGTAAATAGTTATTTGATGATCGTTTAATAATGTTGTTAAGTTGTTTTGATATATGAACTGGATGCTTATTTAACAATACATGTAATATAAAATGTTCGCTGACCAAAGCGATCTTAATCTTTATGACAAAACTTTTTTTCTATTCAATCATCAGATGTTTAAGTCAACGATCTTTAAATTTGTCCTTTTTATTAAAATTAAAAAGTCAATTTCGTTTAATAGTTATCGACAGTGATTTCAACACTATTAGAAATCCCAAAGGGAACTAATACAGAGTGATTTTTTTAGTGCGTCCGAACTTTAAATCAAATAAAACTACAATTAAATTAGATGACTAATTAATAAATACTAACAAATCATTAGACTAAAATGATACCACAACAGGCTCAAGAATGATATCGCGATAGTTAGTTGCTTAGTTGCATTTCAGAATTATTCCAAGTAAACCAGGTCAATTCTTCCACCAATAGTGCTCCCATCATGTTGTCTGTGAACTTCCTGAACTGTTGACAAGCGTTCTGAGTTTCCAGATTGTCTCCATACTCTTCCTTTACGTATATCTGCCGTCAGTTTGCGTATTCTTCAGCCCACTGAAGTCCAGTGATGCGACTTCCTCTAAGTAGCATGAAGTCTGACCTCAGTCTATTCCCAATGGTTTGATTACTAACTACCACTATGCCACCAGTTTGCTAATTGCGATGCTATAAAGTAATGGTTCTGCAAAGCCTCTATTCAAAGAAAACGGACTTGGACCTGATTCGTGCTTATTATACAGGCTGTGTGTCATTCGGCTACGCCACCTGTTTCTTGAAATCTGAGCCACAAAAGATTAATTACACTTCTGCGGACGTCAAGGGCTTCACCAACGGTAACAAAAAGCAAAAAACATGCAATTTTTATTAGAAGTCTGAAAATGATACTCATACTTATTTGTTTATTTCCGGTATGTGTACGGATTTTTGTTTAGTTTTGCATTTGTTAATAATGGAGAGACATCACTTAGATCGTGACACTCAATTACGTGCAGTGGGAATGATGCCTCCTTGAATAATTCTCACAACATGTGGGAATCCATGCATATATTGAAAATAAACAAAAAAGTATCGGTATCATTTTCAGACTTCTAATTAAAAAAATGCAGGTTTTTTGTTTTTTTAAATTCTTTCGAGTATTTCATATCAGCAAATGATTAAATCATTCCATAAGTAACTAATAAGCTCCCAAAGAAATACACAAAACAGGAAGCATGGAAACTAATAAAAATCTTACACGTTGTTTCATTACACCATATTATAACCAGCGAATAAATCTCGATGACAGATCTAGTAATATTTTTGCTGACAAATGATACCACCTTTAAATAATACAACCTAAAAAATTAAAGTGCCTAAGTTTAAATAAATCATCAGTCACTTAATTTTTTCTTAAAAAGACACGTTTAATTTGCAAGAAAGGTGAGATAAAAAGTACATCTTTTGAGGTGGTCCAGTCTTCAAGCCATTTTTCGACATCTTCGTAATTGTTGAAATGTTTCATAGAAAGTGCGTGAGCCAACAATGAAAACAAGTGGTAGTCGGAATCTGGTGAGTACGGCGAGTGGGACAAGGGTATTAACCCGAACAGTATTAAGTGTTTTACCTGGTTTCAGAAGCTCATGGTCCACGACACCGTTCTGATCCCACCAAATGCACATCATTGTCTTCTTTCCAAAGCGATTCGGTCTTGCGGTCAATGTTGTCCTGGGGCAATGCATGATTTTCTGCATTTTGGGTTCTCGACATTCAGCTGATGTACCCATTTTCCTGCCTTCTGGATCTTTCCAATGGCATGCAGACGATTACAAATGGTTCGACGACCAACATTGACCTGAGCCTTCTTAGTCTTTCAAGTCGAAATCACCACTTTTAAATCGTCTAAACCGTGTCTAAGAAACGTGTTGCGTTGGGACATTGTTACTGTAAGTTTCCACAAGTATACAACGGCTTTCACTCGGGTTTTTCTTTTGATTGAACGTGCGGCAGTATGAGCCGAAAATGCTCTTTATTTAGCTCGAAACTCGATATGTTTATCACACGAAAAAAAATGGCAAAAATGGCGTTTTGAAAGGACTGTCGTAGCAATAAAATGACATAAGATATAAGACTATGAGTCGTCCCCTGTTCCCAGCGACATCTCTTAAAAAAAATTATTAACCGCCACACTTGGTATATCCTCGGTCAAAGGCTAATGTGTGAGGTATATAAATTCGGAATTACTTTGAGCTGATATTTCAATTAAGCCAACATAAAAAACGTACACATTAATTATTCTCTTTACTATTAACGGAAGTTTCACAAAAGCAAGTCTGTCGAATTTCACAGTGGTGGGCATATTTTGGAAGAAATTCGGCTTTCCCACACCTTTACACATACATTTTCTTTATTATTTGCTATGGGAACAGACTATAATTTCAATTCATTAACAAAATAAACAGACTGTTTAACTATTTCGAAACTATGTTTTCATAGTTAATTACATACAAATTAATTGGTGAACCGTTTATTACATCCGTCGTTAGTGTTGCTTCTTTTGCATCCGACTAATGATAATGCTTGAACTGAAATGAAATGAGGCATTAAATACGCACTTGTTGAAGTTGATCTTGAATATTAATTTACAGCTAAGATAAATCACAAACACAAAAAATTAAATTTCGTTCCGTTGGATAATAATAGGTTTTAAACACCTATTGATATTAGATTATGATACTGGAACGTTATAATTAGGGTGATATACTAGGCTAATTGAAAAGTTCGCGGAGCGGAAATGATAAAACAAGTTTATAGTTGAAAAAATGACTTTATTCTTCCGTATATTCTCCCTTAAGCTCAATACACTTTTTTCAGCGGTTCTCCAATTCATTTATTCCATCTCTGAAGTGATTTTCTGGAAGTCCTTCAAAATACTCATCTACGGCTGCTATAACTTTTTTGAGTTTTGGGAACAGATGAAAGTCAGAGGGAGCCAGATCTGGTGAATATGGTGGATGCTCCAACAATTCGTAGAGTAACTCCTTCAGTTTGCCCATTGCAAGAATACCTTTGTGAGCCGGTGCATTATCTTGATGAAAAATTATTTTTTTCTTCGCTAAAACACGTCTTTTCTCACGGATTACTGCATCTAATTGATATAAAAGGTTTGAGCAATACTGCCCTGTTATTGTTTTACCAGTTTGAGGGTAATCAATTAACAAAATGCCTTCTGCATCCCCAAAGATTGATCCCATAACCTTTTTGGTGTGATTTTGATCATTTTGGCTGCTTCGGAGCTGAACAATCGGATTCAGTCTACCCTGCGGTTGGTTGTCACAGTTCAGGATCATAGTGGTAAATCCAAGTCTCATCTATAATTACAAAACGATGTCTAAAATCTATTATATTCTTGCGAAAAAGATCTGTTGGTCAGAAAGTAGTTTTTGATCAGAATTTAACAAATAGGGCACCCATCTTTCACATAGCTTTTTCAAGCCCAATTCCTTTTTCAAAATATGAAACGCCCATTCAGTTGAGATGTCCATGGCCTTAGCAATTTTACTCAAAGTCAATTGTCTGTCATCCATAACCATATCATGTATAGAATCAATTATTTGT
The DNA here is from genome assembly GCA_031761425.1 of Cosmopolites sordidus. Classification (NCBI taxonomy): domain Eukaryota; kingdom Metazoa; phylum Arthropoda; class Insecta; order Coleoptera; family Curculionidae; genus Cosmopolites; species Cosmopolites sordidus. The sequence continues at coordinate 68,163 of JARFXV010000559.1, read as the reverse complement.
TCAGTATTTACACTTATTGGGAGTCTATAACGAAGATCATCATCCAGGCTTGGACGACCACGTTAAAACTCACCTGTCCACTTACAAACCATTGTTTTTGAAGGAGCAGAGTCTTCTAATAAATTTATCATTTCAATATGAATTTCCCTTGCCTTTAAACCGTTTTTGCAAAGAATTTAATTATTGCACTATTTTTAATATTTTCCATTTTAAAAAATAACACTGATTTTGCAGGAATGAATTGACAGATCGACTTGAAACTTCACATATGTTTGTATGAAAGATGAAACTTCAAAATGTAGTAGACATATAGCTATTTTACTGCTCTATAAGTGTGGCTCCGCGAACTTTTCAATTTGCCTAGTATGACCTCAGACGGTTCAATTTAATGAATGAATTAATAATGAATTATCATAATTGTATCGTACGTAATTTTGTAGCTTTAGCATATCGTACATTCGTCTTCTTCTTTTTGCGGTGTGACTGCCCGTCCCTGATCCTTGACCTCCAACCGAATTGATCTCCAACAACCCTCTGCCAGTTTTTGATATACACGTGTTCTTCAGCATTTGTTCTAAAATTGTTCTGCCACCATGTCTTTGGTCTACCTCTTCTGTTACCTCCTATTCACCTCTCTATAATTTTCCGTGGAATTCGGTTTTCTGGCATTTTCGCTACGTCCATTCTCGCATCTTTCAAATGCTGCAAGCTTCTCTTCCGTTTCCTTAATGAGGGCCCTCAGTCATAAGTGATCACTAGCCGAATGAATGTTTTATATGTATATCCTAACTTTCGTGTTGTGTATTATTGTATTGTATTGTGTTGTGTATTATTATATTGTATTGTGTTATATTGTGATGTATTAGATTGATGGAAAAGTTTGTCCCGTTCTTAATTATTGGTTTTTATTATTATATTTTATTATCTCCCATTATGGCCTATATTTCCTCGACATCAGTTCTAGAAGGACGACTAGTACGATGCCAGCCTTCCTGTTCAACATTTCCAACCCTGAATCGATCAAACCACTCCATGCACCATGGTCTCCCCAGCAGAATTCTCTCCGTAAACAGCAAAAACTTTGTTTTTTGTTTGGATAGCGTTGTTGCCCTTTTTGATAATAAATAAAAAAGGACTATGTAGTGTCTGTAAAGGTAAGTTACATTATATAATATGTAAACAAACATTACTAAGACTTTTGTTTACAAGCGTCAAAAGAACAACTAATGGAAAAATCCTTATGAACTTTCCGGACAACCCAAAATTAGATAATCTGATGGTCTTAACTGGGATATGATCAAATAAAGAGTTATGTTTAAAGTCCTGTGTATCATCCGTATGAACGTGGATACGAGGTCAGTTCACGAATTATTATCATTATTGTTCCCGCATAACAGTCTTTGATTGGCAAAAGACACAAAAAATGTGAAGTTATCATTTATTGACATTGACGGGCACAAAGTTTCAAGATGAGATGAGGTGAGATGAGGATTTATCGGCACTAGAAATATAGTGCGTTTCAAGATATATCGTTGACCGATTGGCTGCAATAAACTCTTAACAACCCTTGCCGTAACGAAACCCGGTGAAGTTGCAAGAAACGTAAACAGGAACGGGCCTAATAAAATAACAGGTAAAAAGATATAATTAATTTTATATCTGGTTTAGTAGTTTCGAAATATTTTAGTTTAGTTCGCTTCTTTTCTTAAACAGTGCAGTATCGTGTTTTTTTGTTATTCCAAACGTGCTAAAAATGTGGCGTTCTTGGCTAGATAATGATCATTGTGCCTCCGGTAATGCTAATTTTAAAAGAAAACATTTATCGCCCGATGCCAAGAAAATTGTTAAAAATGTGTATGTTTCTTTATTGAATAGGGAATAGGAATGCAAATGCAGCTGCAGCAGAAATGTCTTCATTAACGAAAACTTCATTGTCTACAGTTAAAGATGTTGTGACGAAGCTAATTAAAGCCAAAAAAGTCCGTAGTGATTCTGGTAAAAGCAAATGTGTTGACATAAGCGACAAATACTTAATTCGAAGCAAAATTTTTGCTATGTATAAAGAGTAAACTGTGCCTACATTGCATTTATTGCAACGTCGACTAAGGAAAGATGAAACCAACATTCATTGCAGCAGAACCAGCCTCCGGAGAATGTTATCTCAAATGGGTTTTGCATATGAGACCATTAATAACAGACAAATATTAATGGAATCATAACGATTTCGACGATGGCGGTTTGACTACTTAAACTCAGTAGCTTAAACTCACTACTCAAATACAGATTAGAAAATCGTCCCATTATCTACCTTGATGAAACATGGTTCGATATACATGAGAGGCCAACAAAATGATGGGTAGATACATCAAGAAAATGCCAATCCAAAGCCCCAGCGAACAAGGGAAAAAGAATTACAATTTTACATACTGGTTCCAAGGATGGATGGGTTCAAGTTGTCCTCCAAAAATATTAAACATTCATCTTTGAACTACCATGACACCACAGCAGAAGTTTTTAAAGATTGGTTTATAAATAACTCAATGTGCTCAATGTGCCTAAGAAAAGGGTAATTACTACTACTACTTGTCCTGGAGGTTAAGTTGACCCGAAGGCCCTGACTTGTATTCACTGATTTTTTCGAACGTCACGACAATGTCGCTTATTCGAAGGGTTTTAGCTGCCGTCCTTTAGGCATGGAGGTGATGACCGAAGAGGATGGTCATACTGGGGCAACGGCCGGCAATGAAGCTGCCGTGGCTCTGATTAGCGGATTGTCCGAAAGGGACGCCGTCGCTAGGAATTTGTCCAGAAGTCTGGACAGGAATGTCTGAAGCTCTGGTGTGTCAGTTTCCCGATGGATTTGCGCATTCCTTACAAACCATGGGGCACCTACTATTGTGCGAAGAGCACGTGACTGGAACGATTGCAGAATTGCAATCGACGTTGGGGGGAGGTACGGGAACCAGGCCTGAGATCCGTAGGTGAGGACGGATCGGACCATGATTTTATACAGGGTTATTCGGATGTTCAGCGAGAGCTTACTTTTGCCGTTCATTAGGGGGTAAAGCAGACGAGCCATGGCTCTTGCTTTCCCGGTTACCTTCTTTAGGTGCGGCACCCACGTGAGGGCCTTGTCGAACTCAAGGCCCAAGTAGTGTGCCGATCTGGCCCATTTGATGGGGACTCCGTAGATGCGGATATTAAAAGGGTAATTGTAATGGACGATGTAGTTATCAAAACCGCCAAAAGAATAAAGTTCCTAATGCAAATAACACTAAATTGGAAATTCAGAACTGTGTTAAAAAATGAAATATACTTCGAAAATACATATAAAGAATGCGATCTAGAAATATTAAAGACATTTAATATTAAAAAGGAATATGTATGTGATACTATTGCTGCCCGTATATGGGACATACGATTTTACGCCTTCCCCCGTATTATTGTGTTTTTAATCCAATTGAGCATATGTGGCATCAGGTAAAATCACTCCGGCTCTGGCGCCTTTTAAGAAACTAGGAATATTTTTATTGAGATTTATTGGGGCAATTAACATTTCTCCGAAGGGAAATGAAACATCTTGAAACGGACTATACTGTTAATGATGAACTTTATATGAATATGCCAACAAAATATCTTGTTAAATAGACTTCACGCAAATCACGCCAGATTTATTGAAAGGAAAGTTTTCTGGAGGCGATAATGTCAATTGGACACCAAGATCATGTGATATTACGCCCTTGGATCATTTTTTGTGGGACGATGATACATCTCTAGTTTACAAAAATAAACTCCGAATAATTCTTGACGAAACATTCAAGCCACCATTGGAAAATTACCACTGAATAAGTGTGAAACAATAATGGAAAATTGTATCTCCAGAATGCATTCCACCAGACGAAGTTGAGAGGGACATTTCAGCCTTTATTTTTTCATGATAAAATAAAAATTACCGGATTCTTGTTTATAGTTATCATTATTCCTTATTGTACAGTTCTGATACTCTTATTGGACAACCCTTTAGAATCATTGTTACAATTATGGGTCTGTTTTTAGGTCACCTGTATACCTAATATGAAGAAAATATGTGCTAGTCTTTAAATTTATAAAACAGTAAGTATCTGGAGAAACCTACAATGTTAAAATTAAATGAATGTAATCTTATCATGCAATAAATTTATTTTTCAAATAAGGTGATTGTTAATTAGTTCGAAATATGTTGCAGTGTAATGAATGATTTTCTTAAGTGAAATCCGACAATTTCCTGTAATAACATTTATCATTTAATTTAGTTATGTACTATAAATGTTACGTTTTTAATGAACTGGAAACATTTATTTCACGTAAAATAATTAAGAATGTTACACTGTAAAATAATTCATTCATTTTATATATTGCCTAAAATATCACTCATAAAAATAATATTTGTGACAGCAATTTTCTGGTGTTTATGATGTAATTAGGAAAATAATAGCATAACAGAAGATAATAGATATCGCATTGTGAAGGGTAACAACTACTTACGGTGGTTGAGATTTATATATCCGGAATAATAAATAAAAAGAAATATTTATCATTGAAAATGGTTTTATCGTTTTTCAAAATATTCTCAGCGATCATCGATATACTTCTGCGTTCAATCGAACCAATTTTCATAGCATTTTTCCATTCCGATAAAGGTATCTCCAAAACAAGCATTTTGAACGCATCAAGTTTATTCACATAAACCACATGCCCATCTGTACAAAAAAAAACAGGCAACCATTTGCTTCGAAGCCCTACTTGCGCGAACAACTTTTGTTGGGTTTGGCTCAATTTGAAAGACCCATACAGTCGACTGCTGTTTACTTTAGGGCTAAGACGCATAGGTCCAAGATTTGTCACCTATGTAGATGTTATACATGGCTTTTGAAGCCGCATGATTGTATTTTTTGAACATTACTTTGCGCCAATCGACACGACTTTTTTTTGAGCGATTGTCAAATTATGGGGAAGTCAACGCGCACAGATCTTCACGGCTAAATGGTCATGTAAAATCTGATATGTGCTGGTCATACTAATGCCCAAAGATGCCTTTATCTCACGATATGTCACATGGCGATGTGTATTTGAAAAATGCAGTGTGTCGAAACAATTGTTATACATACAATTTTAAATATAGTGGAAATATTTAGATATTCATCTTTGCTTATTTATCATTAAGACCTGTTAATTCATATTTATTAAATCTACAAATATGTTTCAAATACAGATTACGTCCATTAACATAACGGTCAATAAGTCCCCGGTCTGGCAAATAAAGCACACTTTTTTTGCAAATTTCGACTTTATTCTTCAATATATTCTCCTTGAAGAGCATTACAACCATTTCAAAGCTTTTCTAACATTTCTACACCTTTTTTATAGAATGATTTCTCTTTGCCTTTAAAATATCCTTCAGTTTCGGCAATTACCTCTTCATTGGAGCGAAATTCCTTTCCATCGAGCATTTTTTTGAGGTCTGAGAAGAGGAAATAATCGCTGGAGACCAGATTTGTAGAATACGGCGGATGAGGAAGCAATTCGAAGTGCAATTCATGCAATTTATCAACTGTTGTCAGCGATTTGTGACACGGTGCATTGTTTTAGTGAAACAGCATTTTGTTTTTGTTCATTTGGAGCTTTTTTTGCGAGCTCGACCTTGAAACGTACCAATAATGCTAGGTATTACAGCCCGTTAGTGAGCCTTGATCTCCTTGGCTAAATGTTCATGTAAAATCTGGTATATGCTGGTCATACTAATGCCCAGAGATGCCTTTATCTCACGATCTGTCACATGGCGATGTGTATTTGAAAAATGCAGTGTGTTGAAACAATGCAGAGTGTTATACATACAATTTTAAATGTAGTGGAAATATTTAGATATATTTATCATTAAGAACTGTTAATTCTTATTTATTAAATCTACAAATATGTTTCAAATACAGATTACGTCCATTAACATAACGGTCAATAAGTCCCCGGTCTGGCAAATAAAGCACACTTTTTTGTGCAAATTTCGACTTTATTCTTCAATATATTCTCCTTGAAGAGCATTACAACCATTTCAAAGCTTTTCTAACATTTCTACACCTTTTTTATAGAATGATTTCTCTTTGCCTTTAAAATATCGTTCAGTTTCGGCAATTACCTCTTCATTGGAGCGAAATTCCTTTCCATCGAGCATTTTTTTGAGGTCTGAGAAGAGGAAATAATCGCTGGAGGCCAGATCTGTAGAATACGGTGGATGAGGAAGCAATTTGAAGTGCAATTCATGCAATTTATCAATTGTTGTCAGCGATTTGTGACACGGTGCATTGTTTTAGTGAAACAGCATTTTGTTTTTGTTCATTTGGAACTTTTTTTGCGAGCTCGTCTTTGAAACGTACCAATAATGCTAGGTATTACAGCCCGTTAGTGAGCCTTGATCTCCTTGGCTAAATGTTCATGTAAAATCTGGTATACGCTGGTCATACTAATGCCCAGAGATGCCTTTATCTCACGATCTGTCACATGGCGATGTGTATTTGAAAAATGCAGTGTGTTGAAACAATGCAGTGTGTTATACATACAATTTTAAATATAGTGGAAATATTTAGATATTCATCTTTGCTTATTTATCATTAAAAACTGTTAATTCTTATTTATTAAATCTACAAATATGTTTCAAATACAGATTACGTCCATTAACATAACGGTCAATAAGTCCCCGGTCTGGCAAATAAAGCACACTTTTTTGTGCAAATTTCGACTTTATTCTTCAATATATTCTCCTTGAAGAGCATTACAACCATTCCAAAGCTTTTCTAACATTTCTACACTTTTTTTATAGAATGATTTCTCTTTGCCTTTAAAATATCGTTCAGTTTCGGCAATTATCTCTTCATTGGAGCGAAATTCCTTTCCATCGAGCATTTTTTTGAGGTCTGAGAAGAGGAAATAATCGCTGGAGGCCAGATCTGTAGAATACGGTGGATGAGGAAGCAATTCGAAGTGCAATTCATGCAATTTATCAATTGTTGTCAGCGATTTGTGACACGGTGCATTGTTTTGGTGAAACAGCATTTTGTTTTTGTTCATTTGGAGCTTTTTTTGCGAGCTCGTCCTTGAAACGTACCAATAATGCTATGTATTACAGCCCGTTAGTGAGCCTTGATCTTCTTCAACGTTCGTCCCCAACCGGATCGATATATTGAATGAATCCAACGTGAGGCTGTGTACGAGACGTGCTAACAAATAAATTAGTGAGACTGTGGTTCCGCAAAACTTTTTTCATCAAACTTCTGGTTCTTCTTCGGTTTCCCAAGATTGAAAATTCACCTCAAAGATCACAATTTTGGGACATTGGGACATGCCGTGAGCGAACATCTGAAGGCGACCTGAGTTCCAGCACTGCTGTGAAGAGTGGACAAATCGTCTTCAGCGCTGTGTGGCTTCCCAAGGCAATTACTTTGAAGGATACAATTATACTTTCTAAAATTAAAAAGTCTAAGCATCCGGTTTCGTAGCAACAATTTTTTTCCGGGGTGGTACTGTAAATTCACGCCCAACTCACATATCCTGGAGGATCCTGGACTCGTCTATAGGGGGTTACCATACCGATTGTTAGGTGCCAGGGATTCACCCTTACCCTCCTCCGTTAGCTGCTTTCGGCACATCCTAACGTACGTACTTCAGGGCCTATCACACACAACTAGGACGTGGAGGAAAGTTTTATCGATACGTCCTTATTAAACCGTGGGTTTTGCTCAGACATTTATTATACGCCAGATAAAGACATCCTAAATTTTCTGACATCCTATCACCAACCATTTGAGCCCTAATGAAATAATTAGTAGTAAAAAAAAAAGATTTTTCTAGATTAAACAGGTAAAATAATCAGCATGCTGTTTTCTGTTACAAGAATGTCCAACAAGTTCAACGACTCTCGTATTAAGAGTAACTAATTAGAGTTGATTAGGGTACTTTCGAGACTTAACCTTTCTAAATAAAATACGACGCCTTAAGTCGGATTCGCACGTTTCTCGAGCAAAAAGCCGATCAATCTCCACCGTAAAATTCGCTGCGGGTTCTACGCCAACAAATATCAATTCTCACGAGTAAAATGGGGCCGATTTGTGTAAATAAATCGTCGGTTTTTCGCGAAGGGGCGTGTGCCTTCATCGAGCCCATCGTTTAAATGTCAAGACGGGTTTCAGAATGGGGCGTTGTCTATTTCCCAATCTACTTGTACTAATGAATGAGATAATTTTTGGACGTACTGTTATAAATCAATTGTTATGTTGGAGCCTTCGGTGTGAAACAGTAAACTCGAAGAGATTTACCACTAAACACCAAATCACTTTATTAAACGTCTCGATGCGCGCTTCGCTAACCATGTTATCATCATCAGGAGATTATTTAATCTAATTCTAAAACTATTTAATAAAATGTGTAAGTCATGAACCGTGAAGTTAACCAAGTGTTACATTAATAATTCAAAAAGTTGACAGAATGGAATAGGTTCTTTATACCTTTTCATTAGGTTCTTTATACCTTTTCATGGTTTTCTTACATTTTTTTATTAGAATGCTTTTATATTCATCCAAGGCCCTATTATTATTTACAATTTTAACAAGTTTTAAATCAATAATATTAATATTATGGTTATGCTCGGCAACACAGAATTTCCCCTTTCCACCATATCTAATGTGGGCAATATGTTTTTTATATTTGGTAAATATGAATATCTGAATATATATGAATAAATATAAATTCTGGAACTAATCCCTCCAGTCTTAACCTTTGAACCGGCATAGTTCAAACTTTTAATTCAAAGTACAAGATGAAGCGTTCTAGTAATTACAAAATTACCCCAGGAGGTAGACAATCTTCTGTCAGCTTTGCTGGTACAACCGGACTTTCGGATTCTGGGGCGTCCGGGCTTAAACACAAAATCTTTCAGAGGGAGTCGGAGACCTCTGGCCAACGTCTAAAACCGAAAACAAAAACTTTCTTTGGAACGGTAAATATCAATTCTCTCCTGCGTCCAGGAAAACTACACGGGGCGAACATTAAATCAGCAAAAAAATCCAAATTTTAGCTTTGCAAGAAACGAGATTGACAGATGATAACACCTTGGAATTCGGCAACTACAGACTTTTTAAAAGTAAAACGGACAAAAGAATACTCAAAAATACACCACATCTCCGTGTTGCTTTCGCTGTCTCAAGAAACATTCTTGGTTCTATAACAAATGTCCAGCCAGTAAATAATCGACTTATAACACTGTCCCTCAAGTGTGCTATCAAAAACTATACATTAATCAATGCACACCTCCCAGTTAACGAAGAAAATAAATCTAATCCTGAAAAAATAAATCAAGTCCTGGGAAATTCTGGAAAAGACTATCTCTACAATTCCCTCTAACCATGTAAAAATCCTATTGGGTGATTTCAACGCCCAACTAGGGAAAGGAAAAATGTACAGGAAAACAGTCGGCAGTTTTCCCGCTCATAAATGGACTAACCATAATGGTAGAAGATTGGTTGAACTATGTTCGCAGTTTAATCTAAAAATAATGTCAACCCATTTTAAGAAGAAAATAACAAAAAGAAAGACCTGGAGGTGCCCAAACACGTACACGGGTGAATTTCAAATTGACCATGTTGCCATTTCGTACCCCAATTATAAAGAGATTTTGAATGTTCAAGTCAGGAAAGGAGCAAATATAGACACGGATCACTACTTGACAGGAATCAAACTTAGCTTAAAACCTCGAAAACTTATTGAAAAGAGGCTGCTGATACCAAAGTTTGACCCAACGAAAATAAAACCAGCCCTAACAGAAGAGCTTGATAAACAACCAGCACAGAACTGACAAGAATTGAAACAAAAAATTATTAAAACAGCCTCAAACTAAAAGAAAATATGAAAACAATCAACTTAATGAAATAGAAAAATATTTCCAAAAAAATAACACCCGAAACTTTTACAAAACATTTAAAACTAAATTAACAGGCTATCAACCGCAAAGTCTTTGCTTCCAAAAGGAAAACGGACAATTAGCTCTAAATAACCAAGACAATTGCAAAGAACTTGCGAAATATTTTGAACAAATACTAAACTGTCCTGAGCCCTTAAACAAATTAACAACACTAAAACCTAAACAAACAAACCCAGATTCATTACCACCGAATGAAGATGAAATAATTAGGCAAATCAAGCGGCTTAAAAATGACAAAGCTTCTGGTGAAGATGGAATCACTGCTAAACTTTTGAAATCCGCTGGTCTAGGTACAATCAAGGACATAACCAAAATTCTACAAGAAGTTTGGCGAATCGAACGGATTTCGGAAGATTGGAAAGATGCTCTAATCCATCCACTACATAAAAAAGGAGATGGAACGGATGTAAACAACTATAGAGGGATATCTCTTCTCCCAGTTTGTTACAAGATTCTATCTCAATGTCTATTAGACAGAGCACAGGGACAGTTAGAACCTAACATTGGTGAATATCAAGCAGGTTTTCGACCGGGCAGATCCTGCCCTGAACAGATCCTGAATCTAAAGTTGATTCAAAGACATCAAAAACTGCACAATAAAAATCTCGTCTGTACATTTGTGGATTTCAAAAAAGCATATGATTCTATTGAGCGCGAATCTTTATTCCGAATCTTGAAAGAACAAGGACTAGATCTGAAAACGCTGGCAATTATTAAAGCAACGTTAACCAACACAAGGTAAAAAGTTAAATTCATGGGTAACAACTCAGAGCCCTTCGAAATTAAAACTGGAGTGAGACAAGGGAATGGACTCTCGCCACTCTTATTTAACTGTGTTCTAGAAAAAGTAAAACAGGAGTGGCGTGAAAAAAAGTCGGCCCTGAATATTGACCAGCCCATTAAACTGGGGAGAACCAACATCAAAATTGATTGTCTGGTATTTGCTGATGATCTAGCAATTTTAGCTCAAGATGTATTAACGGCACAGAAACAGATTGAAATCCTAAAAGAAACAGCAGAAAAGATAGGACTCCAAATTTCCTTTGAAAAGACACAATACATGACCTGCAACAGACTAAGAACACCATTTCTAAAAACAAAATATGGTAACATCAGACGAGTCTCTCAATTCAAATATTTGGGTGAAATAATAATGGAAAATGGGTTGGAAAAAGCGGCCAATAAGGGTAGATGTTAAAAAATGGAAACGGCATTGAGACTTACACAAAATGTTTACGACAAAAAATGCCTATCTAAAAACACAAAACTGAGACCATTTTGACTAGAAAGCGGGACATCGAGGACATTGAAAAGAAGGAAAGAAAAATCATAAGAAAAATCCTAGGCCCCAAACAAATAAATAGCACAACATACCGACTTCGAGAAAACCAAGAAATCCAACAGTACACAGATATCCATAGCGATATGGGAAAAAGGAAGACTTAAGTTTTACGGACACATAAAACGGATGAATCCGAGTAGGCTAACTAGACAAATAGTCGAATTTTATGAAAATAGGAGTAGAGCTAAAGTAGAAACAATTAAATGGATTGCTGCAATTAAAGAGGACCTAAGATCAGCAAATATTCCACAAAGTGAAATTCAGAATGGAGGCTGTTTCAGACACAAGGTTAACTTTTGGAAGGTTGGCCAGAGAGAATAATGTAGGAAGACTGGAACAACTTGGTCTGACGAAAGGAAAAAAGCTCATAGCGAAAGAATGAAATTAGTATGGGCACAAAGGAAGGCTAACAACAACAAGCGCCTCTAATTGTACTTCGCGTGGTCCACCAGGGCCCACACGTGAATAATAATAATAAATAATAAATATGAATCTTTTTGTTTGCCCATCGATCACAATCGTAACAGCTAATTTTGTAAATCCTCAAATTTTCAATATCTTTATTTTTCGGTTTACTTTATCTTTTGGATTACCCATGACTTCTGTGAATTACTTTTTTCAAAATATTGTCTAATCTTATTAATTGGACATCAAACGCTATTACCATGAATTTATTTTTGTTTTGTTCCTTTTGAAAAGTCCAAAATTCTTGTAATAATTTCCTAAACTTATTATTGATTGATTTGTCCGTTACTTTGTGATATTTCATTATATATATATATATATATATATATATATATATATATATATATATATATATATATATATATATATAATATATAAAAGAAATATATAAAAAATATAATATATATATATATATATAAAAGTGAGAGACAACAAAGTAAAAAAAAATGTTTTATTCCTAAACTTATGTTTTTTAATTAATCTATCTACAATATTCTTATTAAAACCATTCACTCCGTCGTCATCCCTAATCAATTTTAATTCTTTGTTACCATATAACTATCTTGGTTTATGGGAAAATTAATTCATCTATCTACTATAAAGTTCAAACTAACCATTTTGTTATGGAAGCTATGGTTTGAATCGTTAAGGATGTATCTTGAAATGGTGGTATTTTTCCTAAATGCTAAAATGCCTTTCCTACTCACTAAAATGTTTAGAAATTTCTATAGCTATATGGTATGTTTTGAAATTGGACCGAAATATGTAATTTTACAGTAATTTTGACCATTAGATTGCTTCAGTTTTGTTTATATTTGATGGATTATATATATATATATATATATAGGTATACAACTGTAGATTTGTGTTTACATCATAAAGTTATTCACGAGGTGTTAATGTATTTTTTTAATATGAAGAAATGAGGGTCACCGCATGCTCTCACACTATGGCAAGGCTACTATAAGTGAAAGAACGTGTGGTTTCAACGCCTCAAGAGGGCTGATTTTCACGTCGAAGAAGGGCATAGCGGTGGAAGAGCGAAAGTTTTTGACGAATTAGAAGTATTGCTTAATGAAGACTCATGTCAAAGTCAAGAAGAGTTGGCAAGCTCATTGGAAGTGATACAACAAGCAATTTAAAAAGGCAGCAAAGACCTGGGAATGACCCAGAAGCAAGGATATTGGGTGCTATACGAGTTGAAAACGAGAGATGTTGAAAGCCGTTAGTTTGCTTGTGAATAGTTGCTTGAAAGGCAAAAATGGAAGGGATTTCTACATCGCATTGTGACTGGAGACGAAAAATGGTTTATAACGATAACCCCAAGTGTCAAAATCATGGGGATATACCTTCCACGCCGACGGCTAAACCTTATATTCACGGCGCCAAGGTCATGCTTTGCATTTGGTGGGACCAGCTCGTTGTAGTGTGGTATGAGCTATTTAAACCGTCCGAAACAATCACAGACGATCGTTATCGAACGCAATTGATGCGTTTGAGCCGAGCATTGAAAGACAAACGGCCGCAATACCGCGAAAGATACAATAAAGTGATTTTGCTGACAATGTGACGGCCCCATATTGTGAAAGTGGTCAAAACATACTTGAAACGTTGAAATGGGAAGTCCTACCCCACAAGCCGTATTTTTCAGACGTTGCTCCCTTTGACTATCACCTGTTTCAATCAATGGCATACGGCCTTACAGACCAGCACTTCCGGACTTATGAAGAAGACAAAAATTGGATCGATTCGTGGATCGCCTCAAAAGATGACCAGTTTTTTCATGGCGGGATTCGAATGCTGTCTGAAATATTGAAGAAAGTAGTGGCCAACGATAGACAATACTTGAAATCATAAATGTATAACCAGTTGAAATTTGAAAAAAACGGAGGGAGCAAAAAATATTGAGGATGTTTTTTTTATAATATTTCAAATAGCGGAGAATTTCAATAATACCAAATTAAGCACAGTTTTAAAAAATATATCTGAAATAAAACTATCCTCTTAAAACACTCCGAATTCTAATTATACAGAAGAATAAAATAAAAAAACTGTAGAAATCAATCCGGAATACCACTACAACAAAAATTAAGACTAACATATCAAATCCATCAAAGATAATAATCTAGTTATGAGTAAAGCCGATAAAGGTAATTCAATTGTTATTCTAGAAAAAGAAACTTACGAATCGAAAATTAAACACTTCTTAGATAATGAAGACCTCGATAGAATAAAAAATGACAACAAAAATTCGAAACAAGTTAAAATTGACAATAATAAATATATACACAATTTTGTCAAATGAAGAAAAATATAAAATAATCAATATGAATCCAACTCCTCCAAAACTCTATGGTTTAATTAAAATTTATAAAGAAAACTTCACAATAAGACCACTAGTTTCATACCCAAATAGCCCGTTAAGAAACCTAGCGTTTTACTTAAATATCTTCAAAAACGAATTTCTCGCTAAAACATTGAATAAAAAAATCGGTAGACCTTATTTAATAACTTAGTAAACTATCTGTACGAAAAAAGATTTCACAAATCATGTTAGCATCATCAGGAGACTATTAAATCTTTCCTGATGATGCTAACATGGTTAACGAAACGTGGATTTAAAAAAAGTGATTTGGTATTTAGTGGTAAATCTCTTCGTGTTTTATTTCTATGGTATGTCTAACATGTCTATCACATCATTTTGACACTGAATGTCTGCTGAACGATGGATAAGTAGGTTGAAGAAAAAGATTCAAAAGATATGGCATAAATACAAAGGCTAATTATGGGATAAATTTGGAATCATAAATTTATATTTTAAATGTTTCAAAAGTAACTGAATATTTAAAATAATTTTTTTGAAGCACCCTGTATGACCCAATAGAAAAGTAGGATAACAAGAAATTATTTTAATTAAATTAGAAAAAACAAACAGTGTACAATTAACAAATTAACGGGTCATCGCTGATCGCAAACATCAAGGTTAGTGTAAAAAATGTGTTCAAACAACTTTCATTATTGTAATTGCAGCCTGGCAAAACATCGACCATATTTCAACAAACCAAATAATGACGTAAATGTTATTAAATCATATTAGAGCCAACCTACGATGTTCTGGTAATATTTTTTGTCGACGTTTTTGTAGTACGCGAAGCAGTCACGATATCAAGCTTTTCTCTCAGTCAAAATCAGAATGGAAGTTGAAAAGAGAGAGACAACTTACGTTTGATGATGAACTGTGCCCTTTAAGCGTACGAACGAACATGAGAAATGAAGAGAAACCGAATGTAATTGCAATGGGAATCATCGAGAGTGGATGATCGTCGACGAGGAAATGTCAAAATATGCATTTCGTTTTCAAATTAATGATGTTAATAGGTGTAGTTAACGACCTTATTTTAGCTGGAAATTGATGTGGACGGTATTTTTTTAAAAACCCACAAATAAAATAACCATCAAAAGAAATTTTAATATTGAACTTCACTCTGGGAAAGGTGAAGGAAAGTGAAATCTTAAAAGTAGTGAAACTGTCATTAAAATGTTATATTTTAACAAATATTTATCCCGTTCTTTAATATTTTGATTACATTGAACTCTGAACATTGAAATTCATAATTCAATTATTTTTAAAGGGTATCATCAGACTAGCACTACAGCCTGGGGTGGACCTTGACCTACTCAATGATCCTTCTCCAGTCAGCTTTGTCGACGGCTCTTCATCGCTTAAATTAGTTAGATCGGCTTCCACATAGTCTAGATATCTCATTTTGGGCGTTATTCTTCTACGGCTTCCAACTGGCCTTTCTAGTAGACTTTTTCTAGCGGGATCACTGGCCTCTAATCTCATGACATGTCCTGTTCATCGCAGTGTTCCTCTTTTGATCAGTGTTCTCCATAACACAGTGTCATTCACGGCGCCATATAATTTTCTTAACACCCTTCTCTCGAAGCACCCTAGAGTTGCGTCATCCTTTTTTGTAAGCGTCTGCGTTTCGGAGCCACATATCAACACCGGCCATTATTAGCCTTTTATATAGTTTCGTCATAACATCTATTCACTATTAGGATTCTTCGTTTTATCTCCTCAATGACACTATTATATATATATATATATATATATATATATATATATATATATATATATATATATATATATATATATATATATATATATATATATATATATATATATATATACGTTGAAGGCTTCTATCTCTTCGTTTCCTAGTCTTAATGGTTCTTGTCTTCGCTGTGTTTGTTCTACTTTGGCCATGATGTAGTTGGTTTTATCGATATTGATTTTTAGACCACTCGTTCAGTTGCGTTATTTATTGGTGTAAAACCTTCAATAGCTCCTTCCTTTTTTTGTTGATCAGGTCAATAACGTAAACATAAGCCAGAGGCTGGATGGATTTATTAAATATGCTTCCTGGCCTGACGGTCTAATTACTTTTTCGAGTGCTATGCTAAATAATTCAAAGGGGGTGTCACAGGAAAATTTTCGGAAACATTAAATCTATCAATTTCTATAAAAATATGCTGCTACACAGAAAAGATTAAATGGCGGCAAGCGTTGTTCGGTATCTTTAACGGGTTTTCAGATATTCGCAAAAAAACCCAATTAATCTCTAATCTTATTACATGTCCTGTTTATCGCAGTCTTCCTCTTTTGATCATTTTGTTTATATCTGGTTGTTTGTAGATTTTGTGCAATTCAAAGTTAAATCTACTTCTCCATAACACACCGTCATTCACGGCTCTATGTATTTTTTTGACATCTTTCTTTCGAAGCACCCTAGAGTTGCGTCATCATTTTTTGAAAACGTCTACATTTCGAGCCACATATCAACACCGTCCTTATTAGCCTTTTATATAGTTTCATAATAACACTATTCATTAGAAGGATTCTTCGTTTTATCTCCTCGGTGACACTATTGTTACTACTGATGAGAGAGTCCAGGGGTACGAATGCGTTGACGGCTTCTATTTCTTCGTTTCCTAGTCTTAATGGGTTTTGTCTCCGCTGTGTTTGTTCTACTTTGGTCAAGATATAGTTAGTTTTATCGATGTTGATTTTTAGACAATTCGTTCAGCTGCAATATTTATTGTTGTAGAAGCCTTAATAGCTCATTCATTTTATTCTGCTAATCAGGTCTATAATGAATATAAATCAGCAACTGGATGAATTTATTAAATATGCTTCCTGCTGTAGTGGTGCCTGAGAGTGTAATTATTTCTTCGAGTGCTATGCTAAATAATTTTTTCGAATTACCGTAAACACACCAAACACAAACAAATCCGTCAATTTCTTTGAAAATATGTTGCTAGATATTATATTGATATTATATAGATATTATATTGTTGCTAGCATTTTCAACAGGTTTTCAGATATTTGCAAAACACCCAAATTTTCATATTAACGAAAAATTAAACGAGTTAAAGCAGAACGCTGCCAGAATATTGTTTGGGAATTGAATTTTCGGGAACAGTATATTTCGCCAATTTCAATGAAAATGTGCTACTAGATAGGAAAAATAATCGGAAATTCAATGGTAATAACATCAGTCATCCACTACCACAGATTAAGTAAAACAGCTGCCAGACTATTTCTAAAATGATTGACTGATTGCTTCATCTTGAAGTATTCAATTTCTGCATATCTGTAACTATAGCGATAAGAATAGGCCTCAAAAAAGTAAGCACTAATTATGTTATACACTGATATATCCCCCTTAACAGTAACTTTCAGTGAATGAAGTAGACGTTGTTCCTTAGTTCCATATTTTTTTTTCGTTTCTACCGTTTCTTCTAAGCGTTTCAGTTATGTATCGATGAATATTTTGGGCAAAATTAAATCATTTGGCTTTAAATTCCACACTAATTCAATGGATTAGTTTAAGGCCCAGCCTTCAATTTCATTTGTGATACTGCCAGACTAGCCGAGTGTCAGCGCGCCAAAAAGTTTAGATCGTCTTATATACCCTGAATTTGCTGCAAATTTTCTTCTCCGTTGTCTCTTTGTTTATAGTGAAACCAGTTTCCTCAATATTTTTTATCCATATCTTAATTAAACTCACACTAGGACACTTACTAATATCCTGGATTTTATATTCTAGGCATTTTTGTAGAATTGTTTTAAACGCGAGTTGTGTAGCGATTCGTGAAGCGATCCATTCCAATTATATTTAAGAAAAGCGATCTCAAAGATGACTTTTTACAAATGTGTACAAATTATTGACCCACCCTGTGTCAGGAATGCCCTAAAATATCTGAAAAAGTTGAGATAATTTTAACCGAGTTTCCATAAATGTATGTGAATCGACGTTATCATTGTTGAACACAATACCATTTCTAATGCCTAAATTTGACTGCTTCCTGTTGATTATTTGTTTTCTTTGATTTGTACATATGTGAATTGAATCAATAATATGGTTTGGTGACATAAACTGATAGTTTACAATACCCTTCTAAGTCTAAGTAATGGATTTCTTTGCGATCGTCTGCGCAGGTTTACTCCACTTTGATCATGATATTCTTGACAACCGTTGCGAGACAAAATCAATCTTTTATGGTCAGTAATCAGGTATTCGAAGAAATATTTAGTTTTATTACGTTCAAGTCAATCATCGCAAGCAGACTGTTAAACGGACTGGTAATAATTTGTTTCCTTATATGATGGTATTGTATTGGATGATGCCGGATTAACATTGGAAATAAAACGGCTTTTTTATTGATTGTATGATTGGATTTTTATTAAATATTAAAGTATACACTCTTCGATTAAATACAAAAAAATATGTCCCAAAAATGGTCACCTCGACTTCGGTTGCAAATTTTGCTTCTTTTTATTACATTTTCGTTTATAATTTCGCTCATCTCTACACAATTTCATCGATAACACATCAGATTTCGTTTTTGAGGTCATCAACTGTGTGTGGATTGCAGGATTGTTCAAACAACCCCACAAAAAAAGTCCCATGGTGGTAAATCACCAGATCTTGCAGGTCAGTTGATGTTGGTAGTTCAAGAAATTACACGACCAGGAAATTGTTAGTGTAGTAAACCAATTGTTGCTCGAGTTTTGTGGCCGGTAGCACCGCCCTACTGGAACCACATGTGTTTAAGGTCCACATCGTCTAGTTCGTGCCAAAAACTCCTTTATTCACAGTTAACGTATTTCCAGCCTCATTATAAAAAAAAAAACATGCGCCGATCACGCCGCCTATTCTAAATCCACACCACACAATTACACAATGACGCTTGGGATGCATTTGCTTTTCGTGAATCTCGCAACGATTTTCCAAGTCTCAAAGGTGACAATTTTGTTTATTTACGAAACCTTCGAGTTGAAAACAAGCTTCAATTTTCGACCAAACTTAGTCTATTTAATGATGCTCTAAAAACGCACAGTATGCTCACAAGACTTAAAGATGTATGTATGCTTGTACGCACTAAGGTGCGGGCCTTAGTGAGTATTCGCTGAAGGAAACTTTGTGAAATGCTTAATTCTTTTGCACGATGTCCTCAGATTTATAACGACATTTTCACTAACTATGATAATTATTTAATGATCGACTTTTAACAAATTAATTAATCAAACTTTGGACAGATGACTGTTTCGACTAAAAATTCCACAATATTTTTCACTGAATTTGTAGTGCGTCTTAACATTAATAATATGCCGTTCTTTCCTACAGAGTTCCTTATTTTCTAATCAGAATAATCATACCAGGGTAGAAAGTTTCTAGAGAAACTTTCGAAAACTTTTCTGCCATAACATGAAGATGAGGTTACTCGTCAAAAATATTCTGGTAATATTACCAGAATATTTTTGACGAGTAACCTATATAATTGTGCATGCGTTGAGAGATAACCTTGAAAATGTCATATTAGATTCTCAGTTGTAAAATTGTAAATGAAAACATGAGGAAAATCGAATGGTGGAGAGAGGAATTATAGAGGAAGGCTAAGAACAAAAAGGAAATATGGAAAAGATATGTGGATACAAAAAAAGATGAAGATCACGAAATATATAAAGAAAAACGAAAAGAAGTAAAGATGGTAGTGAAGAAAGCGAAGCAATAATCATTGATAAGATTTGGTGAAAAGACGACTGAAAACTAAAAAGAAGACCAAAAGTTGTTCTACGGAACTCTAAGGCCCCTTTCACACTATCCACTCCACGACACTCCACGCCACGCTACGCCACACCAAATACACAGGAGTAGATGGGGGTTTATACACCTATCCACGCCACGCCACATAATTATACTCAGTCACAAGGGTTCTACTCGACATCAACAGCAGGCGGGCGCCACATGCACGCAACTCCCATCCACGCCACACCACCTCTTGTCAACAGTAGGCCTAGGAGCAAATAATTCATTCAAGAGAAGATTGTCGACCGATGTGTCGAATAACAAATTTATATTTTTTTACAAATTGACAAGATTAAATTGACGAATAACGGTACTATACTGATAAATTATCATAAAACCTCTAAAGGAGTAAGAAATCTTAAATATAAAAAAGTCTGCCTAACATTTTGACGCTCAAAAATGCAAATATTTCCGGTAATTGATTTCCATTCTGATCAAGGTCAATTAAAGTTTTTCCGTTTTCCAATATTTTAACTTCTAAAACAATATTTTCACTTTTGAAACTTCAATATTCGAAACAAAAAAAATATTAAGAAAGGATAATAAAACCTAATTTCTTGGGCTTTCCTCTGCCACTCGGGTCCAATATACTTAACGATGTCATCAATCCATCGTGCTTTCGGTCTTCTTCGCGGACGTTTGCGATCAAGCGGTATCCTGATCCATGCGCAGGACTTTCTGTCTCGTCTTGTAATGCCAAGCATACATCTTTCCATTCCCCTCTGTGCCACCCGAAGTTTTTGAATTGATTGCGATGTGAGTGTCCAGGTTTCACTTCCGTATGTCATAACGGGTAGAACGCACTGATCGAATACTTTTCTTTTCAGGCAAAGTGGGAGTCTGCTCTTAAACACTATGTTGAGCCTACCAAATGCCTGCCAGCCACATTTAACACGCCGTTCCACCTCCCGGGCGGTACTCCCCTCCATGGAAATCCTCTGCCCAAGATATACAAAGCTGTCCACAATCTCTAAATCCCTTCCTAAAACTGAAATTCTTCTGTCCTGAGCGAAGTTATTGAACATAACCTGACTCTTTTTCAGGTTTATTTTCAAGTCAAATGGTTCGCCAGCCCTTTGCAGTTCTTGTATGCGTCTTTGCAGCTCCTCTGGGTCTTGTGAAATGAGAATAATATCATCTGCAAATCTAAGATGGTTTAAGTTTGCACCATTGATCTTTACCCCATCCTGTTCCCAATCCAGTTTACGTAATACTTCTTCAAGGCCAGCCGAGAAAAGAATAGGCGATATTGCGTCACCCTGCCGTACACCTCGTTCTATATTAATTCCCACTTCAAGATCATCAAGGTGAATTGTGGCTGTAGCTCCATCATATATCGATTCTAATAGGTTTACATAGGCTCTCTCTACACCTTGGCTAAGCAGTGCATCCATTATCGCATGCTTTGAGATGGAATCAAATGCTTTTTCGTAGTCGATAAAAGCCAAGCACAGTGGCATGGTGTATTCGTTGTGCCTTTCTATGACCTGCTGTACAACCTGGATGTGATCCATTGTACTGAATCCACTTCTGAATCCTGCTTGTTCTCTTGGTTGTGCGTCATTCAGATTTGTTAATATTCTTTTAGAAATTATCTTAGTGAAAACTTTGTACATCACTGATAGGAGGCTTATTGGACGATAGTTCCTTAAATCTTCCTGTGCTCCTTTTTTATGTAAAAGGATCACTTCTGCATTTTTCCATAAGTCAGGTACTTTTTGTTCTTTGAGGCATTTTGAGTATAATTTTGCCAGTGTTTTATGTAACGTCCGACCACCAGCTTTTAGCATTTCGACAGTTACACTATCCTTTCCTGGAGCCTTGCCGTTCTTCATCAATTCTATAGCATTTGTTACTTCCTCCACTAGGATATCTGGCATTATATATTGTTCTTCCGTGGGTATTGCTGTCCCTGACTGGCTCTGATCTTCATATAACTGGGAATAAAACCTTCTGACAATCTCTAACATTTGGGTACGCGCCCTGCACACTGTGCCATCCTCACGCTTTAAAGCATATATTTGCGTTCTTTTGTTTCTCAGCTTCTGTTTAGCTTTGTTAATTCCTTTGTTTTCTTCCAGGGTTTTTTGCACTAGCTGCATATTGAATCGGCGCGTGTCCTCTCTGATACGTTTTCTTATAGTTTTGCAGAGCTCAGTGTACTCGACCCTGCCAAAAGGACTACCTGCATTTCTCATACATATATATATATATATATATATATATATATATATATATATATATATATATATATATATATATATATATATATATACATATATATATATATATATGTATATATATATATATATATATATATATATATATATATATATATATATATATATATATATATATATATATATGTGTAATATCTAATTGTTACATCTAATATTCTCTCGGATGGTAGATAATGTTTCTAAATGATTCCAGGGGCCGATCTGTTGTTTCTGTAAAGAGTGACGACGTTTCGCCAAAATCTCATTTGCCATTTTCAAGTATTCTCCAAATGTTCGACTGAAGAGTCCAACTGACGTGCGCGGGTCGTTGTGTTCGCTTTTATAGCCGGTCGGCGACTGCACAGATTATATCGGGGTAGTTCAGGACTATTTGCGGCGCTCGGCAACGCTGTCGGGCGTCCGATTTTTCTACCTCGCCGCCACGTTGCCACGTTTTTTCTTTTTCAGAAGGGATTTCCATACTTTTGAAATGTTGCGAGCGTCGTTTCGCGTATTTAGCTCACCCCTTTCTTCTATTTCAAGGGCTTTTCTGATTGTTCGGACCTTGTAGTTTTCCATATTGGCTATTTCTTTGGCTCCTTTAAAATTGATTTTATGTCCCGTTTGTAGACGGTGGTGGAACAGAGTGGAAGTGGTTTGTTTGTTTTTTAAGTGGTTTTTATGTTCTTGTATTCTGGCCGATATTGGTCTGTTTGTTTGTCCTATGTATGCTCTGTTGCAGTCGGCACAAGATATACTGTACACCCCATGATTTTCCAGTTTAACTTTGTCCTTGGGGTTTGTTTTGGTTTTTACAAACATATATATATATATATATATATATATATATATATATATATATATATATATATATATATATATATATATATATGTATATATATATATATATATATATATATATATATATATATATATATATATATATATATATATATATATATATATAAATCTTTTGAAAGTTTCCCTGGGTAAAAGAGTGACTGAGACACAAGTTAAGACGAAAAAGGCCAAAAGGGAAGCCAAATGACAGAGAACTGAATGTAAAACATACATATGGATACCTGGGGGAACTCAGAATAATAATTTTAATAATAGTGGAAGGGAAAGATAAAAAAGTTGATTAAGCGTCACGTCTTGAATTAGAATCAAGAGATTATAAATGGGATTAGCCTGGGTCTGCGATGGCGAACCAATGGCACGCGACAAAATCATTTGGGCACGGCATTAATTAAGGAATTTAATTACCTAATCGAAACAATGTATTTTTCATTCTAAGTATTATTCCACATGACTAGTTTGGCAAAAATACCAAAAAGTGCAAGATAAATGTAATAGACAATTAAAACTTGGTAGACTGAGAAATATGGCATGATTAGTAAAGGTGATAAAGCGGTGTGTGTTTTATGTTCTGGAACAGTGGTATGTAGAACATTGTTTGTAAAACGGCATTACGAAACAAATCACAAATATCTTTGTCAAAAAAGCGAGATAAATAAGAGATAAATAAACAATCAACGTCTATGATTAAATAAGTTAGCAAGGATTGCCATACAGCTGCAATAAGTTTCTCGGCTGCTTTTGAAGGAAGCCCGGTTAGCATGCGCCTCTTCACTTTTTGATGATTTTGAAAATAAAGATAAGATCATCAGTGCATCAAAGATTTAGAAACACAATAAAATATAGAATTCTAAAAATAACGGAAAAGGTAAAAAAAAACAATAAAAAAAAATTACATCAAGTCCTTTCGTTTTATATCGCTGTCTTGACGAAAGTACTGATGTAACTATATCTGCGCGTTTAGCTGTTTTTGCACGATATTGTGTAGTAAACGACATCAAGGAAGAATTAATTGCGATAACATCGTTGCCAACAACTACTAATAACTAAGGGTACAGATATTTGTACGGCTGTTAAAAATTAACTTGCTGATAACGACTGATGCTGCTCTAAGTATGGTGGACAAAAAAATGGTTTTATCAGTTTATTTCAAACACACCTAGGACATATTATTATTGAATTACACTGCATCATTCATCAACAAGTCTTGCGTGCTAAGGGTGGTTTCGCACAAAAAGAGTGAACCTCATATCGTCGCAGGCTTTAAATAAGGGAAAATTTGATGCTTAGTTGGATGAAGCCAACTCGATGTATAATGGCTTACTAGTGTATAATAATGTTCACTGGTTGAGCCGCGGTAACATACTTCAAAGATGTGTTGATTGTTTGGAAGAAATCAGACTGTTTTTACAAAGTGAGGGAAAAATTGAACAATACTCACAATTGATGGAGGTTAAGTGGTTTTTAAAATTAATTATTTTTACAGACATGTGCAGAGCATTTCAATGCATTGAAAGTAAAGCTTCAAGGCGCAAATAAAACAATTATCGATATGATGTATCTCAGTCGTGCTTTTGAGACTAAGCTGCAAGTTTTCAGTAACGATATTGTTACCAAAAGCTACAAGTATTACCCAAACTTGAAAAAAAACACCAGCAATGTGGATTCACCTGAAAAACCGAACAAAGCAAAAACCACTGAAGAGTTTAATTCGGTAATTAATTGTTCAATCAAATAAATTTCATCGAGATTTTCTCAGTTCAAAGAATTATCGGAAACCGTCAAATTTATTATGGACCCTGATGTGACTTCAATCCCAGGTACATTTAGCTCAAGAAGCTGACTTTTGCTATTTTAACAATATTTTCATCTACCCATGCCCGAGTCATTATTTTCAGAAATGAATATTATTAAAGACTCGCTTAGAAACCGTTTATCAGATAACTGACAGTTCACCTCGCATTCTGCTAAAAGTAATAAAATGTGAACCTAATGGCATCTAATTTACAACAGCAGAAGTCGCACTAATTTTTTCTTTCATTTAAATAAATGTAAAACTGTTATTGTTACTATTGCTATACAAAATGTATATTTCTGATTGCAAATAAAGAGTTTTCAGTTGACAGTATTTAGTTTTATTTTTTTCCTCATTAATCACTAAGTCAAAATTGTTTGACGGCACGTCATGGCCTCATTAAACATTTCTTTAGAAAAAAATGGCACGTAGATCGATAAAGGTTCGCCATCCCATTCCTCATTAACCTAAGATAAAGAACTCATGTATCAATTTCTCGTTTTCAAATTGAAGAAGTGTAAAGAATACGTCACGAATATGATTCGTGACGTATTCTTTACACATTTAGAGAGAAATAAATTTAAAACGAATGTTTACAATTCTATATCTAACCTTGATCATTTCGAATAAATATAGATATTATTATTCGAAAGGAAATAACAGTAGAAGAAACATAAAATTATCTATTACGATAACTATTTTGTGAATTAAATATAGCTTTGGTTCAGATACGTGATTGAAAACGGTATTGCTTTACACAAATTATTGTTATATATACATATTTGTTTATTCGGTCTATAATGTTATGTTAATGTCATTTTTAGTTTCGAGTAAATAGTTTTTCTCTTCAGACATGCAAGAATTAATTAAATAATTATGAGAAAAACTGTGTTATTGATAATTTGTTACACGATTAAATTATTCTATTTCAGAAATCTTATTACCCAATCCGAATTAGTTAATTAATTCAGAAACACGCTATGTGCTTTTTTTTGTTTCAGAACCTTGTGGTTTGGTGTCACCGAGCAATAGTAATATGTGAAATAACGTAAATACACAGTATGTTCAATATTTCAGGCTAAGATATTAGGTTGTTAGGAAAGTCATTGCGGTTTTTAATCACTAAATTGAAATGCACATTTCTCAGCTCAAACAAAACTTTATTAACCCTAGAAAGATAACTATATTTAATAGTACATAAACGAAATATTTTTTTTTCTTTTTTTTAGGGTTTTTCGCCACAATCTAAAACTCAAAAAATATCAAAAAAATATCTGTTCTTATTTAAATAAAGAATCACTGGGTAAAAACCAAACGGAGACAAATTTCTCAGTGATTCTTTCCTGTAATAAATTTTCCTAACGAACAAAATTTTAAAAATATAAAAATGTTCTAATATATATATATATATATATATATATATATATATATATATATATATATATATATATATATATATATATACACATTTAGTAGTCCAATATATATTTAGTAGTAACCAAAATTTAATGGTTAGTTTTAACGTGGTGAGTTTATTTACTAATGTACCAGTTGATAAAACACTTTTAATAATTAGAAAAAGATTAGAACATGATACAACATTAAAAGACCGCACTAAACTAAACATAAATATAATTTGGGAATTATTAACTCTGTGCTTAAAAACCACATATTTTCAATTAGAAAATGATTATTATCAACAAAATTTCGGAATGGCAATAGATTCTTCTCTTTCTCCTTTGATGAGTAATATCTTTATGGAGAAACTCGAGAATGAGTAAATCCCTTAAAAGAAGATTAAGTAAATCTCTTAAAAAGCCAATAATATGGCTTAGATATGTTGTTGATATTTTTGCTATATGGAAATATAGCATTGATGATCTAAATATTTTTTTACCAGATATAAATTCTCGAGGAGCCTACAATGAAGTTTACTTTAGAGATGGAGAGGGAGAATAAATTGCGATTCCTCGACACTTTAATATCAAAACAAAATAACACAATAAAAACTACAGTTTACAGAAAACCGACAAACACAGATAGGTATCTCAATTTCTATTCCAATCACTCAAAATCAGTAAAAATAGGAGTAATTAAAAGTTTATATGACAGAGCAAAACTTGTTTGTACCGACAGTGATACACTACAAAAAGAAACAAATCACATCAAAGACATTTTAATAAAAAACAATTACCGAAAAAATTTCATAGATAAATCGTAAAACTTTTGATACCAGACAAAACAGACAAATTATTAATAACAATAATAATAACTCTCAAACAATTAACCTCACAATTCCATACATCCGCGGTATTTCTGACACAATTAAAAGAGTAGAAAATAACTACAACATAAGAACGATATTTAAAACAAAAAATACTCTTAGATCTATATTAACAAAAACCAAACCAAACAACACACAACAGAATTCCAAAAATGTGGTTATAAAATTCTCTGCGAATGTGGCAAATTCTATATAGGTGAGACATCTAGACCGTTAGATGTTAGAATCAAAGAACATAAAAACCTTCTTAAAAAGGGCGATTTTAATAAATCTTGAATTTGTCAATATGCATGGGAGTCGGGACAAAATCAATTGTAATAATTCCAAAACGGTATTAAAAGAATCGGTAACAAAATACTGAAGATTAAAAGAAACCGCTATAATTAATTTAAATAAAAATAATTGTATTGCTATGCCTTCGGTAGATTTAAATTCAATATGGTTCCGGTTTCAAAGAATACAATTAAACACATTTAAGTATTTGAATATACAATCAGTAGAATAAACAATCACACAGTAAACCCTATATATATTTTTTGGTAGTATGTCACTGTCATGAAAATCTATTGTTGTCAATGCAAGTATCGTTGACATAAACAAAAGATATATTTACTTTCACTCCTTACTTTATATATTACAAATTAATATAATTTATTTTTTAGATTATTTTTGAAAACGGTGGGAGAGGACCCTCCGAAACGTTAACATTAAGAGTTTGTATATTTTTTTTAGAACATTTTTATATTTTTAAAATTTTGTTCGTTAGGCAAATTTATTACAGAAAAGAATCACTGAGAAATTTGTTTGGTTTTTTGTTTTTCCCCAATGATTCTTTATTTAAATAAGGACAGATATTTTTGATATTTTTTGAGTTTTAGATCGTGGCGAAAAACCTAAAAAAAGAAAAAAATATATGAACAAGCCACAATCATTCAGACATTACTTACATAAAAGATAACCATACGTTAATTCGACGTGTATATATTTGTGTGCACATAATAATATGTTTGTGTAAGTGGTAATGTATCATTATAAATGTTATTGTGTTATGAATAAACAAAAAACATTATGGTTTATTTGTATTTTTATTAGGAAAAACTTCAAATAATTTTAGAAAACTGAAAATTATTGAGATATCTACTTATATCTAGACTATCTAGACTTATAATTATAAAAATAAACTTTTTAAAAATAACTTTTCGGAGTTTTTATAAAATAAGAAATATTAACAAACATATTTTTTAATTCATTTCAGCCTCAAAGGCACTTAGGGCAAGCGGTCGACTTGTGCTCTCCACAAAATGGATATTATTTTTTGATGGATAAAAGGCACAATATTTCCATTTCTTTGGCTCAGGCATATTTTTACGTAGTGTAAGAGGTACAGCGTGTCTTTTTGGTAAAATATCACTTAATTTGTCCTTTAGGTTCATCAGCAAAGTAAGTATTTTCTGCCTTGTCAACATCCAGAGAGTCACCAAGCTATTGCTGAGTTTTTTCATGAAATGGCAACGGCTTAGCGGTTTTTTTTGCTTAGATATAATGCTATGACAGTAAATAATATATGCGTTTATAAACGCCATATTTAACATACCATAAAACATAGCCATGGGCAATGTGTTTGTTTTGTGGCTGCACAACATCGAGGAACACATTTGATCAAACGTATCGTCTCCACCTTTAGTTTCCTTATAAAAATGAATCATGTTTGCCTTTAATGTCATAGGATGAACCGTGTCTAGCTTTGAAGGTTGCTTTTACGTCAAATGTTTTAATTTTTAGCTATAGATTTCTGCTTTGGTCTAATTTTGTTATCTCCTCCACAATATCGTCGGTTATAAAAACACTAAAACATTCTAAAGGATCGTAAAGGTTTCTATTCATTCGAGTGGGATCCCTAGATGTTCGAACAATAGTATAAACTAAGGTCCTATTACTTGTTCTGCCTTTAGTAGCCGTCCAACGATGATCGTTTTCGCCTCTAAGTGTTTAATGTTGAGGTATAACAATATAATTCGGAATACTAGATATAGTGCTTTCAAGGCTATCAGAAGCAATTTCAGAAACATTTTCGGTACTAAGGAACTTTCCACATGTGGTGGACTTGACGGTTAATCTTTAACATCACTTTGAACTTAATCTTTTAACAGATTGTTTACAATTTCACTGTCCGATCCCTCGTTCTCTTCATTATCCGATTCTTGCAATAATCGAGTAATTTGAGCATCTCCTATGCGGTCTTGTGACGTCATTGTGTTGTAATAATAGAGCCATTAAAAAATAAAATATTTGTATACAATAAACAAATTTCCTAACAGAAGTCACATAAATACATTAGCTGATTATAAAAAAAATAACACAAATTAGATATATTTACGAAAGTAGTGCACTTACCTGAGTACCATGGGTGTCGCCATATAAAAGCGAATTATATCGATTTTTCAAAATTGATTACGTCGATTTGACGTAGGTTATCTATATAGGGTTAATCGAATTAAAAACCATTACAATCAACACACTTGTGCCAGCAAGAAACAAGTCTATTTATACCGGTTGCGCGAAATTCCGGAGTCCTGGAGGTGACGAAGTCCTTGAAAGCACTTTTTGAAACCTCTTGATTTTTAAAGCGTCTCGGACAGGAAGTTGGCGAGATACTTGAAAAAGTGGTAGATGGTAGGCGGGAGATCAGGCGAGTATGGCGAGAGTTTCGTACCCCAACTCATGCAACTTTTCTCGCGTGATCACTGAGACGTGTGGCCGAGAAGAAATGGTCCCTTCCTGTTGATTAAAGCCAGGCACATGTCCTGCAGTTTTTGGTGAATTTCAACGATTTGCTGGCAATATTTCTCCGCTGTAATCGTTTTGCCCGGGTACAGAAAGCCGTGATGAATCAGACAGCCCACAGATCATCAAACCGTCACCATGACCTTATTTTGGTGCATTTTCAACTTTGGGAAGTATTGTGGAGCTTTGTCGCGGTCCAAACACTGTGCCGATCGTCACAGATGCTCGAAAAAATCCACTTTTCATCGCACGTCACAATCCATTCGAGAAAGAAATAGTTTTTATTGTATCAGGCACGTATAAGCTGTTGTACTCTAGGGACTTTTCTTTCACCTGTCTCACAAAGAATATGGCATCAGTGCACGAGCATTCATTTTTAAACCCTTGCTGCTCTTCTTCCAGTTGTATTGTTTCATATTTCCTTCTTCCTTCAACCTTTGCCTCTAACCCGATCAATCTCCAGCACCCTCTTGCCAGTTTTTAATGTGCAGTAGTTCTTCTTACATTATCTTCCCCCTATTCGCTCATCAATTATTTTCCTTGGTATTCGGTTTTCGGGCATTCTGGTCACGTATCTCGCTCATCTGAGTCGCTGAACCCTCATACACTATTCAGATCTTTGTATTGCGTGAGTTCAAAGTTATACCTGATTCTGCAAATTCCATTATCATTCTCAGCATCAAAAATTCTTCTGAATACTCTTCTTTCAAATTCTGAAAGCTTCTCTTCTTGTGTGATTTTTTTAGACTGTGACTTGAATGTACGTTATACTATTATGATCAAAGAGTAAGGTGACTTATACAACCATTATATCGATAAAACCATTTATTTTTTAAGTTGGTATAGCTGAACTTGACATCGGAGAGACAATTAATATTATTTCGCTTGTTAAACATTTTTGCGGAGGATTTTTAAAATGGATAAATTTATATGCAACTTGCATTGAAACGAAATTTCTTGTGCTGATGCATTAAAAACCTTAAGAAAGTGTTGTTGAAAAAGTATGTCGTTGAAAGTTAAAAAATGTTTACAAGTGGTACAGGGACTTTAGTGATGATACAGAAGTAAATGAAAATGAACCTTTTTCTGGAAGATATTCCACGTTAACCAATAAAGAAAACATTACCAAAATCAAAGATTTTGTAATGAGCCGATTAAGTATTAGATACATTTTTGATATTATTGGAATATGATTTGGATTAATTCAATCAATTTTGAAGAACAATTTGGGCTTGTCTCGTGTCTCTTCATGTCGTTCCGAAACCACTGATTTTTTTTTAAACACCGTCCTGTTGAAGTTGCTGAAGAGATGCTTTTTTTAGAAGATGATATCTTGAAATGCATCATAATTGGTGATGAGACATATTTCTACAAAGGAAGTCTGAAAAGTCTGAAGTCTGTTTTGCCACGGCACTTTCCCCGTCGATGGAACAGTCCTCGCCTTTTTCGGAATCAATCCACCCTTCGCAATCCACTATTTCAAATGTGCCTTATACAATACAATTATTAACCGACGCCAAAACTTCGACTTATTTCGCTATATACGACAAAAATTGCTGCAAATCTGAAAGGCGATTTGTTATTCTAGTGAAAGATGCGTTTTCTAATGTAACAGACCCGTATCTTTCGCCGTTTCGAAAATAAACGTAAATATACGAAAAAAATTTAAAAAAGTTGGCGCAATTCTGAAATTCAAATTGTTATTAATGTAAAAGGCACATTTCCTAACGTAACATACCTCGTTCGATCGACTGCCGCTATTTTCGCAAAGCTATCTCTCGCTGTTTCGGAGTTACAACGCAAATATACGAAAAAAAATAAATAAAGTTGCTGCAACTCTCAAAGACGATATGTTATTCTAGTGAAAGACACTTTTCCTAATGTAACAGACCCCGTTAGATCCACTGCCACTATTTTTGCAAAGCTCTCTCTCGCGGTGTCCGAAATAAACGTAAATATACGAAATAATTTGAAAAAAGTTGATGCAACTTTGAAATTCAAATTGTTATAAATGTAAAATGCATATTTCCTAAAGTAACATAGCCCGCTCGATCGATTGCCGCTATTTTCGCAAAGCGACCCCTCACTGTTTCGGACTTAAAGGTAAATATACGAAAAAAATTGAAAAAAAGGCGGCAACTCTGAAGTTCAAATTGTTCTTAATGTAAAAAAAAACATTTTCTAACTGCTTCGGAAATAGGGTTAATATGACTTCGGAAATATTCATTCGAATGTCTTTTTGGCCCTGAGTGAGCAATCGTGGCACCCAACGCCCGTTTAGCTTTTTCATGCCCAAATCTTCAGTTAATATATGACAAATACGTTCTTTCGAGATGCCCAGTTATCTCTCTAACGTTAATTCGACGGTCGTCTAGCATCATTTGGTGAACTTTTTCAATGTTATTGACAGTGGTTGCAGTTTCTGGTCATCCCGAACGTTCATCGTCAACCATCGTACGACCACGTTTCAATTCAGCTGCCCAAAATTTCACGGTGGCACAGCATCAATCTCTTAATTTGCGTAGGCGTATTGCGTACGTAATTTCTAAGGTTATATTTCAACGCATGCGCAATTATAATACTAGAATATATTTGATGAGTAACGCTATCTTCATGTTGAGACTAGAAATTTTTCAGACTAAACTTGTATGCTTATGATCCAGTAAGAATTCAGTAACAAAGCGAGTATCGTGCTATAGATAAACCAAAGCCGGGTTAAAAATTATAGTCATATTAACTGTTTTCTTCAATTGTCGTGGTATTGTCCGCAGAGTTCCTTTCAACTGATTAAACAATTAATAAAGAAAACTATTTAAATGTTTTCATTTGTATTAATCGAAAAACAGGTTTGTGACAAAACAATGCAACTAAAATGAAATACTTTTTTATTAATTTCCATTTTATTATATTTTTATTTATTACAAATTGACGCGTTTCGCTAACATTGTACCTTCGCCAGAATAACGTTGCGTTGTGAACATCATTCCGACTTTTCGTTAACCATTAGGCAGCATTTCGTCCTGTCCAGTTTAAGACCTAGTTCTGCGTTAAATTTTACAATCCGAAGAAAAAATTGAGTTTTAAAAATTGTGCCATCTCCTTCCCGGAGAATACTAATGGGTGTCTCAGAATGTTTTTCGTTTTTGTTTTTACCCCAAAAACATATAGCGGGGGGAGAGGAATGGTGTCAA
Source organism: Cosmopolites sordidus (assembly GCA_031761425.1). NCBI lineage: Eukaryota > Metazoa > Arthropoda > Insecta > Coleoptera > Curculionidae > Cosmopolites > Cosmopolites sordidus. Next base: position 35,063 of record JARFXV010000559.1, on the reverse strand, counting down.
ACGCTTGACGGGCTTTTTAAGTTTAGTAGCGATGGATCGTTTCAGGGGACCACAGTTTTATACAAACAATGATTCCTACACTATTGTTTGACGTCTGTACTTGATACCTTTTAATTTAACGACTATGAGAAATGCGCAATAAGAAGTGCGAATTTAATCAAGCATTGGGGGCGCAAGTTAGAAGAGACTGGAAACACAATGCCGGATAAATTAACTGGGCAACAAATTGACATCAAGAACGAGTACGATCGAAGACAGTCTCTACGATTCCGCGCAGCTTCTCTACATTTGCACAAATCCACGATTCATCGCATTATTGGCAAAAATTTACATTTGCACCCCTTCAAAATTGTTATTGTGCAAGATATGAAGCCCGATGATCCAGCTAAAAGAGTCGAATTCTGCAGGACAATGAAAAATCGTTTTAGGAGCTTCAATTTAACGCCTCTGCTGATTTTTTCCTACGGGGCTACTTAAGTAAGGTTTTCAACCTATTACTAGCCAACTTAAATGTTTTAAAGCAAATAATAACAGACGAAATCCACGCGATTCCAAGAGCGATGCTCCAGAGAATGATTCAGGCTAAATAAGTGTGAAGAAGCGGATGGTGCTCATTTACGTTACATGGTTGTTTTTCATAAATAAAAATTCAAAAACTACTCTGTAATTTAACAGCAATTAAACAAATTTGAATTAATTCTAATGTTTCTGAGACACTCTTTATTAAGGTTTTGCTATCTGCATGGAGCAATTTTGATACCCTTCTCCCATCGGAATAATGTCCTGTCGCTTTTCTAATTATCAATTCCTCATAAGCATTAAAATTATTAGGGAAATGACAGAGCCTTGACGGACTCTCTATTTTGAAATTCGTGAATATTTCATCTCTGGCTAAAGCATTGTAATTTATATAGTGTGATCTTATTAGGAAAATAAGATGTTTTACTACTGCCACTTCTTGAAGTACAGTTCAAAGATGGTTCCTCTTTACGGTATCAAACGTTTTTGAATAATCTAGAAAGCCAGAGACAGCTGGTATTGCAGCCTTCATTGTATTACGGTATAAACACCGATTGTGTCCAATTTGACAGGTACATGTTCGCTCTGAAGTTTTTATCATTTCTGACATAATGTCATCAGTTTCAGTGGCTTTCTGATCTTCTGAGTATTTTTTTTTCTTCAGTATTAAAGTGATTCTATAGTGAATTATTCAGTGAACGGTTTTGAACAAAATTCAAATTTTAAGACATTATAAAAAATGACTCAAAACGATTGAAGTTGTGGAGAAAGGTGCCGTATCAATCCCCACTGTTCAGCTTTGGTTTCAAAAGTTCCGGGAGGAAGACCTAAGTTGTTAAAATAGAGGAAGATCAGGTCGGGGTGTGGCTGCAAATCCTAGAATAAGCACTAAGAAATTTTCAAAGAAATTCAAATCAAAGCGATAGGCATAAGAATGGTGTTGAATAAATGAAGAATTATCAAAATGAACAGTCCATATTTAGTTAAGGAAATTAGGAACAAACGACTGAGTTGGTGGTGCCACATTGAGAGAATCGACAGCGAAAGAGCGGCCAAGAAAATATTGGGAAAGAGTATAAAGGGAACAAGACCGAAGGAAAGAACAAGAAAGAGGAGGAAGGGAGTGAGGAAGAACCTGCAAGAGATGGGAATAACAAAATGGAAACAAAGACCCAAATATAGAAAGGAGTCAGCAAGGAGAACGGAAGAGCTAAGAAAAAGTTGATACAAAATACGGCATTTCTCTATATCTGGATTATAGAGTTTTTGGGAACGGGTTATGGTCACTGTTCTATGTAAAAGAAATATAGAACTAGATACACCTTAGGGTGAGGCAAAAGTCCTTGATGGCCTGTCAAGCCATATAGAAGGAATGGTGCGGCAAAACTGCCCAAGACCACCTACTTCACACCTGACCATCTCAAAAATTAACGAATTGGACTTTGAACTTTTTCCTCATCCAGCATACAGCCCTGACCTCACTTCGTCGGATTACCACTTGTCCCGGTCCATGGCTCATTTTTTCGACGAAAACATTCAGCACTGAAGAAACTGGATGCGTTGAGTTTTTGGCTTCCAAAGACTCATCGTGGTACTGAAGAGTTAAGCTTAAAGATGTAAATTCTTTTGTTACACCCTAGTACTACGTAGATTTTCGTCTATTCTCAAAATATGAATCAAGACACATTTGACTTTTAGTGGACAATCCTTGTATGATCAAAGAAAAAGGAGGAAACGAAGAATTTATTGATACCCTATAACATAAATAGTGGTATGGCATGTCAATAAAATTTGGTATTGATTCAGGATTAGGAAGTATGCTAATTTTCATATTTCATTACGTTAACCGTTTTGAACAAGAACGAGAAATTTATATAATCAATATAAATGGCGATTGAGCAGGTGTTACGCGCGAATAGCAACACAAACTATAAATTACAGCGTTATTGTGGTTTTCCTAATATACTCGAAAACCGTTTATCGTAAAATGCTAATCGCGACAGAGCGACAGTTACAACGTTATTTAATGCGCATATTCCACCTAAAATTATTTTGACAAATAATTATATGCTACAGAGTTGGGTAATTTGAAATGTTTTAAATAATATTTCAGTTAATTCAGCAAAAAGTGAATGCACCAGCATTCATAAATATTTAATCTTGAGGTACACAGGGTGTAACATTCGTAAATTTAACAAACGATCCTTCACATCATTTGAAAGAAAACAGACCCTTACAATTACAGTCAAAAAACTAAGTGTTGCTGCTGAAAAAAAATTGCAGGCATAGCAAAAAAAGTCTATGGAAACGACCACCGAGTTGGGCTGCGAGATTTTATCACACCTGGTATATCCCCCAGACTTGATCCCTTTGGTTTTTCATCTCTTCAGCATCACCTGGTCAGTAGCCGCTTCAGATCTCGAAGTTTTCGACAGTTGCTTGAAAATTGGAGAAAGTGGGAGGAGATTATTTTAAAGATAAAGTTTGTATTAATTTTTCATAAAAAATATTAATGGTAGTCGAAAAAAGCCGAGAATTAAGTTGATTACCTAATGTTATTTACATTATCATAATATTAAAAACATTATTAATAAACGCAACAAATTCTATATATTCATGACTTGTTTCATTCACAAATCGTATTACATAATACAACATACTTATTTTCTTATTGTTTATTTTCTATTTTACCTCGTTTACCCTATGTTATTACATTATTACAGCATACCTGTTTAACAATAGGCACACATGCCATGTTTTGCCTGAAGAATTACTCGGCAGGATTAGATTACCATGAAAAATTGTGGGCTATCTAATTGATGTATTATTTTAATACTGAAAATGAATGAAAAATACAAAAAATAAATGCATTAACAGATATTTACATGTGGTCTTGTCAATCACTTTTCAATTTAAAGTTATTAAAATCATTTGTATTAAAAATCAAGAATTTTTAATTTAAACTTTGTCCAGCTTATTTTTTATATTACCGACCACATATTTGCTGATTAATTATAAACTAGATATCTGTAAATGAAGTTCACCTTTAGGTTATAGAGATGTTCTAAATAAGATAGTTAACTGCTATATACATTGTCTAAAATAAATATTTTGTATTGATCTCTGTAAATAAAACTATATACAATTAAACCATAGAGCACCCATAGAGCAACTGGTGATAGTAGAGATCAAAATAAGAGGATATACTCAATAAATGTGTTGGCAAATGTTAGTTATTAAAAAGATACAGGGTGTTTAAAGTGAAACTAAATTTTCGCCAGTTAAAAATTCCGAGTCTGGTAAAAATTGCCCCGTCAGTAAACAATATCTTTTTCAGGAACATGGAGTCTTCGTTTTTTTTAATGTAGTAGATTTTGACAACATTTTCATCTAGCCGGCACTGTCAACATCCTGTATCTTTTTAATGACTTACAATTGCCAACACAGTTACTAAGTCCTTTTATGTTGATCTCTACTATCACCAGTTGCTCTATGGCGGATAATTATGGAACACCCTGTATACTCTCGTTTATAGGAGGTGAAAAGTCAGATACTTTGAATTAAATGTTTTTTTTTATCCAAAATCGATTTATTTTGCAATGTAGTCTCTTTTTAGTTCGGTACACTTCATCCAACGATTTTCCAGTTTTTTATGCCTTTTAAAAAGTACTACATGACGAACCCCGCAAAATAATCCTCGGTTTCCCCAATGATCTCTTTATTTGATATAAAGTTCTTTCCAACCAGCCATTCCTTCATATTTTGAAAAGAAAAAAGTCGGAAGGGACCAAGAACTGGAGAATAGGGTAGATGTGGTATCAATTCGTCGTGCAAATTGACCAATTTGACCAAATGAGGGTGCCTTCTTGGTGATATTTGACAAATAATACAACATAATACCCTCGTGTTATTGTCTTTCACTTTTCCAAATAGTTCATGAAGATAATGCCTTCAGTATTCATGACACGTCCGGCCGATGGACGAGTCTTCGTCTTCTTCGTGGCATTTTCGCCGGGTAAAACCCACTGTTTTGACAGTACTTTCACTTCTGGTATATAGTAATGAATCCAAGTTTTATCACAAGTCACGAATCGCTGCACAAACTCCTTTGGATTGCGCCTAAACATGCCTAAACATAGCTATGAAGTGTCCACTAAATTCCGTTTTAGGTCCGCAGTGAACAAACGCAGCATTCATACTCAAATGTTCGTTTCGTACGCTTTCCGTGCGTTTCGCTAAGAAGGTACGTACGTATTGACTATAGATGGTCTATTGTACACTATATCGAAAATAACCCCCTATGCTTTTGACTTGGACTGGAACCCTAATTGTTTTAGTGATGAGTTCACATTTTGTTTAACTGACCATTATGGAAGTAAAATGACTATATTTTTCATTAGAATATTATATGGCATTCAGGGTAATAATGGTAATGGCACGACGACAATCTGGAAAACACACATTTTGTGAATTCGCTGTCAAGATTACATTTAGGGTTGTGGTTCTGGACAGTGTTGCCCGCCTAACACAACTTTCTTCGTCGAATTTGTCATTTGTATATGCTGAGAAAGGTATGAGAAAGGTATGTATTAATAATTTACCAGGTCTCATAGTTAACTGGATTTTTTTAGCTGCACTAAATATTAATATTGGTACAGTTACTGCAATTTAAAAAAAGTTGAAGAATAACAAAATCTTAAATTCACCGAAGAAAAAACGTCTACATCCAAAACGAGTAACTAATCTAGATCATCTTGATGTGATCTCAATTCGCAATCAAATCTATGAAATCTATGAAAAAGTGAATAGATTTACAAGGTAATATTGTATTTTTATGAACTATTTCAGAACAAACGGTTAATCTTGAAAGTATTCATGAAAAACTACATGCAGCTCTTTGATGGATGTAAAACTTTTCATACACTTCTTAACGCTTCATACACTTCTAAAATAAATTGGTTTCAAATGGGGTAAGGATAATCCAGGTAGGGGCCTGATGGAATTTCCAGATATTGTCTTTAAACGAATCCCATTTTTGAAGATGTATAAAAATATCAAAGACGAATCTCTGTTTGATTTTGTTTATTTGGATGAAACATAGATATTTGAAAATGAGACCTTGAGTCGCTCATGGCAACATGATAACAAGAGGAGTGTAAATACTAAAAAAGTTGATGGAGAAAGGTGAGTGCTATACCTAATACTTAGGAGCCATTAAAGTCATGTTGTCATGAATAATTGTTTTAAGACGTGTCAACAATAACATGTTATTGCAGATATATTGTTCCTCATGCTGGGGACAAGAATCGTTTTTATTCCAGAGGTCGAAATAGTCTTAGCCATTAAAATCTATGACGCACTTATGTTACAATGTTGTCAGATTAACATCGATAAAACTGTAAATAAAAATGTAATAAAAAAAAATTTTCCCTAAAAGTTTTTAACAAAAATTTGTTTTGAAACTTCTGCTTGTTAACATAGCGGCGTTTCATTTAGTTCACACAAAGTTGAATTATTGACAATCTCTAAAACAACTTTCAGTATCTGAATCGCTGTTCAAGTAAATTATCAGGGGATTAACTTATAGTCTATCAAATACTCTTTCGCAATTCGCAGTTCAAAAAGCTGTTCATCCAGATATGTGGTGTAAATGTTGATAAAGCTTCTTACCACATATCCAAACAGTTATCAATAGTTCTTCCATCTCGACCTATATGACGATTGTAATAATTTTTGGCCACCCCCCCAATTAATTCTATAGAATTGAATATGCAATGATAAGGAGGAAGACGTAACACTTTGTGGTCATACTCTTCAGCCATATGATCAGTCACATATTCTTTTTTAGGCTTGTTCCTAAAAAGAACATTATGGAACGCAAACCTGTCCCTTTAATTACTGCTTCCCGAATAACGATTTGCAGCAGTTCACTTTTCAACATAGTGTTTTCAAAAGGAAGATTATGCTTCGTCAGCCATTCTGCAATTTTTGGTTTTATCCATGCACTAGTTGGAGGTTTTCCATCAGTGTACTGTGATATGGTGCATTCTCCATGATAATAACTGATGGCTCCTCTAAGATTTTCAACAGCTGGATTTCAAACCAAAACAGAAAGTTATGTTGATTCATTTCTCCATGATAATGGCCTTTTGTTTTAGAAGAAAAGACTAATTCGGCCTCTGGAATAAAGCCATACATACATACATTTCATAGATTTGATTGCGAATTAAACCCACATCAAGATAATCTCGATTAGTTACTTGTTTTGGATGTAGACGCTTTTTCTTCGGTGATTTTAAGATTTCGTTATTCTTCAACTTGTTCGAAGTTGCACTAACTATACCAATACTAATATTTAGTACAGCTGAAACGAGCTAAAAAAACTTCAATTAACCATGAAACCTACTAAGTTATTAATACATATCTCTCTCAGCGTTTAATGGCAAAAGAGCCCCATTATCTCGTTCGTGTTCAAAATAACTGATAAGAGACGAGACAAGTTGCTTACACCGACTGCTTAACGGTTTTGACATTTTTTTGCAATTATAATTACTACAGAAATCACAAAAACAGAAACTAAACATAAATAGCTAGCCAGAAAATAGCTAAGACAGCAAAGAAAAGAATAACAATAATTCAAAACGTTTGAAGGCACAACTCCAAAACGATCAGAACATGAAAATGAAAGGTTCGACGAAGAAAGTTGTGTTAGGCCTGCAATACTGTCCAGAACCACAAACCTAAATGTTATCTTGACAGCGAATTCACGGAATGTGATCCACAGGTTTATCGTATTTTTATCTTATTCTAATAGGATTAGAGGAAGAAGGAAAGAGAATGCTTTGAACTTTAAATGATATTTTGTTTCTTATGGATTTAAATTATACACTATATAAATAATTAATTATACACTTAGATGTATATATATTAGGATAAATAATTATACACTTAGTATGGATAATAAAATGTTATTGCACAAAAATTAAAAAATTAATCTAAAAAAATATTTTTTATGGTGTTTTGTATTTTTGTTTGTTTGTTTTTAAAAACTATAAATAAACATCTTCTTGTATTTTGTTTCGCATCAGTTAGACAGTCGCTTTTAGACAGGGTGTATACATCATACTATTTTGACAGTAACAATATCTTCATCGTGTTACAGGAAACACAACGAGAGTAAAAAATAGCAATACATTCAGGTGTATGAAATTAAATAGCTGAAATTCAAGTCATTCTCCTCTTTTTTTGTTATGTCCCATAGAAAGAAATACCAGACGTGTTCAAGAACTTTAAACCCGAGCTTGGCTCTATAAATGAACGGATTAGATGGCAGACAGTTTTTTTTGTTGCCGTGTTCGCCGTTCGCATCCAAGCCTGACATGGATTGAGATTCTGTATTAATTGTTGTTGACTGGTTTTAGATTTAGTAGGGAAGGTGTAAACTTTAGATATATATCAACAACAAAAACATATTTTCTTATTGTTTTAACGTTAATGAAGCGATTAGATTTCCTGAATGATAAACAAATCACACGAGATGAAATCTTGTGATCTCTGATGATAAAATAATTATATTATAAGCTCGAATAGTTATGATATGAATCATACGAAGAAATTGTAAAGATCGAAAAGCTGATACAAGAACATATTAAAATGTTTTCGAACCAACAAATATGATCTGACGATATTAGGTACTAAACTTACTTGTCTTTTATAATCACATATAATTTTCCTTTATTTCAAAATATATATTATATTATGTCTTTTAAGGTTGGTTTTATTTTTCTTCGTATTTTTCTTTACATAAGTATCGTGAACTATGGAAACTCAGTTCGTTTAACTACTTTTCGGACTACTTCTCGCCAGCGTTCTCTATTTCTAGTTTCTTTTGGGGCATATTGCAGAAATATACCATGCGTTTAATGTGGCCGAAGAATATTTGTCTGAGTTCAATATTGTCTGAGTCGCTTGTTCATCCTACAGTCTACGGAATACGAAGGACCTATCTCCAACACCATAGTTTAAAATAATCAATACGCTTGAAGTTTTGCTTTTAACGATCCATCTTTCAGTGGAATATAGCAATACTGGAAAAGCCATCTCGCAAGAACTGTAGTGCCATCGGCATATCTTAAGTTAATTATTTTCATGTAGCTGTTATTTTCATTTATATACATCCTTGTCTGGATCCTTTATTGAGGCAAGACTCATCGGATGTTCGATCTTCTATGTTTTTTTTCCTATAAATGAAAAATTAAGCTAATCAGGTAATCTGATACTCCCATTTCCTGCAGAATTTGTCGTGATTTATCCCATTTTAGTATGTCAAATGCCTTCCGAGAACCAAGGCAACAGAGGCATGCAGATTAGTTAACTTTGTGGCTTATTCAATTGTTTGTCGCAAGTTGAACATCTTCACGTGCGTTATCCCCTGGAATGAATCCAAACTGCTTTGCGTAATGTTGGTATTACTGTTTGTTTAATACATTGGTATAATACTGGTTAGTAAACCAGTACATAGAAGAATACATTTCTAATTTATTATTACGAAAGTAAACTTTTTACTTTGGAAGTTTACGAGAAACACTAACGGGACACGGACAAGGACTGATGAAAAAAAAACACTGCAATATTTGCAGAATATCTAGAGAAAATCTTTATATTCAACAAAACAACAGAACAAAAAAAATATAAGTTAATCATCTCTAGAGTCCCCATTTCACTGAATAAACTAGTAACTGACTTTAAATAAAGTGAAGTTAAAATAATATACATCGACCCTGATCCAAAAAATATTTTGATATAGAGTTAAATAAGGGAAAAATCTTACCCGAAACTTATGTGTTAGACATATTCCATAAGGTGTAAAAACTTATGTGTTAAGACATATTAACATTAGACATTAACAGTAGACAGACAGACAGATTATTAACATTAGACATTATGAAACTTATGTGTTAAGACATATTCGATAAGGTAGGCATCCGGACCTACTACTGTACAAGCTTTAAAAAAATCTTCAATTGAAGAAAACACTGCAATATTTGCAGAATATCTAGAGAAATTCTTTATATTAGAATATTATGTGTTAGATATATTCGATAAGGTGTGGTATCCAGATTTACCTATTGTACAATCTTTAAAAAATCTTCCTTAAAATCTTCATTCAAAGAAAACAAAGAAAGAAGAAAAACAGAGAAAGAAATTCAAAGAAAACACTGCAATATTTGCAGAATATCTAGAGAAAATATTTATATTCAACAAAACAACAGAACCAAAAAAAAATTGAAGTTAATCATCTCTAGAATCCCCATTTCAACTGAATAAATTAGTAACTGATTTTAAATAAAGTGAGGTTAAAATAATAATATACATCGACCCTGCTCCAAAAAATCTTTTGATATAGAGTTAAATACGGGAAAAATTTTTCCCGAAACTTATGTGTTAGACATATTCGATAAGATGTGGAATTCGGACATACCTATTGTACAAACTTTAAAAATTTTCCTTATTAGTTTTATCGAATAATAAGAACTTATATATCGGATATAGAACAAAAAATAGTAGGAGAGTTCCAGATCAAGGAGGTGGACAACTTTAAATATCTGGGTATAGTAGTGACGAGAAAAGACAGGAGTACAACAAAACATACTACAGAACAGAATAACTTATTAAAAAGCAGGAATATTGGATATGGCCCAAAGAGGAGAATCTATAAGGCAATTATTAGGTTCATTGTAATCTAAGTAGCAGAAACAAAAACCCTCACCACCAGAGAATAGAAACTTCGAGTTTTCGAGAGGAAAATAATAAGCACAATACATATATTGTGCTTATTATTTTCCTTAGGTCCATAGACCCAAGAAAGAAGGAGAAGCGTACCAAATCCTAATGAATCACGAAATCTGAAATTTACGGAATGAAGAAGATATAGTACGTTACATAAAGAAACAGAAAATTAGATCGTATGGATACATCTACAGGAAGCAATAGGAAAGTACTGTACTGGCCGGTATGAAAGGCACACTATAGAGGTAACGGGAGATAGATGCACACTGATCTAGCGTAACAAAAATATCAGAAAAACCTTCAATTGTGGCTCCCATTCTAATTCAATTTATATATACCGGGTGTGGGGGTTAATATATGTTCAGTTTTTTATGAGATGACGCTGAAAACAAGGGTCGGTTCACAGTTCTAATCTCTTACAGCTTTTTTTGCTTTCAAAACGGTATTGTTTTAACGATTTCGAGTTAGCGTTATATTTTTTCGTGTGGTAAACATATCGAGTTTAAGCCAAATAAAGAGCATTTGTGGAACGTACTGCTTTTCTTATGCAATCAAAAGAAAAATGCCAGTGAAAGCCGTTGAATACTTGTGAACGCTAACGGTGAAAATGGTAACAAAAGTGATGATTTCGACTTGAAAAACAAAGACCGTCTAGGTCAACCGAAAAAAATTATAGATGCCGAATTGTTGGAAGAAGACGATATGCAAACTTTTTTGTACAAAAGACAATGTGTTTTATCACACACAGCGAAAGCGATCAGAAACACCATTTCTGGACTTGGCAGGAAATTCTTGTAACACCCGCTGTATTGATCAGACTTGGCCCCTTCCGACTACCACTTGTTTTCATCAATGTCTCACGCACTTTCCATGAAACACTTAGACAATTACGAACATGGTCAAAAAAGGGCTTAATTATTGGACCAGCTCAAAAGATCTACGATTTTTCTGGGAGGGCATCTACAAACTGCCAAATTAAATGTGTTTTTTTAAAGTACAAATTTAGAATTATTAACCGGAAATGTATATGTATTTATCGGATCTATATCGGATATGTAGTTGTATCTGATTTTGCAAGCTATCTTAGCGTCACACAAAGACCCAACCGAAAATTCTTTAAAAACAACGAAGAGTTTGGGAGCAAAGAAATCCAAATCAGTACACGTCACACTCGCTTTAAAATATCCCGACTCTTACTTGTCCTACTGCTTATGTCCTGACTGGTTACACTGAAGAACGTTCACATACCACAGATAGAAAGACATATTTGATGGTTGACTTAACTAGAAATATCTAGGAAAAAAAACATATATTCTCGAAAAGAAACCATAGAATCAAATTCAAAATAAATGTAATAGACGATTGGAAGAGAAGAAAATTGAGTTTAACGTTAGAAAATAAACTTCTACTTTAAAGAGTTATAACAAAACCTATATAAATATTAAAAATTTTTGAAAACAAGGAAAATTATATTCGTGCTTCAAATTAAAATTCACTCCTCCGCGTGTCTGACAGTCCGACTGTTGCGGAAGTTCACCACGGGATGGCGCGAGGTGCAGTGTATTACAGCATACATCCGACAATGTCGATGTGTATGGTCCTATCTTTGGTCATTCCTTCAGCTGCTCTCCGAATGTCCAACTCTAGTCCGACTGATAACAGATTAAGACCAGAAACCGCTCTCGGGTCACAATTCTCTACGGCCCACTACGCAACTTTTGGGGTTGCATAACTATAGTCGATGCTCGTTCATTGGTATGACCCCAGTAGTGTAATTTAACACAATTTAAAAGCGCCCTCGATTAAAGAAACAATTAAAAAGTAGAGCGTTATATATATCCGACTAAACTGTAAATGCACGCCAATGCTTTAATAAAATCCCTGGGAATCAATACAGGAGATATGAAACGTTGTGAAGCGTATTCACTTGTTAAGTTAACAATTATAGTGTCTTTTGTAATTCAAAAAAAACATGTTGTCGGCTATTTTTAAAAATAGATAAATTTAACGCACATAGAATTTGCACCAAATTTTGGCTAAGAATAAAATTTTTTCTGCTGGTGCATTAAATAAATGTTAAATGTCAATTAATTGTCAAAAAAATGTTTAGAAGTTGTACGAGTACTTTAGTGATAGTAGAGAAGCAGCTGGAGATAAACCTCGTTTAGAAATAGATTACATTTTCCTGTTGAAGCTACTGAAGATATGGTTTCTTTAGATGATGACATTCTGAAATGCATAAGTACTGGTGATGAGACATGTGTATATACACATATGTCCAAAAGTTTGGAATATCCAAGCATTTCACTTTTTTATTGATATTAAGTTTTTCTTTTACTCGTTTACCTAATCATTTTATTACAACTCTTACAGGTACTAAATAAAACTTCAAACATTTCACTTTTTTATTGATATTAAGGTATTCTTTTACTCGTTTACGTAATCATCATTTTATTACAACTCTTACTAGTACCAAATAAAACTCGACAACAAATGACTAATGTGTGTAAAATTGATTTATTATTTTGGAGTGAACAAATTCCAATGTACTAATTGCCTTCATAAGTAATTTAAAAATAAAAAGAACAACTTTTAATAAAACTAATAAGCAGTAGTTTCTCCATGGGCCTGTATTCATACCTGTCGGCTATTTGGTATGCTGTCGATTAAATGAACAATTTGGGCTTGTTGAATTCTCTCCCATTTTTCACGAGCAGTATCTTTTAGTTCTCGCAGGGAAGAGGAGGATTGTTTCGTTTCTTGATGCGTATTTTCAGAATATCAATGCATGTTCAATGACATTCATGTCAGGGGAATTTGCTGGCCATCCTAACTTGGTTATTCCCTACTCTTCAAGAAAATTTTGTACTGCTGCTGTTCGATGACGAGGTACGTTGTCATCAATGAAAGCAAATCCGTCGGCCATGTGCCTCGGAACAGACGCACTACAGGATTTAAAACGTCCTCGATGTACACAGCACCAGTTCTCTGTTCTGACTGTTCTCTCTAGGACCAGCAGAGGTGTCCGTGTACCCCTCATAATACCACTCCAAAACATCACGCTCCCCTCTTCAAATGGGGTGAGGGTTGAGCTGTTTCTAGTCGGGCTTATCGACCTGTAGCTCTCCAAACTAATGTTCTTCGTGAATGAGAAATCAAGCCAATTCTCGTCTCATCGAAGAATATCACGTTATTTCAGTTAGGACTATGAAACACTAGTTCGCGAGCCCATTGCAAATTTACATTTTTTCGTTGAAGGGTTGGTTTGGGAACACGTAAAGGTATTCTGTGATGCAAATTTACCGCTTTCAATCTGCGTGCTATCGTTTATCGTGAAACATTTACCCCTTCAAGCCTAACAAGCTCCCTTGATATACCACTTGTTGATTCCAGACGATTTCTTCGAGCTATCATTGATATCTGCCGGTCGTACTCAGCTGTTGTAGATCGTTTTCTATCATTTCTGGGGCGACCCTTTACGTCATTTGTCTATTGGATTAAAGCACTGTTATAACAAAGCAATTACTTTTGGCCGGTTAAAATGTGTCTAGACATTTTTAGACGGATTGATTGAAAATTGAAAAAGAACTGAAATAATGTGTTAATACCAATATCAACGGAAAGCACAAAAAAACGAAAAACCTGTGCTGTGAAAATAACAAATGCAAAACTATGCATTTGTTATTTTCATTTAAAAACGGTCTAAAATAAATATCCATCACAATTTTTGGAGCATCATAGGCGTAGATATCCTATTTGTAAATATTCCAAACTTTTGGACATATGTGTATTTGTAACTCAGAAACAGTCCAACGAGTACGGTGTTAAATTATTTTAATTAAAATATTTCAAAGACTTTGGATCAGAGGGGATAGGCACCGCATCAGAGATCCAAAGAAGTGCTGAAAATATTGCACGTGTGAAGAAAAAATCAAATAGTTAGGCTAGGGCGTACTTCCTCATCCTCCGTATTTTCTTGATGCTGCATCGCCAGATTGCCATCTTCTCAGATCTACAGATTTTCTTTGTGGGAAATAAATTTTCTACGATAGCTATCAAAATTGCACTAGAAGAATATTTTACTTCAAAATCGTCCTGTTAATTTAAAAAAAGGGAATAGAAAGTTAGTCAAAGAGATGTGCGAATATTGACGCTGACGATGGAAATTATGTTGTAGATTAAAACTGTATTAATTCTTAAATAAAACAAAATGTTGTACAATATCAAAAAACGACATTACTTATTAGTACACTTAATATATTCTAACATGTATTAGTCCCATTTTCCGCTTAGTATCATTTAGAGGACAACTAAAAGTTGAACTGAAAAAATTATAGACAAAAATAGGAATAATTTTGTTGGACTATCTAAACCAAGCCAGAAACGCTTGAATGCTTTATTTAATATATGCGGCCGGAAATAAGGCTTAACACGAAGTAGTTAGGATAAAAGAATCTAGGTTTTAATGATAAAATTTAGTAGCGTGGTTTATAATTTATTGTTTCTTAAAATTTGTTTAACTTTTCATGAGAAAAAAAAAAGAACTAAGTCTTATCTTATTTAATAAAGCTTCCATTATTCATATCTTGCTTTATCCCAGCATATTATTTGATTATACTGACCTTTGTTTACTGTAGCGAACGAATTTTTTAACTCAAAATCGACCTCGTTATTTTTTACCTGCAAAAAAAAGAAAACAAAATCAATCACTGTTCGTCTGATTTTAGAACTTCATTTTTTTAAATAATTAATAATTTTAAAATGATTTGTGCAAAAATTTATTTCAGATGTTGGAAAAACATATCACAATATAATAAATATGAACAATTCGTATGGATGGTACATTCATTCAACGTTTTCTTCTTCCAAAAAATTGATTGTTTCAGCGATGGAGTGAGTGATGAGTTGATACTAAAAAATTAATAATGAGTAAGTTCGCCTCAGTTATTATAATAATCTGTAACTTTACGATATATAATATAGATGGAATTGTAACACATCGATCAATAAGTCCCGGGTTTGACAAATAAAACAGACTTTTTTTGGAAATTTCGACTTTATTCGAAAAAGTTCGGATTATTCGGAAAGTTCGCCTCAGTTATTATAATAATCTGTAACTTTACGATATATAATATAGATGGAATTGTAACACATCGATCAATAAGTCCCGGGTCTGACAAATAAAACAGACTTTTTTTTGGAAATTTCGACTTTATTCATCAATATATTCTCCTTAAAGGGTAATACAATCATTCCAATGCCTTTCTAACATTTGTATACCTTTTTTATAGAACAATTTATTTTTGCTTTCAAAATATCCTTCAGTTTCTGTAATTACCTCTTCAGTGGAACGAAAATTCTTTCCAGCGAGCTTTTTTTTAAGATCTAAGAACAGAAAATTGTCGCTGGGGGTCAGATCTGGAGAATATGGTGGATGAGGAAGCAATTCAAAGTGTAATTCATGCAATTTAGCCATCGTTGCCCGCGATTTGTGACACGGTGCATTGCTTTGATGAACTACCACTTTTTTTCTTCATTTGGAGCCTTTTCTCGACCTCGTCCGTCAAACCCACACATGACGCTATGTAATATTTGCTATTGATGGTTTTACATTTCTCGAGATAATCGATGAACAATATCCCATGGGCATCCCAAAATACACAGGCCATAACCCTGCCTGACTATACTTCATCCATTATCTCATACCCCATGAAAAAAAATCCTTTTTATTCCGCTTAAACAGCTCCAAACATTGCTCAGAATCATTAATACAATTTACGCATTCCCAAATGTTCATGCAGAATGGTGTAAACACTTTCTTTCGATATTTTCATGTTGACTAGTGTCAACATTTAATTTGGACGTCCAGAGCGTTCAGTATCATCGGTGCTTGTACGGCCACGTTTGAATTCAGCATACCAACCAATTATGGTGGATTTTCCGAATAATGTTTAACTTAATGTTTAATAATAATAATAATAATGTAAAGCTTAATCAACACACGAAATTCTTTTTGTTTCCCATTGTTTTGAAAATAACAAAAGTACTTAAAGCACAACACTTAAAAAAAGCACTTAAACTATAACAACTCAGAAACTAGTAGACAGGTTGTAATGAAATTTTGACACATGGCCTTTGAAGATTGGCACAATCGGCCACTGTTACGAATTTTTCGTAAGTGACGCCATCTATATGTCAGACCGGAGACTTATTGACGCATGTGTTAGATAATCTCTTTAAATGCTTACAACTCATTTTTAACAATGTAACGCTGTTAAAGGTGTTTATTTCGAAAAAAATTATCGTTTTAAATTATAATACGAGATGTGACTACTAAATAACGAGACTGACGCTGTAAAACATTTTATTTTGATTTCAAACATATTTACTTATTATCACTTGCAATATTCACCCCTCCTCTATCCCTCCAACGCTCCATGCGAATCTTTCATTGTTCGAAACAGTGCTAGAAGTCTTTTTCTGTCAGCTCTTTCCGAACTCGTGCCGCTTTCTCTTTCACAACTTCAACGGACTCAAATATTGTTGCTTTTAATGCAGATTTCACCTTAGGAAACAGATATAAGTCGCACGGCGCAAGGTCCGGTGAATAAGGCGGATGGTCTAACATAGGGATGCTGTACTTAGCTAGAAACCTCTTGATAGACAATGCGGAATAAGCCGGCGCATAATCTTAGTGGAGAACTCATGACTTGTCCTTCCAGAATTCGGGTCGTTTTTTCCTTATTCTTGCACGAGTTCAGCAAAAACGTGAAGATACTAATGTTGATTAATAGATTGACCTTCAGGAACCTAGTGAAGGTACACAATCCCATGAATATCGAAAAAACAATCATCATTGCTTTGAATTTTGATTTGCTCATTCGAGATTTTTTGGCTCTCGGTGAATTTGGGCTCTTCCAGTGCATGGATTGTCGCTTCGTTTCAGGGTCATAAGTAAAAAACGTCGATTCGTAACATGTTATTATCCTAATGTCTGAATGATTGTGGCGTGTTCATATATTTTTTTTCCTTTATCCACTATTTATCCACTTTATCCACTATATATCACGGGAGAAGGCCCTCCGAAACGTTAACGTTAAAAGTTTGTTAAATTTTTATAACATTTTTATATCTTTAAAATTTTGTTCGTTAGGCAAATTTATTAGAAAAAAGAATCACTGAGAAATTTACAGGTACAGATAAGAACAGGTATTTTTGATATTTTTTGAGTTTTAGATAGAGGCGAAAAACCCAAATAAAGGAAAAAAAAATATGTTATTATCCTTTCCAATAATTTTAGGTCATTTTCATTCAAAGTGTCAGTACAAACACTATTGCAAGATTCTTGTTCAAACATGAGAATTTTAGGCACCGTTTTTTAGCATACACTTTTTGCATGTTAAAATTGTTATGTAAAATTTGCCGTACACATTCTTTGCCAATTCCTACAGTTTCAGCAATCGCACGAATTACCGATTTTTTCGATAGTGTCATCCGTTTTTGACGTGGAAGAGTGACCCGGGCTTGGATCATGTTCAATGTTTTCTCGGCAATTTTGAAAACGCTTAAACAACACAAAAACACGCGCATGCGATAATCATTCATTGCCATACAAAAAATAAAAAAAACAAATCTAATGCGAACGAACGCTACGGTTATAGGAATTTGTTTACAGAAGCGAGAAGTACTGCATTCGAAAGAGAAGGCTTCACACTAAACAGCTGTTGGTCGCTGGCGTTTGGCGCACGAGTCAAACGTTAGCATCAGCGATGCGTCTTTTGTAGCAGCGTCAGTCTCGTTTTTTAATAGTTACACCTCGTATTTTGAATAGCATATTTGTTTCAAGATCGCAGTTTAATGGACAACATAAAATGACCAGATATATTTTATTTGGATATTACTAAAAACACTAACATTTGTTTACAGAAGCGAGAGGTACTGCATTCGAAAGAGAAGGCTTCACGCTAAACAGCTGTTGGTCGCTGGCGTTTGGCGCATGAGTCAAACGTTAGCATCAGCGATGCGTCTTTTGTAGCAGCGTCAGTCTCGTTATTTAATAGTCACACCTCGTATTTTGAATAGTATCTTTGTTTCAAGATCGCAGTTTAATGGACAACATAAAATGACCAGATATATTTTATTTGGATATTACTAAAAACACTAACATCAATACACCCAATTAACTAATATGATACCATAAAACCGGTCTGGAACCATAAAAAATCGAATAAGGATGTTCTCAGTGGGGCGAACTGTTTGTCGATGGAAGTTTTCGTACGATGAGGGCACATTCATCGAGCGGGGCATTTCGCTAGGATGGACGACCATCATCTAGAAAAGTGTATATTATATGGTGAACTGACTTCAGGTGTATGTAGATTAGGAGGTCAGGCACTTCCTTATAAGGATGTTTTTCATGAAACATTAAAGAGCATTAATGCATTAATGCTGCTCATCAAAGGGAGATGACTGTCTCTAACAAAACCCAATGAAGACAACCAGTTCATCAGTTCAGTATCAAGGATGGAGGCCTAGAAATAGATAAATAGATAGCTCCGGCCTCCTGGCCAGTTCGAATGTCCGAAGTGTCGTCGCGTTATCTCATCTAGAAAAGTTTAGTCAGCGACAGAAGAGCACATGCTCTATAATCTTAAAAGAAAAACTCGGATTCGAGTACTCGGTTATATATATATATATATATATATATATATATATATATATATATATATATATATATATATATATATATATATATATAAAGCTAAGGAAGTTGACCCGTACTCCATGTCGTGCTTTGCCATTAATTCATCAGTCATCCAAAGCGCCAGCAAGCGTCTCCCAAGACCGGTTTCTGGCCTTAAGGCGTCATCAGTTGGGCTCAAGCTGAACACCTGAAAAGCGGATGAAGGAACGACTAAAAGGTGTCCAGGTTGAGCCTAACTGATGACGGCTTAAGGCCAGAAACCGGTCTTGGGAGACGCTTGCTGGCGCTTTGGATGGCGGATGAAGGAATGGCAAAGCACGGGTGAACTTCCTTAGCTTTTTAATACTTGTCTCTACGGCCCCAGTTCACAATTTTTCGATCATATATATATATATATATATAGCAACTGGTGATAGTAGAGACCAAAATAAGAGGATTTAGTCAATAAATGTGTTGGTAAATGTTAGTTACTAAAAAGATATAGGGTGTTGAAAGTGAAACTGAATTTTCCAAAAATTGAGATTATTTAAAAACGGTTGAATATATCAGGTTGGGTTTTCAAAGGTGACAAATCCGAATTTGGTATTAGTTTGAGCCTAGTTCTTAGTGGGCGCTTGCTACCTATTTTGTGAGGAACTCGCTCATATTTTTTACCCTATAAAGCTGGGAATATTTTGACATCAAAATAGACAAGAGTCATAATTCCCACATAAAAGTACACTTGGTCAATATCGATATCTCACGCCGTTTGCGAGATATTCGTGTTCGAATATTCCATTGCACATCTTGTCTATGGCTGAAAAATCTGCAATTCAAAAAGTGTGCCTTAAATACGACGAAAAAAAAATATTAAGATGTCGAAAATACAACGGATATATTTAAAATAACAATTTTTTGAAATTTGCTTCAATAGGTGTTGGAAGTATCCATCGTTTACCTCTATACACTATCGCAGACTCTGTTAAGGGACGCCTGACATTTGAGAAGACATTTTCTTCATTTCTAATAACATTGGCTGGTTGTTAAATTGTTTGTAAAAGTTCGTCTTGTTTATTGATTTCATCATGGTAAACTAAAGACTTCATATGACCCCACAAATAAAAGTCTAACGTATTAATGTCTGGGCTACGAGGTGACCAAAGAAACTCACCACCGCGCCCAATCCATCGATACGGAAAATGCGTTGATTCAATTGATTTTGCACTTCAACAGTAAAATGCGGTGGCGCCCCATCTTGCATGAATCACATGTCTTGTCTTAAGTTTAGAGGTTAACTGTCCAAAACGTCTAATAATTTTCGAAAAACTGCACAAATTGATCTTCATTCAGTCTTTGCGGAAACTCAAATGGACCGATTAAAAAATTGTCGATAATGCCGCACCAAATGTTAATTGAAAATTCGTGCTAGAAATGGTAGTCTTGGAAGGTGACGATTTTCCAGGGCGTAATAATGATTATTTCGCCTGTTAAAAATTCCGCGTTTGGTAAAATTTGCGTCGTCGTCAGTAAATATATTTTATCTTTATATAAGCACATGAAGTCTTCATTTTTTTTATGTAGTAGCTTTTGACAAAATTCTGATATAGTCGGCAAATTTTGTGGCAATAAATTTTGAACAGACGAAAAAGTAGGGAAAAGTTGGTAGGGAAACAATTTTTCTTTATGGAGAACTCTTGAAATTCGGTAAATTTGCTAATTGCTGTAGATAGATGCCTGCAAAAGCCTATTGCTTAGTTCAGGATTTTCCGTGATACTAACCAAAATGTCTTCTTCTTCTACCGTTACACGTTTCGGTCGTCCATCAGAACTGTTGTAATAAAACGAACGTGTTTCGCCTAACTAATTGAAAATTATTTAAAAGATTTGTCGATTTGGGGTGATTCTGGTTATGCAGAGCTCTTCATACCTTCTAACTGTAGCGCGAGTATTGTAATTTACTTGAGCATAAACGCAGAGTATATCCCTTACAACACGGTTAGGAAACTGATTAAGTCTGGGTATTTTTAATAAATTATTTAATACCAACTCAAGATTGGAGAAATTTGTTTCCACTTAAGTTTAATAGGAGAGATAGAAAAGAATGACAGTTGTCATCGAGACATAATAATTTGTACACAAAATTCAAGGCACACTTGGTCAATTGCAAATTTTTGGGCCATCGACAAGATGTGCAATGGAATATTCGAACACGAATATTTCGCAAACGGCGTGAGATATCGTTATTGATAACCTTTTTTACGCGAAAATTATGACTTTTCTCTATTTTGAAGTCAAAATATTCGAAGCTTTATAGGGTAAAAAAAAATGAGCGAGTTAATTCCTCACAAAGTAGGTGTCAAGCGCCCTCTAGGAACTAGGCTCAAGCTACAGTTTTTAATTATCTCAATTTTTCGACAATTTAGTTTCACTTTCAACACCCTGTATCTTTTTAATGACTAACATTTGCCAACACATTTATTGACAAATTCCTCTTATTTTGATCTCTATTATCACCAGTTCCTCTATGACTATACATATCCAGTATACCTCGCCTAAGGTACTGGACGGGTCACGGGTGGTGGATATTCCATTAGATATTAATAGACAGTTGCAAATATCTCAAAATAAGCAGTCCCAAACCAGGGCAAAAAAAACTAAATCCACTTAGCGTCTGACTTGTATCAAGCGGTTGAGCAGTCAGCCAGCATCTGTTCACCAGTGGTGCGGCTGATATTTAAATTCTGGAACCCCTCCAGTCTTAACCTCTGAACCGTCATAATTCAAACCTTTAATTCAAAGTATAAGATGAAGCGTTCTAGTAATTACAAAATTACTCCAGAAGGTAGACAATCTTCTACCAGCTTTGCTGGTATAACCGGACTTTCTGGGTTCCGGACTTAAACGCAAAATATTTCAGAGGGAGTCGGAGACCTCTGGCCAACGTTTGAAACCGAAAACAAAAACTATCTTTGGAACGGTAAATATCAATTCTCTCCTGCGCCCAGTAAAACTACACGAAGTCCAAATTTTAGCTTTGCAAGAAAACAGATTGGCAGATGGTAACACCTTGGAATTCGGCAACTACAGACTTTTTAAAAGTAAAACGGACAAAAGAATACTCAAAAATACACCACATCTCGGTGTTGCTTTCGCTATCTCAAGAAACATTCTTGGTTCTATAACTAATGTCCAGCCAGTACATAATCGACTTATGACACTATCCCTTAAGTGTGCTAACAAAAACTATACATTAATCAATGCACACCTCCCAGTTAACAAAGAAAATAAATATTATCCTGAAAAAGTAAATAAGTCCTGGGAAATTCTGGAAAAGACTATCTCTAAAATTCCCTCTAACAATGTAAAAATCCTATTGGGTGATTTCAAAGCCTAACTAGAGAAAGAAAGAAAGTACAGGAAAACAGTCGGCAGTTTTCCCGCTCATAAATGGACTAACCATAATGGTAGAAGATTGGTTAAACTTTGTTCGCAGTTTAATCTAAAAATAATGTCAACCCATTTTAAGAGGATAATAACAAAACAAAAGACCTGGAGGTGCCCAAACATGTACATGGGTGAATTTCAAATTGACGAAGTTGCCATTTA
This sequence comes from Cosmopolites sordidus, assembly GCA_031761425.1. Taxonomy (NCBI): domain Eukaryota; kingdom Metazoa; phylum Arthropoda; class Insecta; order Coleoptera; family Curculionidae; genus Cosmopolites; species Cosmopolites sordidus. The sequence goes on along the minus strand of JARFXV010000559.1, from coordinate 12,466 downwards.
GTACCCCAATTATAAAGAGAGTTTGAATGTTCAAGTCAGGAAAGGAGCTAACATAGAACGGATCACTACTCGACTAGAATCACATTTAGCTTAAAACCTCGAAAACTTATTCAAAAAAGACTGCTAATATCAAAGTTCGACCCTTCGAAAAGAAAACCAACCCTAACAGAAGAGCTTGATAAACAACCAGCACAGCAAGAATTGAATAAAATAATTATTAAAATAGCCTTAAAGTTGGTTTCTCTACAAAAACGTAGAAAACATCCGTGGTGGGATGAAGTTTGGGAGAAAATATGAAAACAATCAACTTAATGAAATAGAAAAAGATTTCCAAAAAAATAACACCCGAAACTTTTACAAAATATTTAAAACTAAATTAACAGACTATCAACCCCAAAGTCTTTGCTTCCAAAATGAAAACAGACAATTAGCTCTAAATAACCAAGACAATTGCAAAGAACTTGCGAAATATTTTGAACAATACTGGACTGTCCTGAGTCCTTAAACAAATTACCAACACTAAACCCTAAACACACAAACCCAGATTCATTACCACCAAATGAAGATGAAATAATTAGGCAAATCAAGCGACTTAAAAATAACAAAGCTTCCCGTGAAGATGGAATCACTGCTGAACTTTTGAAATCCGCTGGTCCAGGTACGATCAAGGAAATAACCAAAATTCTACAAAAAGTTTGGCGAACCGAACCGATTCCGTAAGATTGGAAAGATGCTCTAATTCATAGACTACACAAGAAAGGAGATAGAACGGATGTAAACAACTACATATCTTTTCTCCCAGTTTGTTACAAGATTCTATCGCAATGTCTACTAGAAGGAGCACAGGGACAGTTAGAACCTAAAATTGGTGAATATCAAGCAGGTTTTCGACCGGGCAGATCCCTGAACAGATCCTGAATCTAAAGTTGATCCTAAGACATCAAAAACTTTACAATAAAAATCTCGACTGTACATCTGTAGATTTCAAAAAAACATATTCTATTGTATTGTATAGACCGCGGATCTTTATTCCAAATCTTGAAAGAATAAGGACTAGATCTGAAAACGCTGGCAATTATTAAAGCAACATTAACTAACACAAGGTCAAAAGTTAAATTCATGGGTGACATCTCAAAGCCCTTCGAAATTAAAACTGGAGTGAGACAAGGGGATGGACTCTGGCCACTCTTATTTAACTCTGTTCTAGCAAAAGTAATACAGGAGTGACGTGAAAAAAGTCGGCCCTGAATATTGACCAGCCCATTAAACTGGGGAGAACCAACATCAACAGCATTGATTGTCTGGCGTTTGCTGATGATCTAGCAATTTTGACTCAAGATCGGCACAGAATATTAACGGCACAGAAACAGATTAAAATCCTAAAAGAAACAGCAGAAAAGGTAGGACTGCAAATTTCCTTTGAAAAGACACAATACATGACCTGCAACAGCTTAAGAACACTATTTCTAAAAACAAAATATGCTAACATCAGACGAGTCTCTCAATTTAAATATTTGGGTAAAATATTCATGGAAAACGAGTTGGAAAAAGCGGCCAATAAGGGTAGATATCAAAAAATGGAAACTGCATTGAGACTTACACAAAATATTTATAACAAAAAACGCATATCTAAAAACACAAAACTGAGACATTACAACACAGTTATTAAGCCAGAATGTCTATATGGGGCAGAAACGCTCATTTTGAATAGAAAGAGAAACATTGAGGACATTGAAAAGGAGAAAAGAAGAATCATAAGAAAAATCTTAGGCCCCAAACAAATAAATAGCACAACATACCAACTTCGAATCAGACAATACACAAATATACATAGGGATATGAGAAAAAGAAGACTTAAGTTTTACGGACACAGTTAAACGCATGAATCTAAGTAGGCTAACCAGACGAATAGTCGAATTTTATGAAAATAGGAGTAGAGCTAAAGTTGAAATAATTAAATGGATTGCTGCAATTAAAGAGGACCTAAGATCAGTAAATATTACACAAAGTGAAATTCAGGATAGAGGCTGTTTCAGACACAAGGTTAACGTTTGGAAGGTTGGCCAGAGAGAACAATGTAGGAAGACTGGAACAACTTGGTCTGACGAAAGGAAAAAAAGCTTATAGCGAAAGAATGAAATTAGTATGGGCGCAAAGGAAGGCTAACAACAACAAAGGGCTCTAATTGTACTTCGCGTATATATATATATATATATATATATATATATATATATATATATATATATATATATATATATATATATATATATATATATGAAAACGAAACCATTCTCGGAACGGCCCAATCGCAGACGAAAAAACAAACGACTGCAATTACAAATGAAATTATTAACATTAATTGTTTATCAGATTTAGAACACAATTCATCCTGCAATAGCACTCTAAGCCTTACACTTTTCGTTTTAACAAAATCTTATATTAATAGCAACTCCAATTACCAAGATGTAATCATAGTCTTATTGCCTTCCTCTTTCAAAAGGAAAAAGGAACTAAACTTCGTTGATAGTACGAGGGTGACTTAGAAACTTGTTGTAGTTAATGAAGAATTAGGTAAGAATATTAATTATGCGCAGAATTTCTTCAACTGATTTGACAAATAAACTTATTCAGTATATACGCATTGGTATATATTCCTTTGAATTTTTGTTGATGTTTTTCTTGGTGTTATTGATCTGAATGTCTGAGTTTTACACTACGTTGCTGTAGGCTGTAAAAACTAAAACAGTTGCACGTCATCGATGACGCTATTGACGAACAGCAGAAATACCACTACATGAATTAAATATTCAAATGGAATGAATTCAATAAAATTCAAATTTAGCGATAGATTCGGTTGGCAACAATGCGAGGTTGCCGAGTTTCAAATTTTTCTTGTTGATATTTATTATCACGTTTGGAGATTATCCCATTTGTATGTGAACGTTTACTTTCATTTTTTACCCTAAGATCGAAAACAGTTCTTTTAAGAACTATCACAGTGTTATAATTATCAGAGTCGCGCCTATAAAATGCCAAATCATTTAAATAATCGTTGTAAAGGGTTTGTAGCATCTCTGATACACTATATACAAGAACGAGACAATAATGGTCCATTATTACCCTTTGCGGCTGTTAGAGAGGTCTGTTAAGTTAATTGCTAGTAATTGGATATGTTTAATTTAAGTCATATATATTATAGAAACTAGAATATTTTTTAGCGTGTTGCAGCAGCCTTAAGGTTGAGTATGTTCACTCTTAGCACTATGTCACAAAAAATGAAAAACAATGAAGTTTTAAAATAGCCTAAAATGCGTAGTTTTATTAAAAGGGTTACCAATATTGCAGCTTTGGATGCAAGTTCTATTCGTAATACCATTTATATCATGTATGGACATAGTAAGTATTCGTAACCTAAGAATTGCAGAAAAGACTATTCTTATGTAGTACCCATATGTAGTTTATACGTAAGTACTCACAGTTTCATTTTTCAGGATAGCATGTAACTTTGAATTACTTACATGGCTAATTAAAAGAGAAACAATTCTTTGATGGATGCCGTATGTCATTGTGCAACGTATTGAAAGAAAAATATTTTAAATGAAAAAAAGATGATCCAAGACGAAGGCGTGCAGAACTTCTCAATGTTGCCCTAAAACGTATAGTTTTTTTGAGAACTTATATGCAGGAAAGAAAAAAGCTTTGATTAGGAAAAAAAAAGAAAACAGATCGAAAAGAAGTTATTCCGTTAATTATAAAGATTGCAGATAATAGCAGTGATGCCAGCCAGTACTTTTCAGACTCTGATTAATGAAAATAAGTGCATGTAGATATTTCATTATTTTTTTTCTGTTTAGTTCTTTATATTATATATCAATAAATGTCATTGGTAATTATATAATCTTTTTATTTTAAGAACCATTAAAATATTAAAAAATGTTGTCGATTTTTTAATTGTTATTAAAGTTTAAACTGTAAAAATGATTCGCTAAAGTAAAGTTATAATGTTTAATGAAACAGGACAGTCAAAATATTGATCACGTGCTTAATGACGTGCAACTAATTTATCTTGTACAAGCTATATGTAATTTATTTAAAAACTCACCTTAATTTTTGAACAAAGCAGTTTATTCGTTCCATAGCTGGGAAAATAATAGATAATATTGAGCTTTACTATAGAAAGAAAAAGAAACACTACTTACTAGACATAAACGCCTTCATTGTCATTCAAAATATTCTTATTTTGCAACAAGGCACTTTTGCTACTTTTGTAGTCATGTTACTTAGGAGTGGGGATCTCAGAAGCCTCATTTATACATGTTTCAAAGGCCGAATTATGTGCTAAAAATAGATATACATGCAGTTTATGTTTGATTTCCAATAAAAAAGTCACAAAGCGATAAACCCGGACCATACGGAGGATGAGACATCAATTCGATGATTTTTCCAACAAAAATCGATGGTTTAAACTAAGCGACTGTGTGAGAGTTACTACTGCCATAACAGTTTTTCATGAAATTCACAGAGTAGTTCCAGAAAAGAAATTATTAATAATAATGAGCATCGATATTTCACTAAGTTTAGCTGGTAATCTGACTATTTCAAAGTTTAATGAAATGTCAATTACCAATGTAAGTTGAGAGTTTTTATATCTCTAAAGCCAAACTACTGGCACATTATATTTTACTGTATTATAAAATAAAACCCAAATGCTTAGATGCACAGGTAAATATTCAGTGGTAAATTTAATGCGAACGTTTTTCATCTTAATGATGTACCTGCTGTGTGATTTTGCAAATGGAAGGAAATTACATACATTATCGTCATAGTTTGCATAATTATTTCAAAAAAGGAAAACGAGCTGTCGAAAGTCATAATGCTTTAAAAGAATACGAATACCAAAAAGCACTGGTGGCTCGCGGGTTTTTAAAATGGAAGGGCGTAGAAGAAAATAGTGTTGCTGAGGATTTTTTTTTGCTTTCCCTTTCCTCCTTTTTACTTTTCCTATTATTGAAACCCTGTACAGGAGGTAAACAAAGAAAACATTAAAAGTTTGTATTGTTACTACTTACAAGGACATTTGAGGATGGGTTGTTGCTTGTTGCGCAGATAAAGGAATGAATAAGTAGGCACTTACCGTTTCTCGAAGAGTAAACCATTCAAACAGTTTATTGTAACTGCAAATCAATAGAGAAAATTCGAAAAAGTTCGAAAAAAAAATTTTTAATTAGTCATTATTAAGTGTTTTAAATCAGACACCTTCAGGATTGCAATTAAAAGTTGATTATTTTTATTTAAGAAGTACTACTTAGTATGTACACACGTAGCAAATCCCAAATCAAAACAAGTATTCTCGAGGCGAACGAAATTCGCGACGCGAGACATATCAAACGCTCCGTACCCGTCAAATCAGCGTTTAAAACTAATTACGGATAGGCTCGGTCTCAGAGAATCTACGTCCAAATCGCATGTTTTAGAAAGCAGTTAAACCCCCCGAATTCTGGCAACCAACAAAACATGTAACACAAAGAGAGGAAATAATATTATGTAACGTGCGGTCGCTGGAGGTAAACGTCCAACCAGCGATGTAAAAATGGTGGCGAGAGGATCGAATTTTTATTATTTGGTGTGATGGGTCGACAGAAGTTCTTTTACATTTGGAGATTTTAATTTTTAATAATATCTTAAAATGAGTTAAAGGAAAGAAACTGAACGGAACGGAATCTGAAAAATTGTTTACTGTGATAAAGGCTGGAGGGGGCCTTTACTGTGATAAATGCTGGCTGGGAGGCCCCAACGCCCTCCCTCACGAGTAGCCACTGTCAAAAATTATTTTTACTATCTTTTGTTCTGGAGTTTTTGCCTGTTATCCTTTTTTTCCTCCCGGTTTATAAGTCATTGCACAATTTTTCTTGGATGTCCTATAGTCCTTCTTCCATCAGGTGACTTAACCTTTGCGATCCTCACTATTCTGTTTTTTGCCATATTTTCGATGTGTTGATCTCATTCTATTTCTATTTCTTTTATTCTTTTAATCACTAGTTAATACCTCATAGTGTCTTCTTTGTTACTCTTTTTAACATTTTCCTTTCTACTCTCTCATTGTGTTTTATCGGGTCTTGGTTCAGATGTGTAAATCTTTACTGGTCATATTACACTTAATATCTTAGTGTCTAAGTAATGGATCTACATTGCTTGATGTATTCATTTACCTTCGACTACTTGCTTATACTTAATTGGTTCATTAGCTATGATTATTGTTTGGTTTCTTCGCATTACTATTCGAGGGTGCTATTAAAAAAGTAACGGTAAGGATTTAGGATTAGAGGCGTATCAGTCAATAACCCTATTTAGACTGGGCCTATAGCTTAACGTGAGTTCCGAACCACCCTCATTAGTTACCAATAAACCCGGTTAGTACCTCCTTGGTCTCTCAACTCTTGGTTGTGTGTTTAATCATCAATTTCTGGCGAAGCGTAGCAACTGACGACTGGCCAATGTAGAATACCTTTTATCCGGCCATACCCAACCTATAACTGGCACGACTGTATAGTATTTGCCTTTTTTTTTTTGTCAAATCGAGAACTTTTTGAACATCCCTCGTATATCAACTGGTGTTCGTTTAATTTAACATTCACTATATTTACATCTTAACAAAGTTGGACTTTCTACTCACCGAAAATGTATTTTTAAAAATTTCTCGATGCTGGAAAAGAGGATCTCTTTGCACCTTAATTTAGATTTTTCTCCGTATGTTAAAAATTTCGGAGTTACACTCGTAGTAGATAAACTGCACTATTCGCGAATTTTTTCAAGCCACAGTTGAATGCTCTCAGTTAGATTAAAATGGAATTGACCTAAAAATATGTATTTGTTGCCATAATGATTTTTTTCTAATTTTCTGAAATGCGTTCAACTTCAATTTGCAAGAGAAAGCATCCGCGATGGTCGAACTTAAACGACGATGAAAGTTCGGGCTTTAATTTGTAATAGTTGTCGGTGATAGTCGTCGTTAGAAAGAATCTTGATCTGCTGGTATGGCTATTACAGTCAAAGAGGTTGAAAAATAGTAAAAATAAAGCAAAAATACTTTTTTTTCGAAAACTTTTCGAAAACGAAAAAATTTCGAAAATATATATATATATATATATATATATATATATATATATATATATATATATACGGGCACATAAAACGGATGAATCCAAATAGGCTAACTAGACAAATAGTCGAATTTTAAGAAAATAGGAGTAGAGCTAAAGTAGAAATAATTAAATGGATTGCTGCAATTAAAGAGGACCTAAGATCAGCAAATATTGCACAGAGTGAAATTCGGGATAGAGGCTGTTTCAGACACAGGGTTGACGTTTGGAAGGTTGGCCAGAGAGAGAAATGTAGGAAGACTGGAATAAATTGGTCTGACGAAAGAAAAAAAGCTCATAGCGAAAGAATGAAATTAGTATGGGCGCAAAGGAGGGCTAACAACAACAAACGCCTCTAATTGTACTTCGCGTGGTCCACCCGGGTCCATACGTGAATAATAATAATATATATATATATATATATATATATATATATATATATATATATATATATATATATATATATATATATATATATATAAATATATATCAAGACGCTTCCAACTTTCATGGTCCCAGGCTTTCCTCTGCCACTCGGATCCAATATACTTAACGATGTCATCAGTCCATCATGCTTTCGGTTTTCTTCGTGGACGTTTGCAATTGTTGCGATCTCCAGGATTGCCTTGGTCCATCTCTCGTCCCATCGCCTCACTATACGGCCTGCCCATCTCCATTTCAACTGCTTCACTTTTCCAATTATATCACACACTTTCGTTTGTTTCCTGATCCATGCGCAGGGCTTTCTGTCTCGTCTTGTAATGCCAAGCATATATCTTTCCATTCCCTTCCATTCCCCTCTGTGCTCGAAATTTTTGAATTGATTGTAATGTGAGTGTTCAGGTTGTACTTCCGTATGCCATAACGGGTAGGACGCACTGATAGACTTTTCTTTTCAGGTAAAGTGGAAGTCTGCTGTTAAACACTATGTTGAGCCTGCTGAACTGAATTTCTCCTGTCCTGAGCGAATTTATTGAACATAACCTGACTCTTTTTCATATTTATTTGTAAGCCAAATGGTTCGCCAGCCCTTTGCAGTTTTTGTATGCCTCTTTGCAGCTCCTCTGGGTCTTGTGAAAGGAGAACGATATCATCTGCAAATCTAAGATGGTTTAAGTTTGAAACATTGATCTTTACACCATCCTGCTCTCAATCCAGTTTACGCAGTACTTCTTCAAGGCCAGCCGAGAAAAGAATAGGCGATCGTTCTACATTAATTCCCACTTCAAGATCATCAAGGTGAATTGCGGCTGCAGCTCCATCATATATCGATTCTAATAGGTTTACATAGGCTCTCTCTACACCTTGGCTAAGCAGTGCATCCATTATCGCATGCTTTGAGATGGAATCAAATGCTTTTTCGTAGTCGATAAAAGCCAAGCACAGTGGCATAGTGTATTCGTTGTGCCTTTCTATGGCCTGCTGTACAACCTGGAAGTGATCCATTTTACTGAATCCACATCTGAATCCTGCTCGCTCTCTTGGTTGTGCGTCATTCAGTTTTTTTAAGATTCTTTTAGATATTATCTTAGTAAAAACTTTATATGTTAGTGAGAGGGGGCTTATTGGACGGTAATTCTTTAAATCTTCATGTGCTCCTTTCTTGCGTAAAAGGATCACTTCTGCATTTTTCCATAAGGCAGGTACTTTTTGCTCTTTGAGACATTTTGAGTATAATTTTGCCAGAGTTTTATGTAACTTCCGACCTCCAACTTTTAGCCTTTCGACAGCTATACTGTTTTTTTCTGGAGCCTTGCCGTTTTTCATCGATTCTATAGCATTTGTCACTCCCTCCATTACGATATCTGGCATTTGCTCGTCTGTTGGCATTGTTGTCTTTGATTGGTTCTGATCTTCATATAACTGGGAATAAAATTTTCTGACAACCTCTAACATTTATGTACGGGCCCTGCACACTGTGCCATCCTCACGCATTAAGGCATAAATTTGCGTTCTTTTCTTTCTCAGCTTCTGCTTACCCTTGTTAATTCCTTTGTTTTCTTCCAGAGTTTTTGCACTAGGTGCATGTTGAACCAGAGCGTGTCCTCTCTGATATGTTTTCATATAGTTTTACAGAGCTGAGCGTACTCGAGCCTGCCAAAAGGGGCTTTTCATTGTCCGTCGTTTCTTCATTAAATCAATGATCTCACTGGAGTTGTTTGAGACCTTTTTCCTCTGGTGCTATTGAAGCTGCCGTTTGAAGCACATTGTTGGTAATTTCTTCATATTGAACTGATATTTCCATCTCCTTCGGATCTTGTTACACAGCAAAGCGGTTCGACAAAGGCCTCTCCAGCAATTTCCCAAAATCCACTTTGGCCTTCTTTGACCTTACCATTCTGTCGCGCTCTCCTCGATAGTTAATCCTAACTTTTGCTCGTACCATTCGGTGGTTAGTTCCAACATTAAAATTGTTAAGGACAGCAAAATTGATAAATATTGTTTTATCGTCATGGTCATGAATTAGTCAATTTCACTTGTGAGTCCAGATGGACTTTTCCATGTCCATTTTCTGCTGATATTTTTCTTATAGAACGAATTCATAATATCAAGTTCTTGTCCTTCAGCAAAATCAACTAATCTGTCACCTCTATTGTCCCGCTCACCAGTTCCATATGGGCCAGTTGAATTTTCAGTTCTTGTTATTCCAATTCTGGCATTAAAATCATCCATCAGGATTTTGTACCTACATTTCTCCTTGTATAAAAGCTGGGCCACATCATCATAAAATTCCTCAATTTCCTCATCTTTATGGCTTATAGTTGGTGTATAAGCTTGGACGATTTGAAGCGTAAACTTTTTATTGAGCTGAATGACGCATTGGGCTAGTCGGTCAGATATACTTACAAAAACAGTACAGATCACACCCTTCAATAACGAGTTTGTATTAAATTTTGCATTACAAACGGACTCAATGGTGCGAGGACCTTGGAAATGTGAGTTCGTCGATGATGATGAACGCAGTGGAAGGCCATCAATGTCAAAAACCGACGAAAACATCGATAAAGTGAAAGAAATGGTGGTCAATAACGGCAAATTAACCATTAGAGAGCTAGAGGACTCGAACATGGCTTATGGATTCGTTCAAGACATTTAGGTTAATGATTTGGGTTTCCGTCGAGTTGCAGCAAATTTGGTGTCGAAAGACCTGAAAAAGGGACGGTGTTGACATCGCAAAAGACAAGCTTTCCAAGGCTGAATCCGACCCAACATTTATGAAACGCATTATTACTGAGACGTAGGTTTATGAGTACGACAAGCAATCCAGATAACAGGCGAGTGAATGGCGGACACCCAATGAGTCAAGACCGAAAAAACCATGTCGTTTTCAATCGAAAAAGAAGGCGATGCTCTCGGTTTTCATGAACTACAACGGTGTTGTGCATCATGAATTCCTTCTGGAATGTCAAACGTTAACGAGGAGTATTATTTGGGTGTTATGGGACGTTTGCGTGAACCAATTCGTCAAAAAAGAAAGGAATTGTGGCGAACCAACTCGTGGATTTTGCACCACGATAACGCACCCTCGCACTATGTCATCATTATTTGACTTTTTGACCAAGAACGAAACGAATACCATCCAACAGCCACCGAATTTACCTGCTTTGGTTCCTTGCGACTGCTTTCTGTTCAATCGAGTCAAAAAACCACTACGGCGAACGCAGCCGAGAGGAGGTTGAGGAAGACGGCTCTAATGGCCATCCCCAACACCGAGTATAAAAAATGTTTCTAGGATTGGATCAAGCACTAGCATAAGTGCCTTATAGTCCATGGGGAGTACTTCGAAGGGGATAATATCAATTTTAATGAATAAACTTGTATTTTGTAGTTTCTGAATAAATTTCGGGAACTTTTTGATCAATGTGGTATTTATCGTCATTGTCTTTTTATCTCATGACAATTATCTCATGACATTATCCGTGCAATGATACCTCCACTATATCATCAATTCTGCTCCTTGATTCTGCTAATTATTTAAACAATTTTTTCATAATAAATTAGAAAATTCTCAGAGTCCATATATAAATACTTCGAAGTTTAAACTTTGTCCGAAACCATTCTCCACTGAAACGAATGGTTCAACTTGTTGATGACCTTGGACTCGAAATTACTAGAATTAGATACTTATCGCGTACTTTGTTACCCAATACCAAAAGTATACCGTAAATCCTTCATAATACTGAATGAACATATTTTAGAAATAGTGCAATATATATATATATATATATATATATATATATATATATATATATATATATATATATATATATATACATATATATATATATATATATATATATATATATATATATATATATATATATATATATATATATACATATATATATATATATATATATATATATATATATATATATATATATATATATATACATGTATATATATACATATATATATATATATATATATATATATATATATATATATATATATATATTTATTTATTTAGTGATACGTCAATATCCATCAAATTCTCTTTTATCATAATTGATTTTGATCTTTCTTCATCAATATGTGTTTCATCAATCATCATCTTTTTTCATCAATATATATATATACATATATATATATATATATATATATATATATATATATATATATATATATATATATATATATATATATATTTATTTAGTGATACGTCAATATCCATCAAATTCTCTTTTATCATAATTGATTTTGATCTTTCTTCATCAATATGTGTTTCATCAATCATCATCTTTTTTCATCAATATATATATATACATATATATATATATATATATATATATATATATATATATATATATATATATATATATATATATATATATATATATATATATATATATATATATTTATTTAGTGATACGTCAATATCCATCAAATTCTCTTTTATCATAATTGATTTTGATCTTTCTTCATCAATATGTGTTTATCTTGCGATAGGTTAATTAATTTATCTATATCAAGCTACTAATATAGTGAAATTGTTTTAATATCGTTTTTTTGGAAATCTAACAGATAAATATAATTAACAATATGTTTCAATTACATGTTATCATCATTGTTAACTTCAATAATATAATTTTACCATCAGATGTAATACTTTTTATTGAATGAAGTAACTTTATTCTGTACGGTATTAGCTATTTTGTTGAATAATATTTTGCCATCTTTCAGGTAATTTCATGAAAATCAAAATCATGTTGATTATTTTCTTTGACTATCGCGGTTTCCACTACGAATTCCTTTCGAAGGAGCAAACAGTCAATAACAATATTGTCCAGACTTTATGAGGCATTTGAGAAAGAATATTCATAAAA